>CM042254.1:22977010-23577010 GCA_023566225.1 Romanogobio albipinnatus | reverse complement strand
CCTGGTGAGGGCCAGCCTCTAATATTTATGAATATTTATACAGCCTGTTTTTAATGAAAAGGAGACCTACCAGCTCAACCTGTGGCGTGCAGAATGAAGACTCACCAATTCAGTTTTATAAACATGAGTTCTACCACCCTTACAGGCCTGAAAGGGGCGCTCTCACTAATCAAGGCGGGCCGTATAATATCTTTCCACTCATCACGGGCCCAGCCCCAGGCCTGATGTAAGAAGCACCTGGGGAAACGATGAAGAAGAACGATGAGGATCAGGTTTTCAGTTCACCCTCAGGCAGGAGATCCATCACCGAACTAACTGCCCTTGTGATGGATCACCCACTTCAAATCCTTCTTCTTCTGGGAATCCCGCCTCTTTTGCGACCTACTCCTCTGAGGGGGCGCACAAGAGGTGATATTGGCACTCTGGCCCTGTCTCCAGCCCTCGGACCGTGACGGGCCAGACCCTCCCGCCTGCCTGGGCGCGGATCCGAATCTCAGCGATATGCAGATTTTAAACACTGCCGAAAGCACCTTCGCCTCCCCGAACTTTCCCACCACTGCCCCAACGGAGTGGTGCAGTGCAGTTTGACCACCGCATCAGGGGACAAACCCACCCCTGAACGAGATCCTTCAGCAGATCTGCCTTGTACACTTGCAACACTGCCATGGTGTGCAAAGCAGCACCAGCCTGACCTGCTGCTGTGTATGCCCTGCCATTTAAACACAATGTCGTTTTGGGAGGTTAGATGGCAGAGTTGGAGCTCTCAGTGTTGATGCCTACCTATATGCAGGATAGTTCGCAAATGTCCCATCAATCGATAGCATCAACACATACCAATATTCCCCTATCCCCTCGACATCAGTGAAGTTAAATTGCATTAATGAATTTGTATTTTCTGTCAGAACAGTCCCTGAAGACAAAAAGACGAATATCATGTTGCAAGGCGCCCCTATATACTTCCTGGTCGCACATTGATGACATCATGGGCTGTCACTGGTCAATAGGATTGCTGTGATTCGATAGTAATTTCAGACACCTGTCACGCTGAGGCATTTCCCTAAGCATCTTAGGACACAGTGCAAGTTCCCTTCGAAAGGGAACGATTCGTGTCCATCATCACCACTCAATATTTATTGATAAAGGTTTTTTTTTTTTCAAGAAAAAATTAATTACAATAGTGCAAACACGCATCTCTTAGAAATCTATAACATTTCCAACCATGTGTCTTTGTGGACAGTGTGGACAGGTGTCTTTATGTAGCTAACGATCTCAAACAGGTGCATCTAATTTAGGATAATAAACGGAGTGGAGGTGGACATTTTAAAGGCAGACTAACAGGTCTTTGAGGGTCAGAATTCTAGCTGATAGACAGGTGTTCAAATACTTATTTGCAGCTGTATCATACAAATAAATAGTTTAAAAATCATATATTGTGATTTCTGGATTTTTTTTTTTGGATTATGTCTCTCACAGTGGACATGCACCTACGATGACAATTTTTGTTTGGGTTTTCAAAAAGACAAATGACATCCTTACTGCGTAGATTACTGTTCATATTAACTTTAGAAAAACAATTAGAGGCAAGGCAAGGCAAGGCAAGGCAAGGCAAGTTTATTTGTATAGCACATTTCATACACAGTGGCAATTCAAAGTGCTTTACACAGAAATTAAGTTAAAATATTTGCAGTATAACAGTTATAATAGGAATTAAAAGAAATAAAAAATAAAGAAATAAAATAAAAAGTATAATTAAAACTAAAATTAAAAAAAGGGTTAAATTGAAACATAATTAAAGTGCACTAAAAATAAAAACCGGGTTAAATTGAAACATACTTTAACGTTTTCTCCATCAGGGGATGAATCCCCAGTGCCTTTTTCTGAGATGCCAGCCAGCTGTGGTTTCTCACTGACGTGAGTACGGAGGGATGTTTCTCTTGTTGCTCCATACCAGGGCTGTCATGTCAGATGACAGGTTAGTGTGCATGCTAAAGATAAGTGCACTGTAGCTCTGCTCCAACTAAGTGAGTTGCATTACTTTCTTCCCAAATCTCCTAACAGGGTGGAAGTTATGTTCTGCCACTCGTTATAATGGGGGCTCCAGTGCAAATGTCTTGTCCCATGAGTCCTCGCCTCCCTAGTCTCCTGCTTCCATTCTGGCATGATTATCTCACTTGGTGTCAGAGCAGATGATGTTAAAGTTCAAGGCAAGTCACTTAATTCTTTGAATTTAATCTAAGTTAAGAGGTGTGAGTGAGCGTGACTTTTTTTTTCTTTTCTTTAGTTGATGGATCATGGGAGCCTCTGCTTCTAATATATTCTAAATGCTCATTCGCATTGGAGACCGTTGGTGGTTCACTGGTTGTCACTGCGCCATTCACAGGAAGCTGTTGGGATGAGACTGTATGAATAATTGAGTTCTCTTGTCTGATTCAACTACATGTATGCTAGTTGATTGGTTCATGTCTTCCTCAGGATACGGCCATGCAGCTCCCTTTTATGTACGGTGACCGTGAAGTGACTCTTTCTTGTCCTGTGACACAACCATTGCTCCTGCTGTCCAGGACCCAACTGACAGTCAGCAAATGTTTTACCCTTTCCCGTTTTGGAGACCCTGGTGGTATCATCCACATTCTCATGGTGTACTGTGCCACCTAAGACGACTCCTTCTCCTCCTCTTCAAGAGCCTAACCAACAAATGTTCCAGCAAATGTATCCCATGTTTTATCCACATTACTTTAATTCTAGACGTTTCCCAGAAGCACCAAAGCCTCAACAGCCCAGGCTGCTGCCCAGTTTGCAGGTTATCCAATGAAAGTTTTATGGTCCTCTACCTTTTGTGCCTCCTGGTGTTACATCCCCATTCATATCCAAGTATCCATAAGGAGCCAATCTGTCCCCCACAGCCCAAAATCTGTCTTCTGCTTGTCACCCTCTATAGACACCAAGTGAGGAATAATTGAGGATTTCCCAAATTGATACTGGAACAGACTCCGATTACTTTTGCAGTTTTTCCTTTTCAGGTTCATAAGCCTAATAAAACTCCATGAGACAATCATTGTAGCTTTTTTTTATTTTTTTTATTTTATGATGTAAAGCCCGCAATGAATTCGCTCCAAGGATCGGTAGCGAACCGCGGTGAAGGCCGCACGCGTTCAGTGTCTCAGCTGGAAGAATGGATTTGATTATAATATTCTTTATCTGACTCCATTTATCATAGTTATCGCATTTAGAAGAGAATCCCAACCGATCGTTTGGTCATCTATGTTTGATAGTTAATCGTACATCTAATCATTCCGTTTTAACCCTTTGTTGCAATTATACCGTTCCACATTGGAGATAGTTAATAATTACAGATTAATTCAGAAAGGATCAAAATGTAACAATTTATTAACAATCAAGTAAACATAAAATGTCAGTTACATCATAGACATAAATCTCTTCTAAAAGGAAACACAAATTCTAGTTATGGTTACACTCTAAATAGTTTCAAATAGATGTAAACATAAACCATTAATTATGCTCTGTAGGCCTCTGCCTAGAATGTTACCTGTGAGATAGAGAGAGAGAGAAAGAACAGCTCTCCCCAGAGAAAGCCAGAGAATCCAAAAGAGAGCGAGCTACAGAATCAATTCTCTTTTATCCTCTCTCCTGAAGTCACCAAATTCAAATCGGACTCTTGTAAAACAGACCAATCAGACTAAACCGTGAGACATTTGAAAGTAACCAATCAGACAAAACTTCCCCCATTGTATCAAAGGTGTTAACCATTTGGCCAGCCGGCCAGTCATTCTTTTGTCTTTCTAACTCAACCTGGCCCTTCTGATGGCGTTAAGGGGGAGGGGGGTTGAGTCAATTTCAATAGCTTGATCACGACGATGGCAGTTAACAGCAGAACAGATGATATCAAATATCTTTGATTATTTTCCACCTTACAGTTCCCCGTTTGGCACCATTGGCCACAACCATTGAGTCCAAAGGTGGCATTGTCCACAAAGATATGCTTTCTGTTGTGTGTAGATGTTATTCTTCAGACTTCTCGTCCAGACTTGTTGCAAAAGCAGCTGATCAGTTTTCAGCCTTTGTTGTTCTTGTAGCCCTGCATGAGAACTTCATCATTGATATGCAAAACGTCCATTGAATACTTCACACCTCAAGAACAGTCACTCTTTTTGAGGCAGGACACAGGAGCGAACTTTTGCTGCAGGTATTCTGTGATTAAGCACAACAAAGAACAAAAGCATACATGGCATTTTTCATTGGTCAGAAGTCTGATGTGGTCATATCAAAATAGTCTCTGGCAATAAGCCCTTAAATCAATATACTTAATAAAGTGGTCAGGGTTTGAGAATAAAAGAAGATTCTGCAAGCTCGTACATTGTTTCTGGGAACATTGAAATAAAATGCATGATAACAAAACAAAATCATTGTTGATTTTAAGTCCCCCTTTTCATGAGGACTATTAGCAAAATTTTCAGTGTAACCAAGACTCGGAAATCAAAACTCAAAGTTCATCTAACTTTCCACTTTTGGTGGTAGTGGAATTTAAGCATTTTGGTCTGAATTTCTCAAAGGAAATGTAGCAAAAGTCAGTGCAATTGATACATTAAAAAAAAGATGGTACGCATCAATAAACCATAAAATAAAAACAACAAATCAATCACATTTATGAAGGCATATATATAATAACCACTGTATTTGTTCAGGAGTCTTCCAATGTAATTAATGTAGATCTAAATATGTGTAGTCATACAATAATGGGTATTCCTGGAAACAGTGTGTGTGTGTGTGTGTGTGTGTGTGTGTGTGTGCGTGTGTGTGTGCGTGTGTGTGTGTGTGTGTGTGTAGCTATCTGGATCTGTTAGTGTGAAAAGATGAACAATAGATCTTTAGTGAAGTAACACTTTTAGACTCTATGTCATCTTTGTCGTTTATGATGTGTAGTGTTCAGCCTGAATAGATTTGGTCTATTCCAGGTGATGTTGTCTTGAGTGTAGGGTGTGTTCTGTGTTAATGTTTTGGAGATGGGTGGAATCTAATCAATATCAATCTGTGTTGCATAATTTAATTCCAGTTTTTTCACTGGGAGGTCATGTAGACATATTGTGAGGTGTGATTGACCCCATCAAATATATATAAAGATATTCGCACCCATCTCTCACATCTCAAGTTTTGAGATGCAGGGGGAGGGGGGCCTTTTGGCCGTCCGTCCTCCAAGGAATTGCAATTGTCCTCCTGAGATAGGAACAAATTACAAATTTAAAGAGAAACAAATTTAGAGAGAAACACAGTTAATTGCTGCTGTTGTTTCTGTGTATTAACGCTTAAGACTGTTCTGGCAGTCGAGCCTTTCACAATCTGAGACTTCATTACAGTCATTTTGAGTGAAGGATGAATTGGTTATGAATTGGTTTTCTATTATCTGTGCCACATTTAACTGCACAAGCCACATTTAACAGCACAATTCCCCTCCTTTTTGGCACTGGGAATTGAACCAATGAAAAGTATTATAACTTGCTTAAATTAGGAATAGCAAAGGTCAGAGTTATTGAGTCCTGTTGCGATGAAGACATTTTCATGGTTAATGCAATTGTAATTCACACTGTAGCCAGATGGCAATTCTATGTTCCTGTTTATGGTTTACTGCAGCTATATGGGAAATAGCAGAGCTTGCATTATAGGAGACAAACAAATTCAACATTGACACATGCAACTTGAAATTGCTGTACAATTCCAGTATTAAAGTTATTCCGATTTTCACAAGATACATGGCTTAGAATGCATAGTATCTATAGCCGTTATCCTAAGTGTTTCCTCACTTACAGTAACGCAATCATGTGTTTTTAAGAATAAACTTGAGTAGTCTATGTGCATCTAGTAGCACAAACAACTATAATGTGTGTTCAATGCGCACAATGTGTTATACAATTACAAATTTGAAAATACAAACAGGATTCTTGCAATCTGGATGTTTTACTATTAAACTCATTGCTAAGAGGCTGCTAGCCCGCTCGCAAGTGAAGTTAATAGCTGAAGGCCTTGCATGAACAATGCAGTCAACTCACTGAGAGTTTTACCTGCAAATGAGCGCTGATCTTTGCCCTTAGAAAGTAATTTCCTATTTTTCTGAAAATACGGCGGAGGTCGCCCGTTACCCAATGACCAGCATTTTCCCTCGGCATGACCGATTTTCTGACAGTATCTGCAAAACCTGTTCTCTTTGCCATTGGGTTGTCTGCTACGTTCTCCTGGAGTTTTAGTATATTCATGACTAGATGCTTGCAAATCATCCTGCATCTCCTTAAGAGCTGAGATAGACACACTTTCTTGTGCATTTTCATCTACGAAGTGAACATGCTTTTTAATCCCATTGCTGTTAAGCATTATGGGAGTCATGCACTTTTCAGCATTTAGTTTAGATTTCCATCTATTTTCTATTCTTGAGCCCCAGTCTACTATTGATTGGAACGTGTTTTTGACTGGATCGACACCATTTGACAAAGCCCGTTGGATTGGGATGCCAGCATTATTTTTCACAAGTTGTAATAACGCGTCATGGTCTCGATCTGCATTTTCTAATCCTGAGTGTTCTCTGTACGTTACCCATAACCGCTCGGCGTATGTCTCAAATGTTTCATCACTCGCCTGTTGGATTTCTAGTATTTTGCTCCAATCTGCGTGTGTCGGTCCCCTCATTTCTAATAATGCCTGTTTTAGTCGTTCATATATGGCTTCGTCCGTTTCGTCACGGATTCGGTCTATTATGCTGCCAGATTTCATGCCTTCGGTTAGTTTTAGTCTGAGCTCTTCAGGGAGAGTGAGAAGTGCTATTTGCCACACGTCTCTAACTTCTAGCTTAAACACAGTGGCCTGTAACATCAATGTTTCCCAGTAGGGTTGGAACGGCCCTTTTCTTGGCATTACTCCAACGACTTGTTTGTGTCTAGAGCATTCTTCGCAGGTTAATGGGCGGCTGATCGTTGTGATTTCGTCGTTCGCATTAGTCATAGTTTTAAGCACGGCGACCTTAACAGATTTCTTAGCTGTGTCGTTAGCTTTTGTGCGAGTCTTTATCAGGCTTCGTTGTTTTGGATGTTCAGGCATTAACACAGGGGCTCGGTTACGAGTCTGTGGCCTGTATCCTAACGCAGCGTCATCACTATCATTTGGCTTTGCTAGCTCAAAAGTTTCATCCAGTGCTGCTTGTTTCACTGCGGTCACTGGAAATCCTGCATTATCGCAACAGCCTTCGAGAGCAGATATGTAATTACTGCCGGTGTGAAGTTTTTCTTGTAACTGATCAATTTTTGTTGCCATTTCTTCACGCTGCCTAGCCCACTCAAGTTGCTCCTTTGAGACTGATTCGACTTTTGATCTTAACTTTTGTAATTCGTCAGATCGCAATCTTTCAATTTCTTTGATATTTGCTATCTTTCGTTCGTTTTCGACCATTGTCTTGAGATCGTTACGACGAAGCAAATAAACAATTGCAGTGGGGATTTTCTTGTATTTTGATTCAGATTTTAGTTGTGCGCCCTTAGCAGAATACCAGGATATAATTTCGTTGTTACTCCATGTCAGGTTCAATCCTTTATCGCTTAATCGAACGAAGAGATCTTGTAATTGTACGCCTAAAATTGCCATAATTTCCTCATCTGCACTGCTGCTGTTATTTCCCTGAAAAGTCATGTTTCACGTCTAATTCTTACACAATATCGGATTTCTACGGTTCCGATCTATAGTGGGTGTACTGACCCGTTCTAGAAATGTGTCTATATGTGTGAGTTGCAAATAAAACTTTCCCTCAACAATTCTAAAAGGCAAAGAAGGTTTACTTACTCATTCTCTGGTCTGAGGGTCAGCTTTAATCCATTCACAAGATCAACAGAACAGCTGAAAAAGAGAAGCTCAAATCTCTTGTTGATTTTAAATCCAATACTTCGCTGAAAACACGTTGCTCGTCTGAGTCGCAACATCACGTGTTCGAGGTCACCAACTGTAAAGCCCCAATGAATTCGCTCCAAGGATCGGTAGCGAACCGCGGTGAAGGCCGCACGCGTCCAGTGTCTCAGCTGGAAGAATGGATTTGATTATAATATTCTTTATCTGACTCCATTTATCATAGTTATCGCATTTAGAAGAGAATCCCAACCGATTGTTTGGTCATCTATGTTTGATAGTTAATCATACATTTAATCATTCCGTTTTAACCCTTTGTTGCAATTATACCGTTCCACATTGGAGATAGTTAATAATTACAGATTAATTCAGAAAGGATCAAAATGTAACAATTTATTAACAATCAAGTAAACGTAAAATGTCAATTACACCATAGACATAAATCTCTTCTAAAAGGAAACACAAATTCTAGTTATGGTTACACTCTAAAGAGTTTCAAATAGATGTAAACATAAACCATTAATTATGCTCTGTTGGCCTCTGCCTAGAATGTTACCTGTGAGATAGAGAGAGAAAGAGAGAGGGAGAGAGAGAGAGAGAGAGAGAGAGAGAAAGAGGGAGAGAGCTAAAGAACAGCTCTCCCCAGAGAAAGCCAGAGATTCCAAAAGAGAGCGAGCTACAGAATCAATTCTCTTTTATCCTCTCTCCTGAAGTCACCAAATTCAAATCGGACTCTTGTAAAACAGACCAATCAGACTAAACCGTGAGACATTTGAAAGTAACCAATCAGACAAAACTTCCCCCATTGTATCAAAGGTGTTAACCATTTGGCCAGCCGGCCAGTCATTCTTTTGTCTTTCTAACTCAACCTGGCCCTTCTGATGGCGTTAAGGGGGAGGGGGGTTGAGTCAATTTCAATAGCTTGATCACGACGATGGCAGTTAACAGCAGAACAGATGATATCAAATATCTTTGATTATTTTCCACCTTACAATGACTTTCTGGTTTCCTAATTGCTCTGGGCTGTTCCTCCTGCAAGACCCCCAAAAGCTTACACTGTGTCAGGCATGTGCTGCTGTGCATCCTAGGTGTTCTCCTGTGCTCTACAAATCTATTGCAAGGTGACCTTGAGTGTTTTACATGCACCATTATTATAATTTTAAATCTATATAATGGGATTTTTGGCAAGTTTGCGACTTAACCTTTACTTCATGTAAATGCAACTCTTTGCTCAAATTAATGCAATTTATGCTCCTAATCATACTTGCCATATTCACATTAAACTGGCTGTGGTGAGCAGCGAGGCCGAGGGACCGTGAGGGCGGGACGAGGCGGCGCTCATCAGTGGGGATGAGCGCCAGCTGTGAGTCGCAGCGATCTTGGCCCTCGCGGAGGAGTGAGGGAGTATAAAGGAGGAGCGACGACAGTGAGGGACGAGAGAGGACCAGGCCTGGATTTTATGTTGTATGTTATTTACGTTTTGTTATGTGTTGCTGCAGTCGACCGTGAGGGGCTGCAGCTTTTTATTTTCATTTGTGTTTGTTTGTGTGTAGGCGACAGTCGTCCGCGAAGGCCTGTCGCCGCCATTATTATTTTGTGTTTATTTATTAAAAGTTCTTTTGATTGTCCGCCGGTTCCCGCCTCCTTCTTCCCGTACAAACAAACTTTACTACACTGGCATACACTGATTTTATTCATAACAGACTTGTAAACGCCTTAATCGCATTACCACTGACCAAAATGTGCATGTTATGTATATTAAGATGTTTCCACAACATGAGCAAATTTTTCTCATTCTGATTAGTTGCTGCTAACAAGTGTGATTATATGCAGGCCCAGATAAAGAACATGTAGGGCCCTGGGGCTATTACAAGGGCCCCCATAGTAGCCGATCTTGGTGCCACAAAGTTTTCTACCACAGAAATTAGTATTAAAAAAAAAAACACTAAATCTTCAAAGCACAGAGATCCAATGAGTATATACTGTCTAAATTTTCCATTTTGATATTAAGTAGGCCTACAGGTGCTGGTCATATAATTAGAATATCATCAAAAAGTTGATTTATTTCACTAATTCTGTTCAAAAAGTGAAACTTGTATATTATATTCATTCATTGCACACACACTGATATATTTCAAATGTTTATTTCTTTTAACTTTGATGATTATAACTGACAACTAAGGAAAATCCCAAATTCAGGATCTCAGAAAATTAGAATATTACTTAAGACCAATACAAAGAAAGGATTTTTTTTTAAATCTTGGCCAACTGAAAAGTATGAGCATGTACAGCACTCAATACTTAGTTGGGGCTCCTTTTGCCTGAATTACTGCAGCAATGAGGCGTGGCATGGAGTCGATCAGTCTGTGGCACTGCTCAGGTATTATGAGAGCCCAGGTTGCTCTGATAGTGGCCTTCAGCTCTTCTGCATTGTTGGGTCTGGCATATCGCATCTTCCTCTTCACAATACCCCATAGATTTTCTATGGGGTTAAGGCCAGGCGAGTTTGCTGGCCAATTAAGAACAGGGATACCATGGTCCTTACACCTGGTACTGGTTGCTTTGGCACTGTGTGCAGGTGTCAAGTCCTGTTGGAAAATGAAATCTGCATCTCCATAAAGTTGGTCAGCAGCAGGAAGCATGAAGTGCTCTAAAACGTCCTGGTATACGGCTACGTTGACCTTGGACCTCAGAAAACACAGTGGACCAACACCAGCAGATGACATGGCACCCCAAACCATCACTGACTGTGGAAACTTTACACTGGACCTCAAGCAATGTGAATTGTGCCTCTCATCTCTTCCTCCAGACTCTGGGACCCTGATTTCCAAAGGAAATGCAAAATTTACTTTCATCAGAAAACATAACTTTGGACCACTCAGCAGCAGTCCAGTCCTTTTTGTCTTTAGCTTAGACGAGACACTTCTGACACTGTCTGTTGTTCAAGAGTGGCTTGACCCAAGGAATGCGACAGCTGAAGCCCATGTCTTGCATACGTCTGTGCGTAGTGGTTCTTGAAGCACTGACTCCAGCTGCAGTCCACTCTTTGTGAATCTCCCCTACATTTTTGAATGGGTTTTGTTTCACAATTCTCTCCAGGGTGCGGTTATCCCTATTGCTTGTACACTTTTTTCTACTACATCTTTTCCTTCCCTTCGCCAAGCATGTGCTTGGACACAGAGCTCTGTGAACAGCCAGCCTCTTTTGCAATGACCTTTTGTGTCTTGCCCTCCTTGTGCAAGGTGTCAATGGTCGTCTTTTGGACAACTGTCAAGTCAACAGTCTTCCCCATGATTGTGTAGCCTCCAGAACTAGACTGAGAGACCATTTAAAGGCCTTTGCAGGTGTTTTGAGTTAATTAGCTGATTAGAGTGTGGCACCAGGTGTCTTCAATATTGAACCTTTTCACAATATTCAAATTTTCAAATTTTGGGATTTTCCTAGGAATTCAGGTTAAATCGATTGAAGCGATCCCCTGATCCAAGCACAATAGCACAGAGGGTTACGCAATACTCGTTCCCTTCTCTCAGGGAACCGAGGTTACGTTAGTAACCGAGAAGTTCCCTTTCGAGAGTACTTTCGTATTGCGTAAGTTAGCTTACGCTTATGGGAACCCAATTTAAACTGCTTTGCGCTCTTAAAAACTTTGCCCTATACTATGGCCAGAGGGAGAGAGCCTGAGGCCCATAGAAGAATAAAGTATGAGACTCAAAAGGAGGCCAACGAGTGGTAAGCCTCATATAAGGGTATATGTAGGGAATGAATATTCCAGTCATATCTAGACCGAACAGAGTTGGGTCTTATAGGTATAGCAAATTTGTTATACATTTGTTTATATGGAATTTAGATAAAATTTAGACCGGACAGAGTCGGGCCTATATTTATTGCAAATGTGTTATACATTTGTTATATTGAATTTAGATAGAAACAAGACCGGACGGAGTCGGGCCTACAGTTATTGCAAATGTGTAAAACATTTGTCTATTATGGGATTTAGATAAATCCAGGCCGGACAGAGTCGGGCCTATAATTATTGCAAATGTGTTATACATTTGTTATATGGAAAACCCTAGCTTTCAAAGCAGGAACCACCAAGTTATAAAATTTAACAAATGTGGATGGAGAAGCCCAGCTTGCCGCCACACAGATATCTTCCAGTGGTATTTCACTGGACCAAGCCCACGATGAGGCCATGCCTCTAGTGGAATGAGATCTGACACATATGGGGCAGCAGAGACCTCTTGACTCTTAAGCCACTGAGATAGCATCTACTATCCAACACGACAATCTTTGCTTTGTGACCGTGCATCCTCAGGTGCCACCGCCCAGGGCCGTTTTTAGGCATAGGCAAACTAGGCGGTGGCCTAGGGCGCCATCAGTAGGGGGGCGCCAATAAGCACATATCTGGCACAGATGTTTGAGTGTAAAGGGTGTCACGGCCACCCTAAAATGTTATTGCCACCCTCACTAGTTCCCCCACACTATTGGATCAGAGAACTGTCAATCTGACGATTCCTATATGCCATCAGATCAGAGAAGGCTACTGTCAAAAAAGTTCGCGTTTGGAGCGCTGGCTCAACAACACCATTAGATCAATGAGCTCGGTCAATGCTTTGGCCAGGTAACACTTTTTTTAACCATAAAATAAAGCTAAATTCAAACTAAAGGCCAATTAAAATAACAGGTACGAATCTGTATTTTGTTAGGGCAGTATTTGAAAAGTCCCCCTTGAAAACGAGATGCTGCATCTCAAGGGGCTTTCCATGAATAAATTTCATTATTTGTGGCAGTCTAGAAATCACGCTGTGAATGGGCAGATAGCATTGCTCAGTGTGTATGTTAGAGGCAAAATATAACTGCACACTTACTTCAGCATTTCATGATTATCAGTTATATTTTGACTCTATAAAGCTTTCTTCTCTTAATAAAAGGTTTTTGCGCCAATGCATTGTTAAAAGAATCAGTGTGTTTTGTAATTGTCCCATATAAAACTTTAGCGGCCAATTTAAAAATGGTATAATAAAATGTGCAAATTCACAACATGAATACATCCTTTATTAAATCACGTTGACGAATTTAACGTATCTTTACGGATGGTGTTGAATGCTGAATCGATTCATTCAGTTCTAATAGTGCTTAACGCAAGCAGTGTCGTACACACAGAGGGCAAAGTGTTGCGTTATTTAAAGTGAACTGAATCAGTATTTATTCTTATTACTTTCATGTGAAATGTACTAATAAGACATAATAATTATGTAGTTATGTCTGAGAACAATTTCTTAGCAACTAGGGACTGCACAAATATAGGCTATATATTATAGGCCTAGGGCTATACAGGCATCTGGCTATTAATTTGAATCCTTATTAACAAATACATACAAATATAATTTGGTATGTATGTATTTGTTAATTAATACCAGTAATACCAATGTTGCTTTTTAAAATTTGACTGGGGGCACCAATAAGGATTTCGCCTAGGGCGTCAGAATGGCTAGAAACGGCCCTGCCACTGCCAAAGCATACAAAGAGCTGTTCTGACTGCCTGGATGCAGCGGAACATTCCAATAAACTGTAAGAGCCCTGATGTAAATTTACGTCTCTTTCGTCCTCAGATGAAAAGATCTGTTCTCTGAACGGAGTGGAGAGCACTTTGGGTACGTACCCGTGTCTTGGTTTGAGGACAACCCTGGAGTTGTTAGGCCCAAATTCAAGACAGGAAGTGCTCAACGAGAGCGCATGTAATCGCCAACTCGGTTGACTGACGCTAGTGCAAGCAAGAGAGCAGTTTTGAACGAAAGGTGCTTCAAGGCTTTCATGGCCTCTAGGACCGTGGAAAAGTCCCAAATATGAACCGATGGGGGTCAAGGTAGGTTCAGCCTCCTAGCTCCTCTGAGGAAGCACACGATTAGATTGTTTCTCCCCAGTGACTGTCTGGCCACATGATTATGAACATTACTATGGCTGCCACATATACTTTGAGCGTGGAAGGGGAGCGACCCACGTCCAAAAGCTCTTGAAGGAAGGAGAGCACTTCTGCCACTCCACATGAGTGTGGGTCAAGGTTCCGCTCTGTACACCAGCTGAGCCTCGCTCTCGACATCTCCAGCAGCCTGAGCTTGGATGGGTGCGTCGCTTTTGACTGCCGTCCCCTAGCGGAGGGCGGGCAAAGATGTGCGGCGACCGCTTCCTCAAGAGGATTCTCAACTGAAAAACAGCAAAGAGGATTCTGAGAGCGAGACATTCAGGGAGAGCTCCGGTGTGGGTTTGCTCGTCTAATGGCCCGAGTGAGAGAAGAGGAAGAGCGGAAGGGACGGCGTCCTCATTGAAGCTAATGAGTCGAGCAGGATGTCCGAGTAATAATGTACTTCAATTGCAACCAACAGGTTGAAGGTCCAAATCAATGCAGTTTCAAAGCGCTTCAGAGGCTCTGCACCTTATCTAGCGAAACCATCTGTCATTTTCAAGAAAAAATAAACATTTATGTACTTTTTTACCTAAATTGCTCATCTTGCGCTGCTCTGTGATGTGCCAGGGATTGCGCAATCACGTCAGAAAGGTCACGCTTGAAGTAGGCGGAAGTACCGCCCCAAGCGAATGTGCGAAGACTAATACAAACGCCCTTTACAAAAAGAACTCCATCTCCAACTTCAAAATCGTCCGACATCGGATGTTGGTATTAGTCTTCGCACGAGCACTTTGTAAACACGGGAGCGGTACTTCTGCCTATGTCTAGTGTGACCTTTCCGACGTGATTGCGCAATCCGTGGTGTATTGCAGAGCAGCGCAAGATGAGCAATTTAGGTAAAAAAAATTGTTACATTTTTTGTGAAAATGGCCGATGGTTCCGCTAGATAAGACTCTATTCCTCAGATGGAATCGTGTAGAGCCCTTTGAAACTGCATTGATTTGGACCTTCAACATTTTGGCTGCCCTTGAAGTCCATTATATGGAGAAAAATCTTGAAATGTTTTCCTCAAATTCCTCAAAAAACGCATGAGGAAAGTTCTCCAAATGAAAAACCCACGATTGGCAGATCAACGTGCTACTCCATTTCTCTCCGAAACGGTAGTAAATTTAATTAAATATAGGATTTTAACCTTGGTCCGTTCACAGTTCACAGTCCGTTCAATTTGTTAAAACTGTTCCATTTACACATGGCCAAATAAATGTCTCCACAAAACGAATATAAATCAGATCAATTCCCGCTTATCTTTATCAAAATCCCAGAACATATTGAGATATCTTTTTTTGTGTGTGTCAATATCAGGGTCAGATGGACCACTCTGCGATAATGTCTTTACTATAGGTGGGCTTTAGATACTGGCTCGAGTCCTAACTCCCCTGAGCATCTTGGGACTGCTGTACAACAGAAAATTGGATTTCAGGAACAAAAATGTTATAAAATTGGTCAAATAATATATAATGTAATACACACATATACTAGTTATCTGAATACTTTGTATTGCCTTAAACAGACTGTACATTTTCTTAATTTCATACAAATCGCATGCATAATTTTCTCAAAACACTGTGCCGAACATTCTCACAAATGACAAACTTTAATATATCAGCAGGAAATAACAGTGATGCTCCTTTTATTGGTTTTACAAAAATTACAAACATTTGTGTTGCATTTTTTCCAAACACAACAAACAAAATTCTGTTATTTGTTAAAACTCAGGCATCAGTGCTGCTAGGAAATCAGACTGTTCAGCAAGTTACACTACAGTATCAACTTTGCAATCAATGCCATTAACAAAAACGAACTTAATGTATATACTTTGTGTTCTTTTTGGAGTTAGCAGTTCAACTCTTTATGAGTACTTGTATATTGATGGAGCTGGCTTTACAAAAAATGTGATGGAGAAATGTGACTGGCCATCAATGTCCCTGGACAATGAGGAGTCAACGTCACTATGTGTGCCACACAGTTTCAACCACTGGTACACAATGATGTCTGAACACCAAAAGTCAGGCATTATAGTTTCTCTATTTGTCTTTCATGACAACATTTGGTTGCATTCAACTGCGCCAATGTGAACAGACACAAAAGCTTAGAGCACAAGAGGAACTTCATTTTCAAAGCTATTTGCTTAGTTCCTAACTTCTATGGTATCTGAATGAAGGGAGAAGAGTTCAGTGTTTTTGCTTTTAAATGTGTGCACACGATTTTACACTTGTATACACTTTTCATAAATTTGAATTGATAAACTTGTGTGATATAAAATGTATGGAATGTAGGCCTATGCTCTAAAATAGAGTAAATTAAATGTTTCTATAACTGGTATAACAAAGTATGCTCTTAAAGCGTTATTAAAATTCAATAGAAAATTCAAGTCAATAAGCTACATTCTCTTAATTCTTCCATTTTTGTAGCTGTTATTTTATTTATGTGGAAAAACGATGCAATGAAGGCAATAGCGAATGATGAGGCAGTGTCAGTCCCTATAACACTGGCTAAATTGTATAAATGTTCCACACAAAGAGTCTCATCATAGGTTTCGTACAAAATGGGGATGAATAAAATACCTTATTTCGGGGTGAACTATTCCTTTAAGTGAGATTGTGAGTGCTGCATTTTGATAACCACTGTCCAAGTTGAGCCTCTGATGTGGTTACTCCGTCATATCGTGCCACGCGCAGTGTGACTGCTGCTTCCCTCACGCGTTGTGAGCGCGCTGCTGACGTCACCGTGGGAGTGTTCCTTCAGGAGAAATTAACGGACATCAGCACAATTCTCTCTCAGCGCTCATGTAAGTTGTAACCGCAAAACGTATGATTTTGCTTTCCATACATTCACAGCGTTAACGCGAAGCCGTCGCCGATATGTTGTAGTTCGGTTTGTGGGGCAGGGCACAGCCGGTCAGTTTGTTGGCTGAGCTGTTAGCGAGCTAGTCGGGTTTAGCCTGTGTTGCGGATGACGTTAGCAGCCTAGCCGCGCGCCGCGAGATCAGGTGCAGCAGGTCAGACATCACCAAAAACCCACTTTTAAGGCCAATACATCTCGCTGCTTTATTAAGTAACTACATAAATACCAGTAGAATATAGTGAACAGTACATCGTATTGCATTATTTAAAATAACTGTTAGTGGGGAATTTGGAAATTGATCACTTTCAGGTTATTAATAACCCAGAAGAGTGAAAAGAAACATGCATCTTGGAGATAAATTATACAGACAAATAAAGAACTTAACAAACGCAAAACCTTTATCGTATTTGTTTTCGGAAGATGAGAGTTTCGTACACATTTCGGATACAATACATGGTTTGAAAGTTCTGCCTCCCCACAGATCTTCATTATCATCGTAACGGACCAAAGGGTTTGATGAATGTACATCTGAAATGAAGCAACCCGTCAATCTTCCACTTATTATTATATAATTCATTATGGCAAAACTAAAGATTTATTGCCAATTGTTATACTGCAACTTGGTAACTATTAATTATTGTGGAGGTAGTGGGTCTTCCATGTAACGTAAAGGGGTGCTTGTTGGTCAAATGTGGATCATTTTAAACGATTATTTGTCAATTATATAATAACAAACAAACAGGAATCCACCCACTCGCATCTAAATATCTGGTATGCATGCTGCTGTTATAAGGTGCCACATCCGATGCTGTCTGACTTTGACAGGCGTTTACACACTGTCTGTAATATAACTAGCGGCCGGGTTTAAGGGTAGGTCGTTCTTCCTTCCGCTCGAGCGGGGTTTGAGCGCAATGTTTCCGATGTTTCTTGTATCAGTCCCTGCTGGTGATCGTGTGCAGCGGCGCGTTATATCGACCATCTAATAGAATTAGCTTGGGTTTGGGCGTAAACGGTCCATTTACCAGCTAGCCGGGGCAGCTAACTCGGCTAGCAACATCATCAACGGACAGTACAGGTTCAGATTCAAAATGATCGGATTAATTCAGCCCTCAGACACCTCCGTTTGTCTCACTAAGTGACATGGGTTTGTATTCATGTTTTAACCCTCGGTGTTACATGTCATGCTGAAATCTGACAGTGACAGCTCGAGTTTATAATGGCACGACGAGAGCGTTAGCTTCATTCACTTAGCCAGTCTTGTGTGTCCGTTGCAGCTTTTGACAGTCTTTTTGATCACTCCTTGTTTTTGTTTTATGGGCATGTAGGCCTGTTTGACCATAGATAGACCGCATGCAGTCTAAAGCTTAACCAACCCATCTGGTTGTTTGTTAAACAGTAGTCAACAATCATGGTAATGTCTTGAGTAGACTTGCATTTGCATGTTTTCTAAATGCTTCTGCTGGAAATTCTCACACGTGGTTGTGTGACTGTATAGTATAAATATACATTTGGTTAAATGTGGTCGACTTGTCTTTTTTTTTTTACGTACTAGTGTTAGTATACATGATATGAATGTACTGTTGCTGGTCAAGCCAGTATTATTTTACTAATTGATATGCTTTTTTTTACTCTTTTCAGCATGTAATAATTCCACATTTATGAGGGGCAAGTGACACTGTGAGGGACTGTCATTGTCTATGAGACAGTTCTGGATTTCGTCTTAGATTTATCCACAGTATCAGGTTTCTGTGTCGAGAAGACTGAGCAGGATGACTGGAACTGAAGGTATGGAGAGGCATGTTAATGTCATTCATCACATGCGGTTTTATTCAGGAACAGCTCAAAACAAATATTTAGTTAATTAAGTTATGTGCCGGCAGATAGATGCATGGGTATTTATAATGCCACTGTTGTTGGGTGTGCTGAGTGTCCTGAATGTCTTGACTGTCGTGTAGTGTATTATTGCTCAAAGGCACACATACACACGCATACAGACAGTGATCAGTGATGTGACCTTGGGAAGCTATGAGAATGGTACTGGGGTGGGGGGTGATGGAGAGAATAAGCTGACCCATTTCAGCCACAGAAAATACAGTGGTTTTGAATTGCAATTTGTTTAATTGCTTGCAATATTTAAAAAATAATATAGGATATAATAAGGATGTTGTTCAGATTTTCAATAGCCCTATCATAATGTTATAGCCAGTTTAGCTATTTTAGCAAAAGGCTTATGTCTTTTTAAAGTATATCTACACAGTGTCACAAATAAAGGTCCTGTTCTGCTGAATACCTCATAGGCAAAGGCTACAGGCTGAATTCTTCATATATTAGTTTAAGATAGTCAGTAAGATGAGTGGTATGAGTGGGATAGTTCACCCAAAAATGAAAATTTGATGTTTTTCTGCTTACCCCCAGGGCATCCACAATGTAGGTGTCTTTGTTTCTTAAGTAGTAAGTTTAATAAGTTAAGTGTAATGTTTATACATAAGGTTACATAAGTTTAATACATAAGATACATAAGTTTAATGTATCCCATGTAATGCACTACTGCGACAGCCATACACATGCAGACGGATGTTTTTAGTCGTTGCGTTGTGTCTTGCGCTGGTTTTCTTGAGGAACCTGTTATGTTTAGTGTGACATTAAGATGCTGTCACGTTAAGAATAGTTCACTTTTTAAAAAGCAATGAAATTATGACATTTGGATTAGGTTACTACTGATTTACATAATACATATTTTTAGTAAGTAATGGAATTTAAAGTAACTTTCTATCTCTAGTCATTAATGTACACATTGTTTGTATTGCAGAATCTTACAGTATTGTAGTATCTTTATTCACGGAATAGTGCAGTGCTTTTTTTTTAGCTGAAAGTAGTTTTTTAACATGTCTATTTTTAGCCCTACTTTTATACATATGGGGATGTATTTTAACTAAGAAACCTATAAATGCATTTTGAAAAGTTATAGAATCCAGACGCTTGTGCAATCAAAATTTGCTTTTGAATCAAATCCAGTGATTTCCTTTAACTCAGCTGCCTGGTAGAGCATGGCACTAGCAGCAGCAAGGTCAGGGATTGGATTCCAGGGAAAGACATAACAATATATACCATGCAAGTTTCCTGGAGTACTCTAGAAAGTTCAAGAGCTTTCACAAATTGTAATATGCAACTGTTGGCTTGTTGTGACCTTTTCTGCCACTATAAGATGGAGGAGAGTTAAATATCAGCTAAGAAATACTAAAACAGACTGGTGACAAGAATGTTGCTCATACAAGTTGCTGAAGGTACCATAGTTCTTTGGGCTGATAGAACTAGTCTGACAGCACCCCAGGGTGTTCTTGGGTGTGTTCAGGGCCTTAAACTACTGTTGTGTTGAATATGATTGTTTTTTAGAGAATAGCTGTGCCAGGCATGTGCGTCACTCTGTCACTCGTCTGTTTAATTATGCATGTAGGACACAGACACATCAACACACTCCTCTCCGGGTAAAGCTTCTGTTCATTCACAGCACTACGTGTCACCTTGCTGTCATGCCACTCCCACATCTGGAGGATACTGTGTTTCTAAAATAATTAAGGTCAGGGTTTGTTTACTACTAAACAAGGTGTGGGTTTGTTTCCTGATTAACTATGTGTAGGGCTTTAGTTTAGTCTGGACTAACGTTGACATGTTTCTCGTTTTCTGCTTGACTGTGGATAGTTGGTCTTGGTGTGGTTGGGATTTATGTTCTCAAGATAATTTTGGGCAGTGTCGCCTGTTTGCAAAGGGTAAAAAGAATCATTTGTATATTTTCCAGAACACTAAAGATGTCGAGGTTGTTTTGTGCTGTATCCACTGGTACAGTGTGCAATAGTAGGATTTTGGATATGAAATCCTATTAATTTAAATTAAAATATTTTTATGGTTTTTAAATATACATATGTATGCATACATGTGTGCATTGCAAAATATGCATATGTTTATACATTAACATGTATAATTATAGATCAATAGTTTTGTCGTCAACATTTTTCATCCAATTGTCATTTGCAATGATTTATGGGATTGTAGTTATTTCCCTTATTAAAGCCATTAAAGGGATAGTTCACCCGAAAATGAAAATTATCCCATAATTTACTCACCCTCAAGCTATCCTAGCTATCCTTACAATGTCATCATCGTGCCAGTTACGCTTTTTCATAAGTTGAATACAGAAGGCAGTCATTTTATCCTTACAATGTCATCATCGTGCCAGTTACGCTTTTTCATAAGTTGAATACAGAAGGCAGTCATTTTACAAGGTCCCGTTCTTCGTGTGTTTTTGAAGCTTTGATTGTGTTAACAGTGTGCAATATAACATGTGTTCATGTTTCGCGTGTAAAAAAACACAGTATTTTTCACATAATTTACTTATCTGTATACCGCTGTTTTCACTTTCTCTCCTAAAAACGGGCTGACGAGTTCCTTGTTCTATGAAGTCCCTCCTTCAGAAATACGTAACGAGTTCTGATTGTGCCAGCGGTTCCTGTGTTGTGATTCGACAGCAGCTTAGCGCACATGGCACGGTTCCTGTGTTGTGATTCGACAGCAGCTTAGCACAAGTTGTACGGAAAGGTCATGCCTCTTAACGGGAGATGTATGCGGCTATGCGCTCAATGATCTCTACAGCGTCCCTGGGAAAGCCAAACAAAGGTGATTTGACTCCGGGATGAAAATAACAGTGTCTCGACGACATGGCGACAAACACACTGAAACGCAGCACTTCCTTTTCTCCACGCGACCGTCCTCTTCTCCACGTGGGACAGCAACAAGACCACGCCCCCTTTTTTCGCGTATTCTTGTGGGCGGAGGTTAGTCTGTTCTACTGACGTCATTTATGAAGGAAGTACCAGGATGTAGTCCAAGCCAGCCGTTCGCTGTAGGCTTTGAAAGGGAACTTCTGTTAAATAAAAGATCTCGCTTGGCATTGAACTTTGAGCTTTATAATTTTACAGGTATTATTTATGCTCTTTTTTGAACAATGGGATCACGAAGATCGGGACCTTTAATAACGTGTTAAATATGGATATTTTTCCTACACAAACCCATCGATTCGATTCAGAAGGCCTTTATTAACCCCCTGGAGCCGTGTGGATTACTTTTATAATGGATAGATGCTTTTTGGGCTTCAAATTTTGGGCTACCATTTACTAGAAAACAAAAATGGCACATGTTTATCTGTGAATTGCGTTTTTTCTGGTTTTGCATTTAAATAATTATTTTTCTACAAATTCTATAATTTGCCTCCATCCCAGTTTACTTCACACATACATTCACATCACATGTTAGTGGTAGAGTTATACTCACGGAACACTATAGTTATTCACAATCACGAAAGTTCATTATTTGCATGCGTTTCAAACCCTTGCCGGTTAAACATTTCATTTGCGTGCTTATGCACATGTGCTTTTCCGAGCGCGCACACTAAAAGCCTGTCAAACACGTGATTACTGGACTAAGTAGTAGCCTTACTGCGCTAATACTGTCAAATACACACAAGGTTAACATAAACACAGTCGGTTATGTCTAAAGTGAAAGTAAAATCGGTGTGTGTCTGTATATCAGATGCACGCAGGTAGGGCTGTACGATTAATCGAAAAATAACCGAAACCGACATTCAGAACCTCTAACCGACGTATTTTTCCCATGTCGGTTATTTCGGTTTTCACGTGACTCCGCCCCGTCAGTCACATCAAGTGCAGTTTGCAGGCACACAGAGATGCAGGAGGTTATCTGTGTTTATAGATACCCAGAATCACTATAGTAACTGCATGTTTTACACAGTTTATACAGGTCAGTTAATTGCTGTTCTTATAGCCTACGCGCTGACACACACACACACACACACACACACACACACACAGAGAGAGACGGCGCGCGCAAGCCCCGAAGCCGCTTTCACTTTCTTGCTCGTAAAGTTTGTCAAGTAAATGCGTTTAAACGCGACAACGCGCGCGCCCTGAAGGCAGACCTCTTTCACCTGCGTTCTCGCAAAGCTTTGTCATTTGTATGTCGTTTAAGCCCTGTCAGTTTGAACATTAAAGCGAGTTTCGACCATCAGATGTGTATTATGTTGAACTAATGCCTGATTTATTGACAAACGAACACTCAAGACAGAAGCTCGCACATCACGTGAAGATCGCGCGCAGAGGAGCACAGAAACGCAGGATCAACGCTGCCCTGTGACTAAAGTAAAGTCACTAAAGTAGCTTAGAAACTCAACCGTTATTTTAATACCTTTGAAGTAAGTACAAACCACAGCTTCATAATGAATAGAGACAGTAAGAGTAATTCACACACACAATCACTCTCTCATTAATGCATTCAAATAAATGTAATGTAGGCCTACAGTGTTAATTTATCTGTATCTGATGTACAACAAACAGAAATCTGCTCCATAGACAATAACTGCTGAAAGTGAACCGTTTCCTTCAAGTATTTTAAAATCACAAACAAATGCACTTTTTCATTAGAAAAAAAAAAATCCACCTTTAGGGCAAAAAAAAGCAAAATAATTAATAATTAAGAAATAACGTTCATTAATCGTAATCGAGGTCAACTGTTCAATTAATCGAGGTTTTTATTTTTGGTCAAATCGTTACAGCCCTACACGCAGGTCTTAAATTGACAGCAGCAGCCTAGTGAACGCACGGTCCTTAAAGGGACAGTTCACCTCTAAAATGATGTCATTATTTACTCACTCTAATATTGTTCCAAACCTGTATTAATTTCTCAATGACAGAATTTTCATTTTTGAGTGAACTATCCCTTTAATGTTAATACAACAACAAAAGACAAAGAGAAAATCACTCACTGCTCTTGACTGAAAAACTTTAATACAGTAGCTTTAATAAGAATCAATGTATATTTTATAGTGAAGTCTATGTAGTTGTAACAGAGTTTGTTCGTATGGGAAGAAAGAGGCGGGAACCAGCGAACATTCAACAATTTTAATAAAACAACACAAAATAAAATGGCTGCGGCAGCCCCTCACGGACGATTGCCGCCCACACACATAACAAAACGTAAATAAAACGCAACGCAAAATCCCAGGCCTGGTCCTCTCTCGTCCTTCACTGTCGTCACTCCTCCGTGAGACACGAGACCGCTGCAGCGCACTCGTGTCTCGTCCCGCACTCACCACATATATATAATATATAATATATATATATGTATATATATATATATATATATATATATATGAGATATATATGCCGATATTACCGCATATCACGCTATTGAGCCACTCAAAATTACCGCACGCGCGACAGCCCTACTTATCAAAGGCTTTTTTTTTGTAAGGTTGCTATTGGAAAAATACTAATGGAGTCAAGATTGCTGAAAAAGTGGGTGGGTTTATTTACATTCATTTGAGGATTTTTTGGGGGAATCCAAATGAGAAATTAAACTATGGCTGATGGAAAAAGTAGCTCACTATTGCGCTCAATGAAGAGTTTAAATTATTATGGAGCGCTGTGGTAATGCAGTAAGAGGGTTCACGAGTGTTGAAGTAAGCTGAATAAAGAGGATTACAGCTGCCTGTTATTCTCTCCATCTGAGGCCCATCTTAAGCCTGAGCTCCACCGTCAGACTCAACACATCTTGATTCAACATACCTGAAGCTCTGGATCTGTTCATTCTTGTTTATTTTAGACTTCCATATGTTTTTATGCAACATTTGCCATGTTTGTTTGCCCACAGCAGATTACACAATTAGTATGGTAAATTTGATTTTTTTTTAAAAAGGAAGTTATTTACGCAGGTAATGCACCATGTCATCTAATGATGTAATCAAAAAGAATGTAAATGTTCCCGGAAATGACTCAAGTCAGCTGCCAAAATCATGTATTATAATCCAAACATGAGCACACCCTATTTTTCAATGTGTGTATCTGTACCATTGAAGTGATGACTATAATTTATAATCTGTGTGTCATAATGGGCTGAAGTCTCATCTCACAACCTTTTTTTCGCAGCCAACCCTAAACTGTGAGCCAGTGGCGGTCAGGCTGGACTAATGGTAAGAGACTGTTTATCTGTCTCTAAAACTGTTACTCTATATCATATTTGTCTTTCAATATATAATATGATATTGTCCTAAAGGGAGTGTTTTGTCAATCTAAACTGTTTCGAGCATGTCCAAAACATATAAGCTGGACGGAGTTTTAGATAAGTTGGGCCCGATGGATAAATGATTGGTTCACAGGCCGTCTGGGGTTGTAGTATTGTCTTGATCGGCTCTACTGAGGGTTTGTCACCTTGCCTAAGTTTACTTCTGTGTTTAACAATGCCAAACCCATCATCATCTATTAACCTTGGCTTTGTGTTAGGGCAGCACGATTAATCAAACATTTGTCAACAATTGCAGCTCTACAAACAAGCACAGCAAACCTGGATTTATTTATATTTTATCACAAACATAATCGCAAGTTTTTTCCCCAGAAAAATTAGAATCGGATTTTTTTCTCCCCTCAAATCGTGCCGCCCTACTTTGCTTTTATGCTTTTGACCTTATCCACAGGAGTTTTGATAATGATTTAAGGAATTTCTGCAATGGTTTCCACTATAGGGTCTGAAATTGTGTAAAATACTGCAAATGTGTTGCTCTAGAAATGCTAAAATTTTGAGCCAGAGACCCTTGAAGCATTTCAGAAATTATCACCCTCATGTTTTCTTGGTAGTTCTCTCATACTTCATTCGCTTGGCAAAACCCATGGCTATAGACTGCTAGTAGTCTGTCAATAGTGATATTGCTAATGTAGTTTTAGTTGGTTTGCTCAGAAGCATCAAGGCGTGGCTTATATAATCCGCGACCTCTGCCAGCAATCTCATTAGTATATTGGCGAGACATGATCATGAATGGAAATGCAATCTATCTGCAACAGACTTTAGTTGAAAAATCGTCAGCTGCATCTTTTTGTCTCTGAGCCAACCAATACGCTGCTTTTGTGATTTGAGCTCATGTAGTTGTTGCTTGTGTTCCATTGCTCACAGCTGCATGACATAATCCATTTTATTTTCCTTCTGTGGTAGACAAGCATGACTTTGCGGCACACCACAGATGCATGCATGCTCTCAGAGTCCACCTGACTGCTGCCACCCTCTGCTTCCTGGCTTTTGAAACAGCCTGTCAGAGGGCTGGTGGAGGTGGGGCTTAGCTAGACCCCACCCCTGTGCTGACCCTCTAAGTGAGACTGGCACCTCCTGATGGACCAGGGTGGTAGCGAGCAGCCTGGGGCGGAGGAGCCAGACTCTGGGGGTCGAGCAGAGCGGGAGGTGAGCAGGAGGGCGTCCGAGCCTGATCACGGCCTGTCCAAAATTACCCACAATGCCTTGGACAACATGGGCGCGCTGGGCCACGGTCTGAAGCAGTTCTTCCAACCTCAGCGCAGACGCTCGTCTGTCTCGCCACACGACTATGCCTCTTCCTCCATAGGCCCCATCCCTGAGCCCTCAGAAGCGGGGCCAGAGTTGGGGGAAGCACCGGCCGTCCCTAACTCTGACCCCCACGCTTCCGCCCCCCCTGCAGCTCTGAGCCGCGTGCTGCAGCAGATTCGAGGCCCCCCCATGATGAAGAGAGGGACCAGCCTGCAGAGTCGCCGTAGCAAGGCAGGGGGGGGAGGGGAGCCCCCCCAGAAAGGCAGCCCCCAGATCCACAGGCGCAGTACCCAAGAGACCTTGCTGCAGGCAGGACGTCCGCGCTCCTCCTCCACCACTGATACACCCAGCAGCCCAGCTTTGGTAGACATGTTGCTGACCTCGGGGTACCACTCGACTGAAGAGTCTGATCGGGTAAGTGGCACCAGAACGTCACACTCTTGTTGAAAGTGATTTTTTTTTTCCATGATCATGCTGTGGTTGGTAGACATCATCTCCTAAGGTTTCATAGACCAAAATTTTTTAGACAAATATTTAGTGACATTGGACAAGATCTAGACTTTAATTTTCTATTAAAATTACTTTGTCAAAACTTTTTAAAGATTATTATTATTATTGTTTTACATATTTATGCCTTTTAAACTTCAATATTCTTTTTTCGGCGACATTTGATATAGATTTATGCTTGTCAACTTCTTAAAGGGGACCTATTACTGGTTAACATTGAGAAAGTTTTCATTAAGAGTGGGTTAGAATGCTAACCAGTTTGTAGTATTTTGCTACAAATGCCTTAATTTTCCATCAAAAGTATTTTTGAAGTTTCTTTTATAATTATAATAACGGTTTAATTTACAGCTATAATGGCAAATCTTCTTTAACTTAAAAATAATCAGTTAAAAAATAATATAATGCAAAATACTAAACTTAAAATAAACTTTAAAAACAAATGTACATTTGTGAAAAATGTGTAATAATATTTGATCATTTAAAAATAAATAAAAAATTAGCTGAAAAATCATACATCAGAAGAATTTATAATATATAAATATTAACGTAAAATAAAAAAATAATAATATAAAGTATATAGTTTATAGTATATAGTTAATATAAAGTCAAAAGTTGGCAGGCCAGATAGGCTCTAGGCTGTTGGCAGGCCAGATAAATCTAGGCTGTTTCCCAAAAACATTGTAACCTTAAGTAGATCGCAAAACTATCAACATTAACAATCTTTGATGTTGAGTATCTCAGCATGTCTTGCACATACTAGTAATCATTTTGCCAAAGGACACATGATTAATGTTCAGTAGGAGGTGATAGTAGGTTGTTTGAAAGTGATGGAAAGTCAGATTTGAATTTAACAGCAATCTGTTCAGATGGCAATCTGAAAGATTCTGTCTGAAAGAAACCTCCAAGATGGATGGACGGGTTGACAGCATTTACAGGTCAGGAAGCTTGGTAGCAGGTCACTATGTTCTCTAAGCCTTGCTATATTTAGCCAAGTCTTTGGATACACTTATGTTCAGGGCGCTTCTGCAGGCTGCATTGAGTATAATGTCAAAATCAATGCATTTGTGCCCTTTTTCCAACCAGGATGTGGGATCAGGGTAACTATTTGCTTTCTTTTGTCCTCAAGGATAGACTCAAGGTTAAGTTTGCTCTTGCAGGTGCAGCAACTTTATTTAGAACCGCAGTTCAGATAGTTGCAAAACCAGTTACTCTTCTGCTTAGCGTTTCTCCATTACTGGATGCATTTTGCTGCTGCTCGCTCAAAAAAGCCATTACGGTTCATTTACCAGGAGAAATGTTCACCAAGACTACTGTATTATGTCTCTTGAGGATAATTTATGCTTCCAGTCAGTTCCTAGTACTATGCTTTTAAGCATGCTTTTTTTTTTTACCAGCTAAGCATTTTCACAAGATACACTACAGGGTCTGGGTGACTGCCAAAGTGATTCAACTCGCCTGTTGTTGGAGAACTTAGTGGTGCTGTCCTGAATGTTCCTCTCAGGGGAGTGTCCAGACATAAGCTCTGTCTTTTATTTCAGATGACTATTTGAGCCTGGCTAGCTCAGTAGATGGCATTTATGTGAATTTGCTAGGGATGATTTGCTTTTAGTTTTTAAATTGAAAAATAGTTTTAAAAAAATGTATCACCTATCTGCGATTACAGTTTAGTTTTTACAGCTTAGTTTGTTGTCAGTGAATCTTGAGGCCAACGTATTTTGTCACAGAGAGGGTAAGAGGCTTTAACACCTTTGCTAATTTAACAGAACTGTGATTCACAGATAAAGGGGGAGAAAATCCTCTCTTGACCAGTTAGGTGTGTAAAAGGCATCATAAGTCAGCTGTAATGTCTTTAACAGGCATCGTCTGGGTCTTATTGAATGGGCTGTCGGCCATGTGATCAGGTCACCTAGTTTTCCTGTGCATGCATGGCCACATAGCTGAGAAGTCTACCCGTGTGTCTTATATCAGGTTGCAATAAGGGAACTTATCATTGGCAGTAAACAACTGACCATATTGGCAATAATAATTCGTTTTTTCACCATCAAACAATGGTGGTGGGGCTCTTAGCCAGTTTATAAACTACTCTAATGGATGCTTAGATCATCCGTAGCTGTTTATCTATGATCAGTGAAGGCCGTATCACTGATAATCTGGTTTCGACTCCGCTGTCAATGGGTGAAGGGACAGAGTTCATTTCATTGCAAGGTTGCACTATAGATTTCACGCTACAAAAGCTTACTTGATTTGTAGTATTAATCGATAGTATAATAGAAAAAGTACCAAAAGCATGTTAAAAAAACACCTTCATATTTTTAATGTTGGTTTCCTTTTTCATGTTCCCCGATGACGTGGTGCAGTGTGCCATTTTTTTAATCAGTGAATGCCCTGCATTATCTCAGAACTTTGAGGGCTATGTCATAGTACAGAGGTCCAAAACGTCAACGTCACCTGAGACCGGTGCAGTCACTTGCATAGTTCAAACGTGGCACGTCTTTCAAGATGGACTGCACTGAAAGTGAACCGTCAATAATGGTAACTTATTTAGGTTCTTTCTATTCTTGTAGGTTAATAGTTAATAGTTTGTCAGTAATCTCTCTAAGACTGGGTCATCTTCACAGTTGAGTTGATGGCAGTGCATAACAATTTCATAATTGGTTTGAATGAAACCTTTCGTTTGTTTTGTTAACCTTTATCTTCATTAGTTGAACTGTAGGAAATTATAAGGGATGCACAGGTGCCTGAATTAAAAGTAAAGTACTAAAATATAACAATGTATTTTTCAGATTTGTTAAAGGTTACATCAGTGTTATTACATTATTTGTGCTTTAAAATATTACTTTTGCCATCTAACACTAAAAGTTAATCTAAGTTAATAGCTGGAGAAAAATGAGCATGCAAAAATAAATATCTCTTAATGACTGATACCAATTAAATGACAAAAATCTGTAATGTGAATTACTAATATGACACTAATATATTGAGCATTCCTAGGAAAGGATAGATGTAAATCTATTAATTTAAAATATTAAATCTTCAATACAGTAACATGAGAAAAGGACCCTGAATACATGATTTTATCTGCTCAGCACTAAATCTCACTTTTCCCTTTGCAGCAGGATCGTTTGGAGGTTTTGGGCCCCGCCATGTCTCCCAATGCTCTGTCAACCAGTTCAGACGGCGGTCAGTACGGTGTGGATTCAGTGGATGGCACCCCGGACCCTCAGCGCACTAAGCAGGCCATCGCTCAGCTACAGCAAAAGATCCTTAAACTTACAGAGCAGATCAAAATCGAACAAACGGCAAGAGATGACAATGTAGCCGAGTACCTGAAGCTGGCCAACAATGCAGACAAACAGCAGAGTGCTCGCATCAAGCAAGTGTTCGAGAAGAAGAACCAGAAGTCTGCACAGACCATCCAGCAGCTGCAGAGGAAGCTGGAGCATTACCACCGCAAGCTCAGAGAGGTGGAGCACAATGGAATACCACGCCAGCCCAAAGATGTCCTGCGAGACATGCACCAGGGTCTGAAGGATGTGGGTGCCAAGGTAAAGGCCGCCCCATTTCTTTACAGTTTGGTACATTGAAGGATGTGTTTAGATGTTTTTGAAGTAGATGTGTGCTGATCTGAAATGTTTTCATTTATTTTAGGGGATCAAACAGGACTTTTTAAGTTTTTCGTATGACACAGGCAGTGTAGACCAGTCTTGTACTCTGTCAGCAAGCCAGGTTTGGATCTTTTTGGTGATTGAAAGAGCATAATGAAACGTTGGTTTAACATAACCATTTTGAATTATGGAATCAAAAGAATGATCATGTTTAGTCACTAGCTCTCTTCTCAAACCTAGTGAGCTGTCTTGCTGCCTACAGCCTACATATGCAGCTGCCTTCTAAATGAAGTGTACCTACAATTAAAATATGGATGATTGAACAGAGATAAAAACCAGTGGCTCTCATTCACTAATAATTGCGTGGATTCTTTCGTATTTGTACGCACAGGAGAACTTCTCACGAAAAATCTTCGCCTGATTCACAAAACGTTTGTATGCAGATGCACATGAATTTGTTCTTAACCTCGTTCTGATGTTAGTGAATTTGGAGTATTCTAAATGAGCGGCCGCATACACAAGGTTAGTCATTTGCATAAAACACAACCAAACATCTCCATATAAGGGTTTTCCACACACCAAGTGTGCCATTCTCACCAGTTCTCACAATGAACACCTTTTATAAAGACCCAGATTACAGAGCTCTCATTAGCATCTGTACATACAGGTATATCTGCGTTATTCAGAGAAATCTTGCAGCTGAATTTAATCTATAACACAGCTTTTCTTACTCTTTAACTGTATATGATCGAATGTATTTAAAATGAAATTAAATTGTATTATTTAATAATTTCATTATACCATTGTGTATATGGATTATATAATACATTTAATGCAATATACTTCAAATTATAGTCATGTTAGGATGAAATATAACTTCTTAACTCGATTATAAAGCCATACAAAGTAAGTTCTTTTTGCGTACGTGTGGTTTCAGTTGTTCCTATATTTTTGTGTAAATTAAAAAGACAATTGTTACGAAATCTTTGGTGAATTGTGATTTGTTCTTAAAATCGTTCGTATGCACATTTCACGCACACATTTTTGCGTACGCATATTTGGTGAATGAGACCCAGTGGGTGTGTTGTCAGGTCTCAAAAAGGGGTTTATTACACATAAAAATAAAGCACATTGAGCCACCAGAATGTGAGGGTCGTGGCGGCCCGTAAGCTTACGGCTACTATCGATACCAAATTCAACATTTTCAGTGAGATCAGGGTGATGGTGTTGCAAGTGGCTTTACATGTTTAATTTGTGTTCAAATGCAAAGCTAATTTAGTTCACAAAAATTGTTGATGCATGCAAGTACCGTCCCCCTTTACTTAACACACACACAAATTGTAAGAATATGACTAATAGCCTACTGATGAATAAACAGCTGGCCTATATGGTAAGGCTTTAAATAGTAGTCCCAAACTAGTATTTGTTAATACAGTTAAGTTGGTATAAGCCACCAGTCATTTAAAAATATACCAAAAGTAATATGAAAATAATGACATTTTGGGGTTGCCCAATGTTGAAACTGCTCCTGAATAGAATGAACATCATACCTGCATGCAAATCCTTCCCAGGGAACACACGGCATACCAGTTATGTGATTTATTGGTACTTAACTTTTATTTCATAACTTACTAATTGACAACATAACTTGCTTTTGCGATTTAACGAAGTGATATACATCGCGCCGCCACATTTGCAAGTTTAATTGAAGAGTGCGCATTATGAGCACAGCATAACATCTGACAGAAAAGGAAAGTTCATTTTCTGAGTTGAGCGACTTCATTTCATAACAAGTTATATAAAAAATGATAGAATAGTAACACAGCCTGACTGATCATCTGACCACAGATACTGAATCTAGGGCTGCAGCTATCGATTCTTTTTGTAATCGATCGATTAATCGGATACAAATTTGTTTGCGTTTTTTTAAACAACCAAAACAAATAATGCATAACAAAAATGAAGAGGAAAAGCAATTTAGTTTATTAATATGCACAACAGGTTTCATGCTGTAATCTAGCCCTGACATCAAAGTAAATATATTTTATGTAGATTTCTACACCTGCAGCATTTACCATTAGGCTACTAACAAATAATATATAATATCTGTGGTGAGGCTATTTGCTATGGTAACCTAGCAACGTGTGTGTTTGTGTGTGTGTGCGCGCGCGCGTCCGCACGTGTGCTGTGCGTGAGGCTTCATTGCAGTTTGGTACGGCAGAAATACATACATTAATTTTCAATAGAACGCTGCATTTGGCCTGCATCACTTGCATTGCGGTGCATTTTAGGTGAAGCATCCGTTCGAAAAATCACGTCACAACATCATGTCCCGGTGTATACAGTGAACGCATGCTGAAGTTATTGTTGCGTGGCTACATAAAAGTTTAAGCTTATGTGATGCATTGCTGCGATTGGTTTGACTGGCGCGAGAGAGAGACGAGGGTGCATGCATGTGTGTGTGTGAAGGGGTTCTTTTTTTTTAGGCTATACTCTCTTGCAATTGAACGTGAATACGTTTACTACTTTGCTTTCCATTTTTTGCCCTCATAAGGTTTTAGAGTAAGTTCCTGATAAGGTTTTTACTGTAAATATTTTCTACTATTAAAGTTGGAATTTTTCCAACCAATGCAAAAAGTGAATTTCTTTGTGTAATAATAATTCTTTGTGAATTTCTTTTAAAATACTTGAAGGAAATCACTTTCAGCAGTTATTGTCTATGGGGCAGATTTCTGTTTGTTGTACATCAGATACAGATAAATTAGCACAGTAGGCCTACATTACATTTATTTGAATGCATTAAAGAGAGAGAGATTGTGTGTGTGAATTACTCATACCGTCTCTATTCATTATGAAGCTGTGGTTTGTACTTCAAAGGTATTCAAATATATGCCTATAACGGTTGAGTTGAGTTTCTAAGCTACTTTAGTGACTACTTTAGTCACAGGACAGCGTTGACACTGCGTTTCTTCACGTGAAAAGAGGTCTGCCTTAAGGGCGCGCGCACGTTGTCAGAGACGCGACACGGCTCTGCTCTCTGTGTCACAGAAAAAAGCTGAGCACTGAACAGAAGTTTTCCGTATTGTTGTTTTTGAATAGTGCACAATCGCTTCAATGTTCAAACTGGCAAGCCTTTAAAAGCATTTACTTGACAAACTTTATGAGGACGAAAGTTAAAGCGATCTGGCTTCGGGGCTTGCGTGCGCCGTCTATGTGTGTGTGTGTGGCAGCTATAAGAACGGCAATCAACTTACCTGTATAAACTGTGTAAAACATGCAGTTACTATAGTGATTCTGGGCATCTAGAATCTAAACTAAATTCAAAATGTATCACTCGCTATGGTGTGCTTCCTGAACATTGAACAGCGGTCCGTGTGAATCAGATCCCTGTGCGTATAGTGAGCGTCATAGGAATTTAACGAGGCAGAATTTTTGCCTCGAGGAATTTTTGTAATCGAGTTAATCGAGTAACTCGATGAATCGTTTCAGCCCTAATCGGGACAACACTTTTTTTTCTCAGGCACTCTGAATGAAGTGTGAATTTTATTGTAATTAAAGCAGCCAAATTGCCGTGATCACAACTGGTTGCTTACTGACGCTTCGTGGACGCTAAATCCAGCCAGCCGCTGTAGAGCTGCAAACTGCCACCAACCACTGACAGGTCACATGACCGTCTCAAATAACCCGATCAATACAGGCATTGCATTTGAGCTGAAACTGAATAAACACCACCCTGCAGAGCTTTGCTAGCGTGTTAATAAACTCAACCAAACGAATCCTATATTAGATAAATCTGATATATGCCTATTACAATTTACATCTGCAAAAAAGAACGCGAATGCGCACGTGAACTTGACTGTGACCGTTTTTACAGTCTATGGTTTGAATTAGAAACTCACATTTTGAATGTGCTCTTCCCTTAACAACAACACTGATACACAGGCAACTAAAGGACAGAGAATTTACAACATTCTATTACAATCTTGTTCTCATTATAATGCCATGTATATGACAGATTGGCGCTGTACATCTTGCACTTAATTAAATTTTCCAAGATCAAAGTTATTAGAGATATCACTGCATGGTTTTGAAGCCATGAGAATTTACTTTAAATAAAACATAGGTATACTGTTAAAAAAACATGAGAACAAAATAGCACTGCTGCATTATTAATATCATCAATGATTTTGAAAAAGAAATAGCCTATCTAAAAAGAATATGACCGTCTCAAATAACACTGAGTCAATAATGTTGGGCATTGCATTTGAGCTGAAACTGAAGAGAATGAACACCAGCCAGTATATCGGCAACGCTTTGCTATCTGGTTAATAAACTCAACCAAACGCGTCCTATATGAGATTAATCAGATATAGACAACATAAAAGGAATCTTAACTTGCAACTGCACGTGAACTTGACCGTGCTAGTCTGATGTAACTCTCGTTGTGGATTTCCTTTAACAGCGTGCTGATACACAGGGAACTTAAGCACAGAGAATTCACAAGATTTTATTACAATCTTGTTCTTATTATAATGCTGTGTATTAGTGCTGTATTTTTCTAAATTATACTGGTTTCGCAGTATACGACGGTATCATCAATAGGCCTATATGCTGTATAGGCCTATTATTTATTTAATTGTGAGAGCGTTTTCCTAGTCAGTCCTCTTCTACCATGTCAACAAAGACATCGGCAGTGTGGCAGCATTTTTTTTAAAATAGAAAATGCACATTTTGCAAGCAACAGTTTGCATATCACAGCTCGACGACAAACATGTCATATCACCAAAAAATGGTAAGCTAACTTGTCTGTGTTAGGTTGCCCCGTCTGTTTTGAGTTGCCCTGTCCCTTTTATTATTGTGAAAACTGCAAATTTATTTCTAGTATTATTTATTGAATTTGGGCACTATATTATTTTATTTTTTATTTGGAGCCTAATGCGCGGTGCGCTGTGCCCACTGTTTGTATTAGTTTTGAGCCTATGCTTTATTTTTCAGTTATGCACTTTATTTAGCTTCTGCTCTTGATCTGGCTTGTTTAATAAATATTCCTTTTTTTATTAAAGTGGACATGCCTTTTATGTTTAAGAGTAAAAGCTTTAAGTTAATAGTCTATTCGTGTCTCAGCCGTGAAGCTGAGCTGAGCTCCTATATGTTCAAGCTGCACAGAGCGGCTGAAATGATAGTGTCTGTCAGTTATTATAATAGCCTACATATGACAAAAACAATTGTCTAAATTATGTTGCATATCCTCAAAAGTTGTCGTGATGATATCACTAGTTGACAACATAGTAGCCTACTATATTTTCGTAAATTATAGGCTATGATATTGCGCAGGTGCACGTGATGCAACGCTGTCAGAGCCAACACACTCGTGTGTCAGACTCATTTCAGTGCAAAATAATTAGGTCAAAAAACAATTGAATATACTGCAAATAGCCTACTAGTTTTTATGTTTATTTATAATTCATTTAGGCAGGCAACAAGGCTACCAAGTAGGTAGGCCTACTGCGCACAGTGCGCAGCTAATTAATTCAACGTTTTTTTTCCTAACGTCATTTTTAGTCGATTTTTTGTCGAGAATTTCAGGACTTCATTCGACCACGATTTTCTTTGGTTGATTACAGCCCTAATATTGTCATTTTTGTGCTGTTCTTGACTTTGGTTGAATCCGAAATCGCCCCCTAAACCCTCAATCATTATTCCTTACGTTATCCACTAATATAGTTCACTTGAAGGAGTGAATGAAAACAAGTGCGTGAAGTCAGACAGCCGTTGAGTGTACATTGGCTGTACACTCGTTATTGCGGTGCAATGTGGGATAGAATGAGTGCACTCAATAACGTTCACTATTGTTTCGGACACCACTACAAATGGCTGTCCCATCAAATAATGCCCTACTTGAGGATATAGAGGGCGATTTCGGATTCAGTTGTGCCCTCACTACAGTACTACAGTGCAACAGTGAAAAGGAACCCCTCTCAAACAGTGCCGCGCTACGCTGCGTTCCGAACGTTGTTTAAGCGACATATACCGGTATTGCGGTATCATCAAAATTCATATCATAACAAAAATAAACACCGGTATTCGGTATGAACCGGTATACCGCCCAGCACTACTATGTATATGACAGATTTGCACAGCACATCTTGCACTTAACTGTATTTCATGATCAAAGTGATTCCAGGCATCACTGCAGTGCACACTCTTAAATCCAGTTTCACTTTATTTCACCGGTCTGGAAGGCATGCTGTCTAAGGCTAACCAATCAGACCTCAGGTACCGTCCAAAATGCCGTAATAATGAACGATCGTCGCCTTCACTGTCGAGTACTCGAGTACACTTGCCCATCCCTACTTTAAATGGATACCAACTAGGTTGTACAAACTCTGAAATTAATAATGTAAAAACATTCAACAATTTCTGCCACAATACCAAGGTTACATTTTGTGTTACTACTTGAAATCTATGATGAAAGTTAATGATTTGTGGACAAGAAAGCCTTCTATAACTACCCTGGATGCCAGCCGAACTTAGCCCCGCCCACAACATTTGAGGTCGGGAAGTTCGTTCTGGACTTGATCCATTGTGGAGCAACTATGCTCGAACCAGAGCTGTTTGGACCAATCAAATTGTCAGGGCGGGCTTTATATACGGTGATGGACAGATGATCAACAGTAACGTAATCATCCACGTCACCAAAGAGCGCTTGGGTTGAATTCGTTATAACCCTAAATGGAGAACTTGTTCGTATATGCATTCACCTTGACTATTTCTCTCAAAAATGATGATAGTGTTGGTAAGTACTCCGTGTATCCTTAAATTCCATTTTACAACACCGGCAAAGATTGTTTACACTCATCATCTTATTCTTCTACTTCTTCCAGCGTGTGTGCTGTTCTGTTGACAACTATGCGTCGCTCAAACATACGTCACTTACTATGTTGCTCTGATTGGTTGTAGGTCTATCCAGTTGAGTGCAGAGGCATTTTCTTTCCTGGTTCGGTTGAAACACGCCCCCATAATCACTTCCCAATGGAGCAGTATCAGACTCATATTCTGACTAGAATCTGAGTATGACAATGTCAGGCTTTTCTATAACTTGTTCAATCATGGCACAATGCTTCTGGTTTCCACGTCTGATATGGTTTATAACGGAGAATTCTGATCCAAATTTGAATGCTTCTCACTATATCTTGCAGTGGTGTAATTCTGCAACAAATTCAATCGCTTTCTCACTGGATCTCCCAGATCTGTGTAGTAACGGTGTTCCATGATCAAAGATCGGCCTGCGAATACCTCTTCTGAGCTATTACTGGTCCAAGCTAATAAACGCTCCGTGCTGCGCAGCTCAAACAAGTAGTGCTTTTTTGTTCTGCTTTCTCATGTTTCTCATATGCAACAGAAATGACAGCTCTTTTCAGTTGGGCAAAGCTGTGGTGACACCAGTCTGACCTCTAACAAACTTTAATCGCAGCGCAGGAAAAAAGCCGTATAGCAATGACTAGCGATAACTGAATGATTTTAATGCTTCAAAAAGTTATGAAAAGTAACTGCCAATAGCCGATAATAGATTCTGGGATTGCATTCTATGTGAAGGGTTCAGTGACGCCTTTCTTAATGTTGCTGCCTACCTTTTGGAACAGGCCTAAGTTTTGGAAGCGTGCCTATGGAGCTCTAAAATGCTGTCTTAGGTAGGCGGCTCACTAGCTTTTGGAATAGAGCTTTGGTACCATGGTTTTCCTGTTAGTGAATTTTTTAATTTGACCAATTTACAATCATAAAATAAAAACAAATCTCAGACTTTTTGCTTTTTTTATTTTCAAGTCACTCACTTCGTGACAAAACCTATCCAGATAGGAAGCTCACAACTTGGGTAAATATGTAATTTCAAATGACACTGATAGATGTATTTGACTAAATTGTGGTTTTCTCTCTTAGGTTACCGGTGGCCTCTCCAGTATCTCTCAGGCCACTCACTCCGCCGCAGGAGCAGTCGTGTCCAAACCTCGTGAGTTTGCCTCTCTTATCCGCAACAAATTTGGAAGTGCAGACAACATCTCTGGCCTAAAAGACTCTCTGGAAGAACAACAAGTGGATGAGCCTGTAACAAGTACAGGGATGGCAGGCACTAGGACCCCAGGACCTGGGCAGCTGCAGTCCAGCCCAAAATATGGAAGTGAGGATGACTGCTCCAGTGCTACATCAGGGTCAGCAGGAGCCAATAGCACCACAGGGGCTCCCGGAGGGCCTCCGAGCTCAAAGGGTAATACACTGGAGCATGGCCAGAGCTCGGGCTTCGATGCTCTGCTGCATGAGATCCAGGAACTGAAGGACAACCAGAATCGACTAGAAGAATCCTTTGAAGACCTGAAGACTCACTATCACAGAGACTACACCAATATCATGCAGGCTCTGCAAGAGGAGAGATTCAGGTACATGTTACTATAGAAACTGCTTCTACTGGCACTAATGAGTGGTCTATGTATGTTTCAAAGGTTTGTATAGATTTTGAAGGTTTTGCAGTCAAAATGGTATGCTTGTTTAGAAAGTGTTGGAAAGGATGATTGTGTTGTATTGTCTTGTCTGGCCTTTTAATCCCCTTTCTTGCATTTTATATGTTATTTTATCTTATTTTGTATGTGCATGTGTTAGGTGTGAGCGTTTAGAGGAGCAGTTGAATGATTTAACAGAACTGCATCAAAATGAGATTCTCAACTTGAAGCAAGAGCTGGCCAGCATGGAGGAGAAAATAGCTTACCAGTCTTATGAAAGAGCCAGAGACATACAGGTACTCCAACATCATACTGTATACTTATATAATTAGCTTTTATTTTTATATTTTTAGTTTATGGAAAAATAATGGGAATAAAATGATTTAATGCACCTGACCCGTCCCAGACCTACGTAGGTCATCTTACATGTCATACAGTTGATTGTTGATGACCATGAAGCAGGGCAAAAGCTCACTGCATGATGGAGCTTATAGAATGCAGTTAGAATGTCCCTAAAATTATATGATATAGTTAAGCAATATTAAACAAGTGCAAATGTGATATTGATTTTATACAACAGTTCAATAAATAAGAAGTTTACATTATATTTTAGACACACTATTGTCTGTTTTGTTGTCCCAATTTTGCCAACAAAAATATTACCTGTAAAGCCACAACATTGTTTCATTCTAGGGATGGGGCCGATCCGATCCAGTATCGGTATCGGGTCCGATACCAGCGTAATTCACGTATCGGATTTTCCCGATCCAACCTGCGGAGAAATCCGATATCCACGAGCCATGTCTGCGCTTTAACGTTGTTTGCTGAAATGACTCCAAACGTGATTCCCGCCGGCTTGTCAGCTAGCTGGCTGCAAATTATGGAATGGATTTCCTGAATGGAGGCGCGGCTCAATGAGATACAGAGTTATGAGACTCCCCCCGCTCAGGAAATCCATTCCGCAGTTTGCAGCCAGATAGCAGTATAATATTGAGCAGCATTGTGGCTAGCCAACATGTCAGCTGTGTGGAAATACTTCACACTGGAAACAACGGAGAGCAAGACTAAACCGTTTGCTAAACCGTAATTCAGAGAGGTGGAAGCTCCCTCGCGTCGTACAACACAACGAACGCAATCAAACATTTAAGAAAACAGACAAGTTCAGACAAGACTAGGGTGACATTTAAAAGATGATAATCAGGGCTTGACATTAACAATCAATCAATCTGCGTGTGTATTTCGACTGTGGCATATAACACTCACACTAGCCACTTTGAACTTATTATGGTCTTCTCAAAAGCCATCTGTTATAATCGCGTTGCGCATTATAACCAATCACATGTGTTTCTATTGAGTTTATGAAGAAGATAATCAGAGGCGTTCAGATTAGCGGAGTTTAGTTCAGAGCGCGCGCCGCTCTCACTCGCTGAAATCTACACTCAAAGCAGAGATGAACGTGCGATGTACGCAGGAGATTCATTCATCATACAGTGAAAATTTTATTTATTTTTTTGTTTGTTGATTTTCAAATATAAATTGATAACCGTGATAATTTGGGTCACTATTATCATGATGTGAAATTTCCATACCATTTCATCCCTAATACGTACATATCATACTTGCATGTTGAGAGGAGTTTATTTCAGCATCATATAAAATCAACAATAATGATAATAATAATATTAAAGCAAACACAGCTCTGGTATCGGAATAGTATCGGTATCGGCCGATATCCAAATTCAGCTATCGGGATCGGAAGTGAAAAAATGTGGATCGGTGCATCCCTATTTCATTCATTGGTTCACCCAAATGATTCGCTTAAAGTGTGGATTTATTCAGAAACGAAACACTGCAGTGTTGCTCGGAGACGCACAACAGTTCTGTTGTGGCTTTATAGCTATTATTTTTGTTGGTAAAAATGAGCAAAAACAGACAATATTGTATCTAAAATTTAACGCAATATTAACTTTTTTATTGAACTGTTCTATAAACCCAATAGCCCATTTGCTATGCTTTCATATGATATAAATATGGGGGGGGGGGGGGGGGTCATATAGAGGCACTTTTATATATTTATTCATTTTATACACTTTATACACTTTATATATATTTTCATTTAACTTTAATTGATCAGTTTTAGGCTTTTTTGTAATGTTAGTACTTCAACTTGAACTTGGCCAAGGCAACATTTCTATTTTTAATTTTAAGAAGTTTTTTTTTTTTTATCTAATATTTCATTTTATTTCATTTCAATTAATAAACATGATTTAAATTGTTTTAGTTAATAATAACAACACCGTCCGACATGCACATGAAACACTGGATGGGTAAACATTTAGAGATATTTAAGTGAAATGGATCAAATGTTGTAAATAATGCTATTGCTGTTCGGGTAATTTATTTCTATTTATTTGATAATATTTTGGGAATGCATTTGCAAATGTGAGCAGACCGGTTTCAAATATAAGTTATTTTAATGGTGGAAATGTCCTGAATTTTTATTTCATTACTGTATTATAAAAATACTAGGGCTGTCATGATTCCTTGATTAAATTAGAGCACTCAGTTTAAAAAAAATACTCGATTGCAATTTACCCGTGTCGAGTAACTGGCAAAATACCGGAAGTGGCTCATTCCACGGACGAGAGTCCAGTATTAAAAACTTTTTAAAAAAAATACTGTAGCATAGTGATATTATGAATGCACAAAGGCATATATGCCCTGTGGGTTTAATATATATATGCTCTTTATTTACATGCATGCAGGTTACTTGCGTGCGTCTCAGAGCCGCTTCGTTTTCACTGTAAATGCTGCTACACACAAACTGTTATAATTTACATGCGTAGAGCATCTCAAACTCCATCTTTGCTTGTGCTGTGAGTTTGGGTTGCTTATGACGTCCATCTGGGAACACAATGTGCGCCATTTCATCAGATTTGTAAGTTAAATCATTTATAAACCTACACCAACACAGGAGAATATATCAATGTTTCTAAATATGTGAACTATTCATCATGATTTCAAAATAAAAGTTTAAACCCTCGCTCTAAGTTTGCATGTTTTGATGTCCAGTCCACATATTCTTGTTCAAAGAATTACAGTGGCTGTAGCGTTTCTATCATAAAGAAGTGGCCAAATATTAAAGATTAAGTGTAATTTTTAATTAAATGTCGTTTGGCCAAAGTTAAACAAGGATTTGATGTGCTGTGAAGTGTAACAACACCAGCCTGTTGGCGCCCTCTGCAGACATTTATTATAGTGTATATAAGAGGATTGTTTAAATTATGTATTTTAAAGGAACACTCCATTTTTTTTGGGACTTTAGCTTATTCACTGTATCCCCCAGAGTTAGATAACGGTCCGGTCCTGCGAGCAAATCACTCCGCACTCCGCAGAAGTAGAGCAGTGCTGCGCCTTCTGAGAATATAGTCCCCAGTGTGTATACGTTTATAATATGGCTGTGTCCCATGCAACCTTGTTATTTGTACATACTGTGACTATACACATCACAACATGTAAATAGGAAAATGTTGGTGTTATTTTGTCACTTATTGAGCAGTAGGCTAGCTGGAGCCATATACCGCCAGTCTTTGTGCTAAGCTAGGCTAACAGTGGGTGCGTCAGACAGAGTTATGGGATGTACGAAGATGAGAATGGCATGTATGGACTTATCTAACTCTGGGGGATACAGTGAATAAGCTTAAGTCCCAAAAAAGTAGAGTGTTCCTCTAAACATGGTTACTTGCTTTTGACACTTTATTTGAACCAAATATTATAGCCTCCTTGTTATTATACATGTCCTTTTTTTTATCATACTTATTAGACAAGTCATTTTAAAGGCTTTTAAAAAATGTTTTGCAGTAATAAAAATCTAAGCAGAGTACTCGATTAATTGTCAAAATAATCGACTGATTACTCGATTCCCAAAATAACCGTTAGTGACAGTCCTAAAAAATACAATTGTACAGTGTAATTGTAAAAATATGTATATGCATTATTAACATGTTAGCTTTAAAGTAGCATTAATTAATTAATTAATTAATTTTATTATTATTACTATTGATTTTATTGACTTGGTCACTTCATGTGTTTTTACTGATCAGATAGCTTGTTAAAATGGTTCCTTTTACACATATGTAACGGATTTCACACCAACTAACGCAAGAGATATGAGCTGCATTTTATTTATCATCAGCTAATTTCAAGATCAAAGAGCGCAATAGGAGAGAGAGCGCCATCAACACTGGTAAGATCATTTAGTCTCACTACTTTAATAAAAGTTGTGTGTTGACCGTCTGCGACTTACTTTCAGATTAATTTGTAGCAGTTTGCACGTCGGCTTGCTGAAATGATACTCAGCTACTTGTCTACGGCGATGTGTTGCAGCAGCGCTGTCATATTTAGCTACAACATGTATATAGCCTATAACACGATCTCACACTTTTTGTTTTACCGTATTGGGAGGATTAAAATTTTCATGCGTTTTCAACAACCAGATGCATTTACACTTCTAATTTCGTCTGGAATGCGTCTCATGTCACCTCCTAAAGTGGTTTGAGCGATCAGATTTAAATCCGTTTTGAAAGCATTTCGGAAGGCATTTACACCTTACATTTTTCCACGATCGTATAGCTTATGAAGTGACCAGGTGTAAACAGGCCCTTAGATCTGGCATATGAACTTTTAAGTGAAACGAGAGAATGCTAATGCTGAGATATCTGATGGGAAAGAACATTAGCTGTTATCGTTAAGCTATTTTGTATCGATCTGATGGACAACATTTAGTCTTCTAATTCAGTTTTCATAATGAAAGCCATATGTGACTCACTCACCGTCCTCTTTGAGGGCTTATTTTTAATGATATTATGCAGTTGAAATGTACATGTTCTGCTCTGTCACCATTACTATCATTCGAGTCTTGCATTAACTGGAATGGAGGTTGTGTATTAGCTGCACTAGCTCCATGTTATCGCTCTCTTAAGATGGCTTTCAGCTATCTCCAGCATTCATGTATGATTTTCTATGATTTTCACAGAAACGTATTGCTCATGATGCATCTGTTACCCTAAGCTTATTCACCATGGTAAAATAAGAGAATGACCGCCAATACATCTAAAAGAAACAAGTTTTTTGTTTAGGGCTTATCAATGTAAATAATTATTTACTTATAAAATATTTGGTATTGGTTTAGGGACTAAACTTCAAATATTTCAACCCAAAGAAAGCACATCAGATCCAAATATTCTGCATATGATCGGAACTCCACGCAGTACTTCTCTGCTTTGGAAATGGATGACTTCCGGTGTGTCGTTTGTTAGAGATGGTGAAAAGGCGGCTTTGCTCATAACATCTTTCTCGCCCTCTTTTCCTGTAGGAGGCGCTGGAGGCCTGTCAGACGCGCATCTCTAAGATGGAGCTTCAACAGCAGCAGCAACAAGTGGTTCAGTTGGAAGGTTTGGAAAACGCCACAGCACGCACTTTACTCGGCAAGCTCATCAACGTGCTGCTAGCCGTCATGGCAGTACTCCTAGTGTTCGTCTCGACGGTCGCAAACTGTGTAGTACCACTGATGAAAACACGTAGTCGCACACTTTCCACATTGCTCCTTGTCATAATCTTGGCTTTCCTGTGGCGGAATTGGGAAACCATGTCGCAGTACCTGGACCGATTTCTGCTGCACCACAGATGACCTGCAGGGGCGCAGCTGCTGTTGTCATTTTATGAAGGGACTGGAGGGCGGGAATTCAAAGATTTTAATTCAAAGATGGAGACTAACACTGCCTCAGTTGCACTTAGTACGGAGGGATTTGAGGGACGCAGCACAAGAGTGGTGGATGGACAAATCCTACAACCTCTTTCTCTGTTTTTTTGGGGGGGGTTTTTCAAACGAAGGAGTGAATTTGTTTACATTTTGATCCGTCTACACAAGTTGTATTGCTGAGTTTCCTATTATTTGTTGTTGGAAATGACGCAAGTTGTGTTGTTCATCGTTCTCGTAATTGTTAGGATATACATTTATGCAATTTCCTGAGTGTTGAGTTGCATTGACTTGACTTGAGTGGTTTTAACATGCACTGGATGGAGATTTTTCTCCTCGTTTTTAATACCATAGAAACTGCTCGTTTCCCTCCTAACTTTAAGCCGTATTATTAATTTCTCTCAGTCTCTTCTACTGTCGTCTCGCTCTTCCTCTTACGTGCATCTCCAACTCAGTTCATTTCCTGTGCTCATTGCTTCACTCACTCTTCACTCAAAACCGTTTGCTGCTGTTTGGACTTCACTGCAGTTGTTGCTGAATGAAGGAAAAGATGGATTCTGTAGGAGAGGAGGCATCTGGAGTTTGACCGGATGGGGTGAGCCAAGTCGGCCCCTCTTCATGCCCTCCTAGAGGCACAGTCCCCTGATATATGAACAGAATGAACATACTTGAAGAGCTAGAAATGCTCAAAGACTTTCAGTGCTTCCGTACTGTTTCTTATAGTGACGATGAAATAGTCCTTTTTAGTTTTTTTTTATTTTTTAAAATGAAATTAATAAACACGCTGTTTTAAAAATGCACTGTCGTTCGATTGAGTATGTGTGCTTCTATAGAGTCGTAATGCACCCAGAGTGCAGCAATTTTGTGCTTAGCATATCACTGAGATTATAGTTTTATCATGCATCTGATAATCTGATAATTTTGCCTGACTTTCCAAGGCGACTGATTCGTCGCATAAGATATTCCAGGGAGCTTATATAAAAAAGATTTGTAGTTTTCTCTAAATGCTCCCAAAGAGTGTAATTTCCCTGTCTTTATGATATGAATGACAGAACAGGCTGTAGTTATAACTACTGAAGATGCAAAGACTTGAAAATACAGCATCCTATTTCCCTTACATTTTTGTAAAGGATAAGCAGCATAATTAAACAACTTTATAAGTTATAACTGCGGTGATACCACTGCTCGCCTCAAAATATAAATAAATTATAGCTATATACAAACTCTGCCTTGGCCTATAAACTAGCACTGCTAGGAAACAAAATAAATAAAAAAGAAAATGAACATTTGTATTTATATAGTACATCTATTTTTGTAAAAATGTTACATGTAAACTGAAAATTAAGTTGCTTGTTCATTTTTACACTCTATTATGTCTTCCCCTGACACCACCACACATTCTTACGTCCTTCATATTGCTCTTCCATAACAAGCAACTGTGAATTTTTATTTCCAAACATATGTAACGCATTTTTACAAAAATAAATGTATAATTACAAATGTATGTTTCCAGTACTGCTATAGCTGCTGATGTTTAGGGTTGTGACGTTCCCCGTTCAAAAATGGTAGTGATCGTGCTGGGCAAACTCCATAGCCTATAGGCCTATATGCTCCCAAACATGACTGTTTTATTGTTAAGATACTGATTCCTAGTTCATTTCAATGCCAGTCCTGTCAGATATTTATGGAATATACATAAATGTCTGACAGATGTGAACACTCATATGATGGAAATGTTTAATATTTGTGAAGTACTTGACAGTTTGTTATGTGTTGATCAACAAGCCATGTGCATTTAGTTATTGTGCAAATTGACTTGAACATGTGATTTACTTAAATTGATAAGAAATTCAAATCTAATGTAAACAAGACAATATTTATTCAGAGATCTGAATATTGTTTTGAGAAGAAGAAAAAAATTGAGCTGAAGTGATTGAGGAAAACCTGTAAAGGGATAGTTTAGCCAAAAAAAATAATTTCATTATCATTTATTCACCCTCATGCTGACATCCATGATGTTAAGAACTGATTTTCTTAAAATAAACAAACAAAGATTTTTAGGAAAATAATTCAATAATACCATGAGTCCATGCAATGCAAGTAAATTGGTGCCACTGGCTGGGTTGATGTTTGGAAAGCCACACAGTGATCGTGATGGTAATTCATGCAACCACAGTGGATGAATCAATGTCTTCTTCAGAAATCAAAAACGATAGTTTGTTAGAAAAAGATAGAAAGAAATACATTCTGATTCTGTTTTGTCACTTCACCAGCTGATGTGATCATCCCTGGCCCTTATTGCTTCACTGATGATGACACTCACATTATTAGATAATGTAAAACTGTCTCATGGATATACTGAACAACCATTCATAGATCATTTTACCTTCAACTTGACAAGGACATTTTATTAGTGTGGTTACATCCTTTAATTTTTATTTTTATTTGTACTCCACCATCCTTCCGCAAATTTGGACAGAATGTAATATTTGCTCACATGGCTTGAAATGACAGACTTGGTCATAAAGGTTGACGGAGAAATCATACTTGGTGACTCAGTGATACTTTTAGGAAACGTTTTATATAGAAAACATGACTCTAGAAACTAGCACATTCAATTGTTCAAGTGCAATTGGAGAGAAACATCAAACAGTATAAAAACATACACTTGTACTCGCAAATATGCAACATCAATATCCACATTACGGTTAATTCATAATGTGGATGCCTAAAACGTACTCCATGCGCTCTGAGAGCATTCGTCCATTCAGCACTCAATCCATCATTTGCCGAACACGCTTCCTGCTGGAGGTTTGGGTTTCTCGAGCACCGTCTCTCCTCCAGACCGCGCTCCACTGAACACAGACGGCGCCACCTTCCCCATGCGCTCTACACAACAAACAAACAAACATGCGTTTTCTTACATTTAAATATGCATCAAACAATATTGGGGTTATTAATTACAAACATTAAAAGACCCCCTGTGATGAAAATCAAGTTGTATAGATATAGCGCACGTCTACGTGCGGGGAGGGGCTATTAACTGCTGCGAAGCAAGGGGGTCTCAGGAGAAGCCAGGTTATCCCGGTGTTAATGTTGTTGATATTTTTCACTATGGCCGACACATGCTCAGAAAGGGCAAATGGTGAGCCTTCATGCATTACCAAATGATCAGAAACTCCGATCTAAATGGGTGCAGTTTATTGGGAATAATTCTAATGTCCGTGCTAAACTTCCATCGAGGATCTATGTTTGCAGCAGGCATTTTCCAGAGAACTGTTTTGAAAATTTTATTATGACCAAGTTGGGTTTTGCTAGTAAACTTGTACTAAAGCCCAACGCGGTTCCATCAATTTACTCTGGGACAGACAGCACGAACCAACATGCAAATATACCAGTAAGTTTCTTTTTCTTGTGTGTTATCAGGTTAAATTATCATGTCAACAATAGATGACGTAGCAAAAGGCGCTTTACATTTTTGCAACGTAGTGCGCCTCGCGCAATATAGACGAGTTTCCTGAGTGAAATAGGCGGGCCGCCATTATCCTTTCACTCTGCCAACGACTTCCGGTTGTGTCTGCCAAGAACTTCCGGTTAGCGTCTTTTACTGTCTTTGGTTAGCGTGCAGAAAAAGGTAACTATGGATGGTGTTACACGCCGACACGGCTCCGGGACATATTGTGCTGTTCGCGGTTGCAACAACTCGTGGCGATTGCTGAATGTTTGGTCGGAAGGAGAATGTTTCGACCATCAACCATATACAAGGCGCCAATGTGGATGTGCTCCCCCGTATGCGTTGTATGAGAAACCAAAAACAGATGTTGAATCTCGGAAGTGGCTAGCGGCTTTGAAGTTGAAGAATCCGCCCAAAAGACTGTTTGTTTGTTCTTATCACTTCATTGATAAAAAGCCCACAGAGGAAAACCCTTTCCCGGAACTTTGGTTGGGATACGAGCGACCTCCCCAGCAAAAGAGACGTAAACTCGACAGAAACACAAGTGACACGCAATCGGATGGTAAGTGTATCTTGATATTTTTCTGGTTAGCTAAAGTTTGCAGCATAAGTTCGACTGTTGATATATGTGTATCTGTCCTGTGTTAGTGGGGTATATATATGCTGCAACACAATGGGAGGACCTAACAAAAACTGACCACAGCTACGCGGCAAAGTTGGACCACGTGAACAAATCGACGCAGACTGGGGGTCAGACTGTGCAGGTGAATTGTTTTTCTCCATTGACTTCCTATGACGCTCAAAACGTTTATAAGGATACTGACTTTTAAAAGGCAGACTGAGATGGCGAACGGCAACAATATCTCTGTAACATTAGCAACTCAATATTAGCAGTTTTATAACGTAGTCAAGCCAAAGGCTAATCATCATCACATTCCCGAGGTTGTAGAGAGAACGGTGGCCGAGAAGTGCGAAACAAAATACAGTTGGAATGGAAGTGCAAGAATTCGGACAGCTGTTGTGTGTACAGTACACTCGTTATTGCGGTGCAATGTGGGATTGAATGAGTGCACTCGATAACGGACACCACTACAAACGGCTGTCCCTTCAAATAATGCCCTATTCGAGGGCATACGGGGCGATTTCGGATTCGGCCATAGAGTACAACAGTCGGGTTCCGGAATAGTCCATTTATTTTCTCCATAAGGAAAGTGATTTTTAACTATAATAACTTATAAACCTTTTAAAGACAGACATACTGTGAGGTTATGCAAGGTTTTGAAATATTGTAATATTTATACAGTAATCAAAATAAAGGTAAAAGTTCTGACTGAATTTGAAAGGTGTCAATTTGTATATATCCCTAATCTAATCCTAATATATATATATATATATATATATATATATATATATATATATATATATATATATATATATATATATATATATATATATATATATATATATATATATATATATATATATAACATCTAGTTTTATTAAACAGTCAAAAGTCGATGGAGATGAGGGTAAACTCACCACACTCAACCATGACCTCGTATGTCTTGCTCTTGACCTCTCCTTTCAGCCCCAGTTTACTGCGGGCTCCCTTTAGATCCTCCTCTTTTACAACTGGCCGCTTCTTCTTCTTCACCTCTGGCTGATAGAAATGCAATTTTATTTAAAAAGAGAAATAGCCAGCACTTAAGTTGTTACACACATACTTTTATTTCTGATCTAAACACTGAGTAAAGACATCTTCATACCTGAGACATTCTGTATGTTTGCGGTCTGGTTTCTGGACAAGTTGTGTACTTTTCTTTTCATCCTGGTCTTTTATACCCTTGTTACAAGATCAGCGTGCCCCCTCCCCCTCTCTTATCATTATATATTATTAGCTCAGCAGTCAGTGTCAGAAAGCCTCTTTCTGAGTATGACTACTATGAACAGCTGAACACATTGCAGACAAAACAACCTCCTCCTATTCCTGCTTCACTGATGCATCATACGTTTAAATATATTTTGTTGCAACAAGTTAAAATCAAAGCATTGCAGTTGTAATTGGAAGAAAGATAATTTTTGACATGGCTGATATTATGTGAACCCTATGCCAATCTAAACAAAATTGTTTCATAACAATAACCACTTTAATTCATCACTGTAATGCTTAATAATCAGAATAAATAAAAAAACAAAACAAGCTGTGTTGGTGACGTGTATGATGATGATGTTAACATGCCACAGATTATATAACCAAATCATTAAACAATTTTCTGGGATGGTGAGTCAGCCTTTGTGAATGAGTCGGGTCCATCGCCATGTGTGCGGCAATAAAAATAGATATTCAGAAACGGTTTTCACTTCAGCCGTTGTGATTGTACACTACTTTTAAATGTTTGGTGTCAAAAGATTTTGTGTTTTTGAAAGGAATAACATGGCTGCATTTATTTGATCAAAAATACTGTAAAAACAACAATGTTGTGAAATATTATTACAATTTAAAAAAGTTTTCTAATGTATTTTAAATTGTAATTTATTCCTGTGATGGCAGAGCTAAATTTATGTTAAAAAAAAACAGGACATTCTGTTGACGCACATGAATTAATTCGTAATTTTTGAGTAAAATGGACCTTTACGAAAACTCACCTCCAGATTCACAAATGCTTTGTATACCAAGGATTCGGTAGTTAAACGTTTGGAATTCATTCATATACACACATTCATAAATAGGACGCACCTGCATGCTCATTCATAATTCGCATAATCCCCGCCCATGAGTTACAACTGAAATGACGTGCAGGAACGCTGTCGAATCGTCTGGAATTTTCTCTCAGGTTTGGCTCCAGTATTTTGCATAAATGCTAGACACTAATTGACCATATGCCTTGTAGGGCTGTAATCAACCAAAGAAAATCTTGGTCGAAATTTGACTAAAAATGACGTTAGGAAAACAAAACGTGAAATTAATTGACTGCGCACTGTGCACAGTACTTTGCAGCCTTGTTGTCTGCCTAAATTAATTATAAATAAATATAAAAAACTAGTAGGCTACTTGCAGTATATTAAATAGTTTTTTGACCTTATTATTTTGCACTAAAATGAGTGACACACAAGTGTGTTGGCTCTGACAGCGTTGCATCACGTGCACCTGCGCAATATCATAGCCTATGACTTCTGAAAATATAGTAGGCTACTATGTTGTCAACTAGTGATATCATCGCAAGAACTTTCGCTGAGACACGAATAGACTATTAACTTAAAGGAACTGTATGTAAGAAATGTATTTCAATTAATCATAAAATGGCCCTAATATGTCAATAGACATTAAGAAATCATGTTAATTTCAAATACCTATATCACTGACAACAGTTGTCCGGCCAAGATATTGTCATTTTAAAATTGAAGTTGCAGCCCTCAACTGATGTTGATGTTGACATGTTGTGTCATGCCTGAAGCCCCGCCCTCCACCTGTCTACCAATCACGAAGTCAGTAGTGTTTCTGCATTCGGGTTGCCAGCTCTGCTAGTTACCACAGCTGCAGCTACAAACTTTTTGGATAAACAATGTCTAACTTTACGAAACCTAAACGACCTCGATATGAATCAGAAAAACGTTGTGACAGTGTCCGAAATAAAACAAGGATTTGTATAGGAGATGCCTTTGAAAGATGGAGACGGCTGAAAACGGAGAAGAATTTGAAGACTGACGCCAACGTTGCTAATTTTCTCCTGGACAGGTAAGGTTCATCTATGTTTGGCTAACTTGTACTTAATGTAAATGGACATTTCAAATATTCACGACAGTCGAACAAAGTTGTGCATGTTCATGCAAAGTAACGTTAGGTTAGCGCAGATAGAGGAGGTGGGTCATTGAATTGAAAAGGTAACGTTAAGGAATTGTTTGGTAAATAAAAATGGCGAGTCGTCATTGCTAACATTAGTAATGCATTATCAGAGCCCGTTTCTCTGTCATTATGCTGAGACGCTGATGAAAACAACATTAGCACGCCTATTATGGCAATGTGAAAACGTATTTGAGACAGTAGCCTAACGTTACCTTGGTAAAAATTATTCCTCATTCTTTCTTCGTATATATAGTGGATATACTATATACTATAATATAACGTTACTACAATATACTGTAGCATCTTTACTACAGTATGGTTCAAAAACACTATAGTATTTACTAGATTAATTTTGCTGTAATTTTAATATAATATACTATAGTATTTTTCATGTGGGAATGTACTGTCACATAAGAGCGTTCATATTTACGATTATATTTGGCTAATCGCCATTAGTAAATTTTTGCAATTCATAATTACTTCACAAAACATCGCTCTTGAAGCATAAACATAATAAAAGGAAAGAAAAAAAACTTACTGTGTATGACTCGTCACTTGCCATTGAAAGCTCCGTGTAGCAGCCTACGTTCCCGCTGGATCCTGCAGCCTATCTGGCAACCTCGAGTCAGGGGGGAGGGGTAGAGGAATACACCATCCATCCATCCATCTTCTTCCGCTTATCCGGGGCCGGGTCGCGGGGGCAGCAGTCTAAGCAGAGATGCCCAGACTTCCCTCTCCCTAGACACTTCCTCTAGCTCTTCCGGGGGGACACCGAGGCGTTCCAAGGCCAGCCGGGAGACATAGTCCCTCCAGCGTGTCCTTGGTCTTCCCCGGGGCCTCCTCCCGGTTGGACATGCCCGAAACACCTTCCCGGGAAGGCGTTCAGGAGGCATCCGGAACAGATGCCCGAGCCACCTCAGCTGTCCCCTCTCGATGTGGAGGAGCAGCGGCTCTACTCCGAGTTCCTCCCGAGTGACTGAGCTTCTCACCCTATCTCTAAGGGAGCGCCCAGCCACCCTGCGGAGAAAGCTCATTTCGGCCGCCTGTATCCGAGATCTTGTCCTTTCGGTCATGACCCAAAGCTCATGACCATAGGTGAGAGTAGGAACGTAGATTGACCGGTAAATCGAGAGCTTCGCCTTACGGCTTAGCTCTTTCTTCACCACGACAGACCGGTACATCGACCGCATTACTGCAGAAGCTGCACCGATCCGTCTGTCAATCTCCCGTTCCATCCTCCCCTCACTCGTGAACAAGACCCCTAGATACTTGAACTCCTCCACTTGGGGCAGGAACTCTCCACCAACCTGAAGTGGGCAAGCCACCCTTTTCCGACTGAGGACCATGGCCTCGGATTTGGAGGTGCTGATCCCCATCCCAGCCGCTTCACACTCGGCTGCAAACCGTCCCAGTGCATGCTGAAGGTCCTGGTTAGAAGGGGCCAACACGACAACGTCATCCGCAAAGAGCAGAGACGAAACCGTGTGGTCCCCAAACCTGACACCCTCCGGCCCTTGGCTGCGCCTAGAAATTCTGTCCATAAAAATTATGAACAGAACCGGCGACAAAGGGCAGCCCTGCCGGAGTCCAACATGCACCGGGAACAAGTCTGACTTACTGCCGGCAATGCGGACCAAACTCCTGCTTCGGTCATACAGGGACCGGACAGCCCTCAACAAAGGACCCCGGACCCCATATTCCCCCAGCACCCTCCACAGGACGCCGCGAAGAACACAGTCGAATGCCTTCTCCAAATCCACAAAACAAATGTGGACTGGTTGGGCAAACTCCCATGAACCCTCCAGCACCCTGTAGAGGGTATAGAGCTGGTCCAGTGTTCCACGACCAGGACGAAAACCACACTGTTCCTCCTGAATCCGAGGTTCCACTATCGGCCGAATTCTCCTCTCCAGTACCCTGGCATAGACTTTCCCGGGGAGGCTGAGAAGTGTGATCCCCCTATAGTTGGAGCACACCCTCCGGTCCCCCTTTTTAAAAAGAGGGACCACCACCCCGGTCTGCCATCCCAGAGGCACTGTCCCCGACCGCCACGCGATGCTGCAGAGGCGTGTCAGCCAAGACAGCCCCACAACATCCAGAGACTTGAGGTACTCAGGGCGGATCTCATCCACCCCCGGTGCCTTGCCACCGAGGAGTTTCTTGACCACCTCGGTGACTTCAGCTTGGGTGATGGACGAGTCCTCCTCTGAGCCCCCAGCCTCTGCTTCCTCAATGGAAGACGTGACGGCGGGATTGAGGAGATCCTCAAAGTATTCCTTCCACCGCCCGACAACATCCCCAGTCGAGGTCAACAGCCGCCCATCGCCACTGTAAACAGCGTTGGTAGGGCACTGCTTCCCCCTCCTGAGGCGCCGGACGGTTTGCCAGAATCTCTTCGAGGCCAGCCGATAGTCCTTTTCCATGGCCTCACCGAACTCCTCCCAGGCCCGAGTTTTTGCCTCCACAACCACCCGGGCTGCAGTCCGTTTAGCCTGCCGGTACCTGTCAGCTGCCTCAGGAGTCCCACAAGCCAGCCAGGCCCGATAGGACTCCTTCTTCAGCTTGACGGCATCCCTTACTTCCGGTGTCCACCACCGGGTTCGGGGATTGCCGCCTCGACAGGCACCGGAGACCTTGCGTCCACAGCTCCGAGCAGCCGCTTTGACAATGGAGGTGGAGAACATGGTCCACTCGGACTCAATATCTCCAGCCTCCCTCGGGATCCGGTCGAAGCTCTGCCGGAGGCAGGAGTTGAAGATCTCTCTGACAGGAGACTCGGCCAAACGTTCCCAGCAGACCCTCACAGTACGTTTGGGTCTACCGAGTCTATCCAGCTTCCTCCCCCGCCATCGGATCCAACTCACCACCAGGTGGTGATCAGTTGACAGCTCCGCCCCTCTCTTCACCCGAGTGTCCAAGACATACGGCCGCAGGTCAGATGAAACGACCACGAAGTCGATCATTGACCTACGACCTAGGGTGTCCTGGTGCCATGTGCACTGATGGACACCCTTATGCTTGAACATGGTGTTCGTTATGGACAAACTGTAACTAGCACAGAAGTCCAATAACTGAACACCACTCGGGTTCAGATCAGGGGGGCCGTTCCTCCCAATCACGCCCCTCCAGGTTTCACTGTCATTGCCCACGTGGGCGTTGAAGTCCCCCAGTAGAACGACGGAGTCCCCAGTCGGAGCACTCTCCAGCACCCCTCCCAGGGACACCAAGAAGGTCGGGTACTCTGCACTGCTGTTTGGCCCGTAGGCACACACAACAGTGAGAGACCTATCCCCGAGCCGAAGCCGCAGGGAAACGACCCTCTCGTTCACCGGGGTAAACTCCAACACATGGCGGCAGAGCTGGGGGGCTATAAGCAAACCCACACCAGCCCGCCGCCTCTCACCATGGGCAACTCCAGAGTGGTGAAGAGTCCATCCCCTCTCGAGAAGTGTGGTTCCAGAGCCCAAGCCGTGCGTAGAGGTGATTCCGACTATCTCTAGTCGGAACCTCTCAACCTCACGCACAATCTCAGGCTCTTTCCCCGCCAGCGAGGTGACATTCCATGTCCCAAGAGCTAGTTTCCGTGTCCAGGGATCGGGTCGTCTAGGCCCCCGCCTTCGACTGCTGCCCGATTCACTTTGCACCGGAATACACCGCACTACAGTAATTTGAAAGTGATTGCAGTACCAGTTTTGGCCACAGTCCTACATACAGCTCCTTTAAAGCTTTTACTTTTAAACACAAAAGGCACGTCCACTTATATTTATTAAATAAGCCAGATCATGAGCAGAGAATACGCTCTTACAATTAAATAAATACAGCAAACTAGACTTCTTCAATCTGTCTCTCTTCTCCAGTGGGTTGGGCTAATCCAAAAGAAGTGAAAACAAGGGGGTGTTCTGAAGACAGACTGTTACCTGTGAAACAGGGCTGCTCTGAAAACACCCCCATTAGCAATTAGTGCTTTCCACCTGATGAAATGAACGCGGCAAAACTGACAGTACAGATCCACTTTTGCGGCACGACTGAAGTGTGGTGTTGTGACGCTTCCCCTCGTGTGTATGTTGATGGCCGTTCCTCAAGTTTACTGCTATGGGCGTGTGTTTTAGCCAGTGGGGAATGAAAAACAAAGGACCAGCGGAGACTTCCCTCCGTCTCCATGTGCTCTACTTCTATTGGATAGGTTGTCACGTTCAACGGATTAATTTGCATAAAGATGGGATTCGGCCATCTTTTTTGACACGCAGCATTTGTTCAATGCAGCGCCGCCTTCCTGGAATGCTTTGCGGGCGCGTTAAAGTTGCTTAATGTCACCCATAGGAATAAAGTGGAGTGAGGTGCGGACAAGTGGATCCGCGCCCTGATTAAATGAACGTAGCAAAAAATCGAGAATTTTGGTCGAGCCAGAATAGTATATTTTGGTCGTATCGACTAATAATCGACTGGGAGATAACAGCTCTAATGCCTAGCAATAAATATTCAATTATCGTGTGTCCACCAAAGCATCTTTAGCCAGCTAAAAACGCCTGGTGCTCTTCTGAAAACGGCTAGCTGGTGGCGCTTGAAAGCACTTTGCAAGGGCAGCGTTTTTCCAGCTGAGAAACTTTGGTTGCTATGAATATGATACAGAATATCCATGGCAGTAATCTGTTACTAGTATCTCATTTTGAAGAATATAACTGAATATAAAAAATATTGTTAAAAAAAGCAGTATTAACTTCTCCATTATTGTTGTTCAGTCAGTGTACCAATGGGATGATTGGTCGGTGTAGTTTTTGTCCCACTCCTCCTCCACTGTGATTGGACGGCTTGGTAAAAAGTGACAGTGACGAGCGCTGCCTATTACCCAACGTTGAACAGTAAAAAACAAACAAAAAAGACGGGGCAAATCAACTCTTGAAATATTATTAAGGTACATAGTACATCAAAATGCAATGTCATCAGTTTGCCTAAATTAGAACACAGAACGTTCAAAAATGTTATGCACCATTTACACGTGGTAGTAAGCAGGTGTATATTTCTTTCGTACCAACTAACATCTTGAACTTGAACTTTCTGCTCGCGTTTCATGAATGTGGCCTGTTCTGTTTACTACTCAGCACTGGCCCTAAAAATCACAAGATACGCTTAAAGGGATATTTCACCCTGAAATTGAATCAAAGCCATATTTTACTAGGGATGGCTGACGCGAAACAGACGTTTCGGGGCGTTGCCGAGATCCCGAAGCGCAGATGTTTCGAAACACTGCTCCGAACTGTGATTCGAAACACCAATGTCACGTGACTATGGCTAAATGAAGCTTCGAAGTGTTTCATCAGGTGGCGCCTGCCGAAACTGCATTGATTAAAGGGGGCGGGAACAAACCACACAGTCACACATCTGTATGAACCTATTTCACCACAGTTTAAAAGTGAAGTAAATCCATCTTCACCTCGTGGGTTTTTGTGAGAGGAGATTTTGTGATAGCAGCGATTTTGTGATAGCAGTGATTTTGTGATAGCAGTGAGATTTATAGTGCGCTTTGGTTAGTTATATTTAGGCTAGATTTAAATTAGATATATTGACTGATAGGTATAGACAGTGACGTATAGTTAGGATAGATATAGTGACACATTCATATAGACTAAGTTAGATAGTGACAGATAGATAGCACAGCATAAGTTAAATATATAGAATTATATAGATATAGATTCATAGGTGATATATAGATAGATATATTAATAGAATAGATAAAAATGGAGGCTCCACTTAAGAGATGCCGTACATCTGTGGTGTGGGAGCATTTCCATTTGGAAGCACCAAATAAAGTGAGATGTGTGTATTGTGATAGGCAGCTAGCCTTCTGCAACAATACATCATCCATGATGCGCCATTTGAGGAGCACTCATCCTGCCATTTTGGAGGGTGCAGAGGATGGTAACATTCCCCCTGTACCTAGGCCTGCTACTGACACTGCTGGACCCAAGGTTCAAAAATGTGGCTTTTGGGAATTGTACCAACGCCCAGGAAGCTGAAAAAAACCTCACACTGGAGTGCGCTTCATTGATGCGTTCAAACACAGCAACTCCTGGTGAGCAGTCTCAGTCTTCATCTAACTTTATGGAGATGGTTCATCTGAATAATTATGAACATTATACTTCATATATGCTGTCAGTTTATGCTTTGTAAACTAATTGTTGTTTTAATTTTCATTCAGAGCCACAAATGTCAACATCAGGACCATCATCATCATCATCATCATCATCAACAACACCAGCAGAAACCCAGGACAGTTTATGAGAACTGTTTGATAGTCGTATCCGTGAAACCCAGACGACACACAGCACTACAGCTGATGCAACTGTAGAAGTGAAAAAATACCTGAAAGATGCGTTTTTGCCCAGAACGCATGATCCATTAATTTATTGGAAAGAGAGAGCAGTAATTTTCCCTCATTTGTGTGAACTTGCAAAAAAATATTTGTGCATGCCAGCAACAAGTGTCCCTTGTGAGAGGATTTTTTCAAAGGCTGGAGAAATTATATGTAAAAAAAGAAGTCGGCTGAGTCCTTCAACAGCAGAGCAATTCATATTTTTGAATAAAGAAGTTTTGTAACAAATGTGACACATTGTGGCTTTATTTATTTTATTAATGTTCATTTTGTATAACAAAAAAACAAAACATATAGTTCTTTACAATGACGAGGCTACAGGTTACAAAACCAAGACCATGTAGTTGTCAGACAGATGTTAAAAAATTTTTTTTTTTACATGGATCATTGTCAAGGCAATACATGCAAGTGACCACTAGATGGCGCCGTAGAGACGGGTGTCAGATTGATTCGAAGCTTCGAAACAATATGGAACATTTGCTTCAACTGCTTCATTGCTTCACGAAGCCTCGGTCTGCCCATCACTATATTTTACTCACCCTGCTGTTGTTCCAGTGCCCTATGTCCTTCTATCATTTTCGGACCTCGAAAGCAGACATTTTGAAAAAATAGTCTTGCACACCCTCCTTTTTATAATGGCAGTGGATAACGACCAGGCTAAAACATTACAAAAAATATACAAAAGTATCACGCAATGATGCAGTGAGACGCGCGCCATATATGGAAAGTGCTCAGGAGGCATACTATACGGTTTTGTGAGAAATAAACCGTATTATTATTATATTTGTTCTTGTTTTAAGCAAAAACTCACACAAAAACAAGGTTTAATATTTTGTAACAGAAGTAAATTTAGTAAATTTCCTGTATTGATTTAAGAATCTTTAGACAATTGCACTGGGAAACAATAAAAATAATGAGGAAGAACGTACATTTTTTTTCCTCACTTTAATCAGAAGGTATTTAAAATATTAAAACAAAGCTTTGTGGCTGTTAGTCCATGTGTTTTTATTCACGAATATATTGTCTGGTTACTGAATCCAATCAAAGAGGATAGCTCTGAGACAACACGTGAGGTCTGGTTCACACACACACACAGATATTGGTAGTCAGCTTTCTGTTACTGTCTTGTGTACGTGTATTCAGTGCAATACCTCCTTGTGTGTTTTCATTCACCCCATTATCTGTATTTGTTTGATCAACGCTCTACATCTAAATTACCTCTCTAGGAGTAACACATTTAAAAAATAGTATTTTCCTCTTCCAGGAAAACGGACCAAAATATTGATGAGTCATCCAGCACTACACAATTGTTGTCCAATCAGATGCTCTCCATAACGAGAATGTCACTCCCACTAAATGATCTCGCTTCTCATCACTAATCATGGTTCGTCGGTGTGTATTTGGTTGTTCTAACGCACGGACATTATTTTGTTTCCCAACCACAAACTGGTTACGAAAGAAGTGGCTGGAGTTTATACATTTCGAAGAGGGGGGTATTTGTGCCAGCTCGCGGCTTTGTGACAGGCATTTCTCTGATGAATCTTTTACCAATTTGGGGATGGTTACTGCGGGGATAACGTGCTACCTTACATTAGCAGACACGGCCGTTCCCACTCTGTACACTGTAGGCACTTCCCCTCCCGCACGAGTAAGTATTGTTTACTTCAGAAGCTTCTTAGGCGTAACATTGTCATCAAAAATGTAATCTCGCTCTCCGCCTCTGAAACGACCTTTCTTGACTGATCTGCTGAGTGACGTAACAGCGTCATGACGCAAGAGTCTTTTGAACCGGATCTTTCGAACCGATTCTTTGAAACGAACAGCTAAAAAGAACCTGTTCGCGTCATTAAAACCGTCGGATTTCCAAGCACTGAGTGAGTGAGCATAGTCAGCGACAGATATGGTGAAAAGGTGCGTTTTGGGTTGCTATCCGCACAATACCCTGTTCCCTTTCCCCAAACTACCGTGGTTGCGAGCCCGCTGGCTTGAATTTTTGCATTTTGAGGAAGGAGGAATAACGGATAGCTCGCGTTTGTGTGCGAGCCATTTCGCCCCAGCATGCTTCACAAATTTACAGCAGTACCAAATGGGCTTCGCTGACTTTCTAAACTTGATAGATACGGCTATCCCGACTATATACACCGTTGGTCCAACACAGACTGTGAAGGTAAGTAGTTATGCCTACCTGGTCAACATCTGTTATTCTATCGAAGAGCCGCCCCCTTAGACCGGAAATGTCAGTCTGACAGACACGTATGACGACCAACCACGTTCTTTTTGTATCTTTAAAGAGACAGTTAAATCAAATTAAATATTTTTTTTACTCACCTTCATGATGTTCCAAATATGTGTGACTGACTTTCTTCTGCAGAACACAAAATAAGGTATTTTGAAGAATGTTAATAAACAAACACCTTTGGATATTATTGACTTCCATTATGGACCAAAAAACTGGAACATTTTTCAAAATATCCTATAAAATGATTCATGGAAGATAGAAAGTGGGTAAATCTGAAATCAGATGTAACACAATAATAGAAAAAAGCGTAATGGTAGCAATTTCAATACATCTGCAGTAGGTTTACACGTAAACTTTGAAGTTAAAGTGGCTTTATTGCTTGCTAAACAAAAAAAATGTTTGCATTGCCTTATTGCTATACTGCTGCATCTCTCCAACAGCCAATGACGCGAGAGGTGGGCTGCCAATGTAATGCTCCGGTTCTGAAGAGTGTGGCGGTCCAAGCAGTACTAACCCAAAAAAAGCCAAAACGGAGAAGTAAAGGTAACATTAACTAAAATTTCACTTGTGGATTAAGTTTTGCGTTGTGCTTCACTGGTTTTATTTTCCCTTTTGTGTGGTTTAATATCAGCAATTCAAGTCAGACCTCTTGTGAGTAATTGTGCTAGTGTGTCCTGCTCCGATGAGGACTTTCCAGTCAAATCCGAATCTTCATTCACATCAACACCAATTAAAAGGCCACGCCTAGAGGATTCCCCTGGGGGGACATCATACAGCTCAGAGGAACCAACAGATGATAACTACGTGCCTGATATCATTCAGGAGGAAGACATAAAGTAAGTTAAACCCAGAATATGATTCAAGGTTCTTTCACACCAAGAATGATAACTATGTTAGCATCCGCACTAATGCACAATAATTTTATTATGCGAGAGCACAGCAGTTACCTAATAAAGTCTCAAAAGTTTTTCATAACTCCCTTGTGAACCAGTGGTTGGGATTCAGCCCTCTCACCGCAATGGATTGAATTCAATTCCTGGTCAGGAAGCATTGTTTTATAAGTGAAATGTCACAACTTGTGGAAGAAAGGTTACAGATCATAAAATAACAAACACTTAATTGCTGTTTTAACACTTTATTGCAAAAGCATACACAAATTCATAATTTGTCAGTAATTCTAAATCATCATCTAGTATTGTTTAGTAGTTAAAACCACATCCAATTTGTTTCACTCTCTTCCAACTGTAACCAAAGATCACTCTGGAACCCGGAGAGGGCATGGCAGTTACATTTCCACCTTAAACTCCTTATCAGTAAGCCTGGTTTCAATTCATCCCTGTAAAACAAGCCCATACTGTGAGCATGGTACTCCCAAAAACTTGGTCCATTAAATGTCAGATAGACAATACAAGCAATAAGACTATTGGTCCTGTACTCCCAATTTCATTCACTTACAAGCACCTTCCCTTCACATTAAAAAATGAATAATCTGACATGCAGTCTGTTTCAATTTTTTTTAAGAGAATGCAAATAATCATTCTCCAAATATCTGTGCTTTAGTGTTGGAATAAAATCAATTGTTCCTTAGGAGCAAAAAAGTGTCAGGGTGGAAGAGAACGTATTTGGAAGAAAGACACACTGGTTAGTGTTTGACTGGTAAATATTAAATAGAGGTGAAGGGTAATGCTTGAAGACAAATCAAACAAAAAAACTATGAAGGTAAATACCACACATACAGACCATAATGCAACACCAAACTGTGCAAGAGGTTACACCCTGCAACATGTAGCAAAAATTTAACAATTTGAAAGGACAGTTCACCCAAAAATGAGTGGTCATAGATTAGTCACCCTCATGTTCTTCCAAACCTGACTTTAGCTCTTCTGTGAAACAAGGCATTTTGAAAACCGTGTGTGTGTGTGTTTATACAATGGAAGTCAATGAGGTCCAATGTTTTTTTTTGGACCACAACATTATTCAAAATATAATGTGTGTTTTAAAGAAGAAAAGTCATACAGGTTTGGAATGACATGAATGTGAGTAAATACATTTTTAATTTAGGGGTGAACTGTCCCTTTAATAGGCCACAAATAAATACAGGGAAAACATTAATGGCAGAAAAACACAGCATCACACTGAATTGAGGCAGATACACTTTCAAAAGACAAACCGCCACCCCTGGATTTTCGTACTTTGTCTGTTTGGCTGCTGCCTAATGGTCAAAAACAGACATTGCACGACCGTACCAACTGTATTATAATACCAGCTCATAACACTGCTGACGCACAATTTCCTCACAGCTGACAAGCATAAAACTCTCTGCCGCAGCGACGCTCACAAACACATTTAAGAACAGACTATGAGTGACCTTGAACAGTTTGTCCAAGTCGGTGTGATCAATCACATGCATATGGTTAAAGGTACTTATCTCAGCGGAATAACATCAGCATGTTACTTGTATAGGTTTTAGACGGGTTTTTAATCGGTTCAAATGCTAGACAGATGCAAGGATGTATTTGTGTTGTATATCCAATGCAGAATTATGAATGTGCAAAAAAAAAAAAAGTTAAAATATTATGGTCCTATCATCTTCAATAGGCTGGTCCAAAACCCTCATGATCATCTATGGCATAGTGTAGTAAAAATCCTTCTGCTAATGTCGGGAGGGTCCTTGTGTGTGTGTTTACTGGAGCCTGGGTCCATTACCCCACAATTCATAGGCTGAGTTAGTCATCATGGCCCTCACTTGCTGCTCTGTGCTCTGGTAAATGAGTTGGGGCCATGGGCTTCAAGTTTAAACTGATTTGATTTCAAACCGGAATACCAAGACGGTGCTTCTTTTTCTTAACAGGCTTGAACCCTGTGATTCTTCGTACATCGTCGTCACCATCTGAATCCTCCATTTCGTCATCTGCGGAGAACAGGATCTGACCAGCACAAGAGGAAGAGTGCTAAACAAAGACAGTTCAACTAATCATCTTTTTCGAAAACAAGCAGGTGATGACATTTCATCCTGAAAAGTGGAATACTCCTTGTAAACCTAAATATGTAAACTAGGCGACATTCTCAATTGCATTCTGACTGAGCTGCTCATTACTTTACAAGTGAGAAAGATGGACTACATTCACTTGACTAAACCACATGACACCTACATGGTGTGGATGGAAACGCTACACAAGTGACTTCTCACTGACAAGTTTCCTGCTCAAATGACTTGCCTTGAGTCAAATCTATCACCACTGACAGCTAAGCTGTAAGCAAGTTGAAAAGTTGTAGTCCTGTATTCAGGAAATGTTTTCGGGTCTAACATAGTAGAACTAATCATCATATCAGGAAACCACATATACTGAGTTCTGTTCATCCACCAAACAAAACCCTCATTATTATTATTACTGGATGTGTTGTGGTCTGTGTAGCCCATTCTTAAAGGCACACCTACTTCATTAGATTGTAAACTTACTGACTTCCCATGGTTATATATACACTTCAGGTCTGAAGTGTTGGCAAAGAGTGAGGAACGGTCATGCAAATATGCTAGGGGAAAAAGGGATGTCCCATCTAGTACATGGGAGGAGGGATGATTTTGGCACTGTAGATCAGGGGAAACTCAAAATAAGTGCTGTCATTCAAAGATGTTTGAGAAGCAGCAAGTGTCAGATCTCCCATGTTCAGACCGATTGTTTTGACACATTCCGTTAATTAAATGTAACAATTGTCATTTACATTTATGCAAAAATGTATTTTTGTATGTCTGTGGTTGAAACATACAAATCATCTAAGTTTCAATAGAAGTTACAAGTTACAAAACTTCTGAATGTGGCCCGGGTCAAAGTGATTGAATCATTGAGACCGGATCATGTTGCTGGTGCTCATGTCACAAATTATGCAATTAATAATTTAATTAAAGTTTTATTTAATTAACAGCTGGTAGTAATCCTTCTCCTTTATGGCTATCACTTCAAATGAGTTCAGCAAGAGGAACTTACTTCTGATTCAGAGTCATCGTGTGACAGTGCCCGTCTGTAGCGCACTTTGCTGTTGCCGCGAGGGTCGTCTTCTGCTTCCCTCTCCTCCAGTTTGGCTTTTGTTCTGCCCTTCTTCATTAGGAAGTTATCCACCACCCAGAACATCAAAGCCTGAATACACACACAGGGGCACATGTTTAAACACAAACGTGTGCTAAAACAAAGACAGAACTACCTGTCATACATGTAATGAATTATAAAGTCGACAAGCTTGACAAATGCACAATATCATTAAAATGACCAAGGCTGGATGACAATCAAAAGTTTTTTTTGTGGGAAAACTACTGTTAAATTGATCAACGTGAAATAAGACATTTCTGTCAGGACCACTACCAAACATGATTGACACAAATAGCATACAGTTTGGATTAGCGGGATTGTCTAGCATGGATAAGAGCAGGGAGAGCAGCGATAACCCCCCCCCTTAGGGTAACAGAACAGAACCAACATAAATGTATAGCAAATATAATTCACGTTCAATAATTGAATGGGCAAAGAAAAAGAGTCTGATGAGAGGAGGAGCTGGGGATGGAAATTAGACAGGTGTCTTATTATTGTGTAGGTAGACATGGACCAGCTGAGAGTCCGCTGATGTTTGATTTATAAATGTTACAAAAGATTTCTATTTCAAATAAATGCTGTTCTTTTGAACTGCAGCCTTGGTGCGCAGAAGAAACGTTCAACAACACCAACAAAAATCTTACCCAAAACATTTAAACTGTAGAGAAACATGAAGGGTGATTGTCACTTACATTCACGAAAAACGGGACAATTAGCATGACGATGGCTAACTCCAGATGAGGGTTCGTTATTGGGTTGAGTGTAGCCAGCTGTCCCAACACACACAAACACCAATCAAATACATGATAATCCAGAACAATTAATTATAATGACCATGATTTATCAGTACTATATTGATACATGATGATAATACATGTTTCTTCAGATATGTCAAAAAAGTTCAGAACATGAACCACAACTCAACATACATTAGTATTTGGACACCTGACTGACCTTCTTCCATTGTGGGATGAGGAGGACCAGCATGATCATGACCTTCTCAAACATCATGATGAGGATGTAGAGAGCACACTGGCCTGCCCAGGCGCTGCACTGAACTGGCTCACCTACATGCAAACATTACAAATGATACACTTTAAAACTGGTTCTCGAGATGACTTCAAATGATTTCAAATTAAATTCCCACTGCCTTGAAAAAGCTGGATATATGAGGAAGCCTAATTTAAAAAAAAGTGATTTCTAGACTTTGAGCCAAAAATATTTTATGTAGAAATTGTGAGTAAAAAAAAAAATCCTTATCCTTAATGGGATAGTTCACCAAAAAAGGAAAATTCTGTCATCATATACTCACCCTCAAGTTGTTCCAGACCTGTATGAATTTCTTTCTTCTGCTGAACACAAAGGAAGATATTTGGACGAATGTTTGTAACCAAGCAGATCTCGGCAGCCATAGTATTTTTTTTTCTCCCACTAATGGCTGCCGGGATCTACATGGTTACAAACATTCTTCCAAATATCTTCCTTTGTGTTCAGCAGAACAAAGAAATGTATACAGGTTTGGAACAACTTGAACGTGACTAAATTACAAATTTTCATTTTTAGATGAAATATCCCTTTAATCCGGTGCAAACCAGTAAATCACAAAAACTAATTTAATTGATACATTTTCTTCCAACAAATGAGCCTTTCAGTCTTTAATAGTCACTTAGTTTCCTCTAAAGCTCATCTAAATTAGTTCAAGATCATTACATGAGATTTTAGTGCCTTGAACGATGGTCTAAAACCAGTTTACAGAACCGCTGCCTTTGTCATTGATTAGACTTATTGTTTGGTTTCAGACAGCCATTATAGTCTGTGAAGAACAAGATTTCTATCATGATTTAAAATGAATTTCATTCACTGAACTCAAATCAGACAATGCTTAGGAAAACTCAAAAAAGACTCAATTTCCCGTCCATCAGTCTGAGGCCCGTTCTCTTTATACGATGCCACATTCACATAATGAAGTTGCGGTTCCCACTGGACTTTTAATTTACTCCAGACAATTGATGGTAAGGCTCATACCATATTCTCCAAAACGCAGCGAATCCCACTGTCTCCATTCAACCACAGCGCTAACGGCCTTCACGCCGCCATAGATCACCAGCATGCCCAGTGTCGCATCCAACAGGAAGTTGATCAGGTATCTTTGGAAACAACACAGGGAGTTGGGTTGTTGAGCACAGCCGATTGTATATACCGGTATGTAAAAACCACAGACACAAAACACTGCGGGAAGTACAATGATGTGTGGGGGAAACATTGACAACGACGCGTACACAGACTCACAGTGAACATGGGTCCTCCTTTGTGAGGTCAGACAGGTAGACATTGGCAAAGTGAATGAACAGCATCCCTATGGCCTGTTTGGAGGTGTCCAGAAACCTGAGAGAGGTGAAGGGGAGGAGGGGGCGGTGAGAGGAAGGAGACCTGGTTAGAACTCACCATTAAGTCACGAGGGGAACGCGAGGGCCGCTAGACGAATCTCAGGTCAGTGGAGTGCAGCATTGACCGTGCATGTGTTTAAATATCTAGTACTTGCTAATGACACAAAATGGCGGTTTACCAGATTCTCCAGGGTCTCCGTTCGTGCTTGGGCTCCCTGAAGCGTTTCACTGTTGAGAGGAAACAGAAGCTTTCATATTGGTAGCTGGAAGAATGCGGTGATCAATAACATTTCCAACATGGGAGTAGTGCTGATGCTAAAAAACACTTTGCTGGCTCTCTCTGATTTAGTGCTATAAAAACACAGGGCGATAAATGATACATAACATTAACATTTCGAAAGGGGAAGAGATGAATGAGGAACTGCTTCATCAGGGTTTAAAGAGCCTACTACATGCACACACAAAAACAAACCCCCCCCCCCCCCAATTTAAATATTAATTAAAAGATTTTCAATTAAATTTGAGATAAAGAAACTAGGAAGAGGTGTATGAACTGAATTTTAAAGTTTTTAAATAGATATTAGATTCTGACAGCAAAAAACATAGCATCATAAGTGGCATCAGAGAGGACAGTAATAAAGATAAAAAATAAAATACAATTGCTTGCAGTGTAGCTTTTAAAGAAGAGGTGAGAATTGCTGCTTTTTGAGAAGTGGAAAGCGCTAGTGCAGCCACCCTAGCTGCCAAACGTGACCCAATGGTTCACACAAATAAAGGACAGCCTGTTTCACACAATGGCTGTTTGTTTGTGTACAGCTATTAACTATGTGTCCCCTGAACACAATCTACAACTCTTTACAATTACAGCTTGCATAACCACTGAGACTACATGACACAACTTAAAATTAATCTAATTTCTCTGATTTACACAATTCTCTTGGACTGCTGTAGTGATTTTTATGGTTATCATCTAGTCTATTGAGTTATTTCGGCTTTCCGTATTTTCACTGTTATACGCAATGGGGCGCTATGACATCTTCTGAAAGTGTACTTAATCTCCTGACACATGCAAAGAAGATGCGGAAACAATCAATATCACATGTAGTCATATGCATATGCAAAATATCACAATCACTAACATTAAACAGCATATAAATCAAAACGGCCTAACATTACTGAATGAAATGTCGACCCAGGACGAGCTATAGTACTGTGAAGCTTTGGGGGTGTTGATGGACTCGATCTACTCCATCTCTGTTTTGATCATAGTTTTGAATACCATCTGGATGTAGTCTTTGACAAAATCATGATTTTCTCAGCTTTTTGCTCAATGTTGCTTTTTTTTATGAAACTTAATACCTACATTCAAGTACTGATTTTTTTTGTTAGTTTGTTTGTGGTTGTTTAAAGGTGCCCTAGAATGAGTTGTTCCCTGATATCTACATAGAGGGTATGCAAGTTATTTATGGGTAAAATTTGTCCAGATACGGTTTTACAGGTCCATTTACAAACCTAGAAATTGTCTCTAGAATGAAATGGTCTGTTTTTGCCTTATTTGGAAGGGTCATGAATATTAATGTAGATTTCTGCTCTCTAATGTAGATAAAATTAATGTTTCACTGCACGGCTCATTTCAGTAGCTTCAGTGACAACAAACAGATCTACGCTGTCCGTCATGAAAATGGAGAGATTATGGATCCAACTTTATACGTTTGATCCTGTTTCTGACAAAGATGCAGATTTTGAGGAACAACCAATTGTTTTGAGATTGGAAATGGGGGATTGTTATGAACCCTGTAAATGTGTTCTCACACAGTAATGACGTTACGTTTTGCAGGTCTTACTGAAAATAAAGACTAAAACTTACCACTCAGAACTGAAGCGTTTCAGTTCTGAGTGGTAAGTTTAGTCTTTATTTTCAGTAAGACCTGCAAAATGTAACATCATTACTATAACTTCAGCCTACATGTGAACTAGCATATACATGTCATATACAATCATCGGGAGTTCTGCAGGTATTGTGAAGAAACAAGCGTCACGTGAGGATAGCGAAAATGGCAGATCAGGGAAATAAATGTTATGTTCCAGGCTGTGAGGACTTTTCATACCCTTCCCACAGAACAAAACAGTCAACAGACATGGTTGATGTTTATCTCTATGCACAGAAAAAAAAAGTCTCATGAAAAATTTCCACCTAATTCACAATGTTCGTTAAAGGTCCCGTTCTTCGTGTCTTTTTGAAGCTTTGATTGTGTTTACAGTGTGCAATATAACATGTGTTCATGTTTCGCGTGTAAAAAAAACAAAAAAAACCTGTATTTTTAACACAATTTACTTATCTGTATACCGCTGTTTTCACTGTCCTGAAAACGGCTGATGACTTCCTTTATTCTATGAAGTCCCTCCTTCAAAAATATGTAACGAGTTCTGATTGTGCCAGCGGTTCCCGTGTTGGGATTTGACCGCAGCTTAGCGAACGTGGCCCGGTTCCTGTGTTGTGATTCGACAGAAGCTTAGCGCACGTGGAAAGGTCACTCCTCTTAACGGGAGATATATATGCGCTCAATGATCTCTACAGTGTCCCTGGGAAAGCCAAACAAAGGTGATTTGACTCCGGGATGAAAATAACAGCGTCTCGACGACATGGCGACAAACAGTCAAACGCAACACTTCCTTTTCTCCACGCGACACGTCCTCTTCTCCACGTGGGACAGCAACAAGACCACGCCCCCTTTTTTCACGTAGTCTTGTGGGCGGAGGTTAGTCTGTTCTACTGTTCTACTGACGTCATTTATGTAGGAAGTACCAGGATGTAGTCCAAGCCAGCCGTTCGCTGTAGGCTTTGAAAGGGAACTTCTGTTAAATAAAATATCTCGCTTGGCATTGAACTTTGAGCTTTATAATTTTACAGGTATTATTTATGCTCTAACAGCAACATTAAACACTAACTAAAGTTTGAACAATGGGATCACGAAGAACGGGACCTTTAACTGAACTTGAACAAGTTACAAACGTTGTGAATTAGGTGGACATTTTTCCTGAGACTTTTTCTGTGCATAGAGATACAAAGTAATCTATGCAATTAGCCAACGAGAACCAACGAGTTTTTAAATCGCTCTGTGCTTGGAAAAAATATTCGCAATGATATCTTTACTCTGTGTTGTTATAGTTATAGTTGTGGTTTTGGTTTTTCCATTTAGAATGATTTTTAAAGCATCCCTTTAGTCTTTCTGATGCAGGTTCTTTCATGTCAATGAGAGTCCAAATGGGTCTGTGAATGACCTACACAAAGAACCCATCTGACAGGATGTGACCAATCAGAAGCCAAAGAAAATCTAATATGGGGGTTTGTTATGAACCCTGTAAATGTGTTCTCACACAGTCTTTAATTAAATCACTGCGTCAGCATTTCATGACTCATTGACATGCCTCGACCTGCCTGCTTCTACGACCAAACATTCAAGTCTTCAATGAGTCAACCAGAATTGATGGAAGTCCCTTTAAAGTCATGATTAAAATGAAAGTAAAAATAAATGTTGTTTTCTTCTATACTACAATGTACATCCGAGTGTAACTGATTATCAGAAAATAAAAATGTAGGGTGAGTACTTGTCCTACGCATCGGTTGTTGATGGACACTTTTTACATTTCCAGGGTTCTCAGAAGCAGAAGTTGGGTAAACTTCAACATATCATTTTTGCATTCCCCAATAGCAAAAGAAAAAAAAAATCCATGATGGTGTTTCTATGACTTCCCATTTTCCAAAAACATTGAGAGATTGATCAGAAGAGAGAAAGATGTCAAATTTGCCCTCAGCTGTTGTTTTTTGTAATTTATGGCCAATGTAAGAAAACAATATTTCACAAACAGGGCTTAGATTAAACCAGGATTAGGCCTTCAATTAGGACATTTGAGAACATTACTGGTGGGCATCTTGAGATAAAACAATGGCACTGATATTTAAGATATCTCAGCGCAAGTTGCTTTCAGTTAAACAGCTCAAACATGCATTTTAGTCTGAGACTAGACTTTAGCCTGGTCTGTGAAACAGCGAATAGTGTTATAAAATGTACATTCATTTAAAAAAAAAAAAAGTGGCTAGATTTAAGATGTTAATAACTGTGAAAATGTGTTAACAGTGTGTAAAAAGTGTGTAAACCCATTTGTGTTGCACTCATAAGTGGAGGTAGATGAATATGAGGGGAGTCTAAACCAGACCCTCTCTGGTTTAAGCCCAGCCTGAAATGGACGTTACCATTTCTTCCCTATTATGATGTATATTCAAGAAAAAAATTACAATGGCCGACAGAGCTCAACACGCTACAACTGAAGAAAACGCTTGCAAATAGATAAAACATCTTCAGCAGTCTGACAACACGTGATGCAAAAGTTCACAACACAACCAAATACAGAAATGCTGCAATCTCACAACGGAACAGTACACAACTATCAGGATGGTAAAATAAACAAAAAAACTTCACCTTTCAGGTCATTTATCACACCACTGAACAGTAAACACTGAACTAAGCGGTCCCAGCCATTTTATTAACTATTTTACAATTCTCAGGGGGGCTTGTGTGAAAATGTATAATTATTAATAAATAATAATTTACTTGAGCAATTGTTGATTAAGACAAATGCACGTCACAAACAATAATGTTTGCGTTTGCATTTTAAACCATTAAGACAAGTCAATGGATATCACGCAAGCAATTCCCCCTTCGCCGCAAGTTTGATTGACAGGCGATCTGACCAATAGGGATGGGCGATACCAATCATTTTCTTTTCGATCCGATACCAAGTACTTTCAAGACCAGTATCGCCGATATCGATACTGATACCGATACTTTAAATATTTTAATTTGAGTGATTTCATAATGCATTTTGAAAGCCATCGTTATTAATATTAAACAAACAGCAATAGCCATTACTCCTTTTTTGTTACATTTATTTAAAAGGATTGAACATTATTAATCAAATAAACATTTAACAATTTATATAACAAAAATATAACATCACACAAACCAGTTTCAATGATTGTAAAATAATTTTTCTACATTTGTTTTAAATGTTTCTGAAAATGTTCCTCTTGAACCGGTTTCTGATCAACTATCTTGCTTTTGAAAAAAAGAAAAAGAAAGTGATTTGCACTGAAATCATCTAAAATATAATACATAAGGTTGTGTTACAGGCATAAAGAATTTATGTTAGTAAATCTTTCCCAGGTTAAACTATAATTTATTTAATACACACATTTTAAAAGTAAATAAACAAAAATTATGAATATCCACCATAAGATACCAAGTAGCCTAATATAAAAAGATATAGGCTAATGAAAAAAAATTATTCTGCGCTGAGTGCGCTTACCGCACATGATAAGAACAGACACAGCGGAAGAAGAAATAGTTCCCATTGACATTCATTTTTAAGTAAATTTATTTACTATACGGCCTACTACTATTATAAACATATTCTAAAATCACTTGTTTAAAAGAAATCCCAGGTAGAATCGATATTTCAATGTGAGAATCGATACTTTCGATACAATGCCAGTATCGGAAGTATCGACACTCTAGGATCGATTCGCCCATCCCTACTGACCAATCACATAGCCGAATCTGCCGTATTGTCCGGCAAAGCAGTCAGGAGAGTTAGTAGATTAACGTTGGTTGACTTGAACTTGAAAAACGGTGTACTGACGTCTTTCCGCTGTTGAAACAACATTTCTTTTAGTGTTCATTCATGTTTATTTCATGAACTAGAGGGAAGAGATAATCGGTTTACGAGCAGCTTTAACTGAGGCGCTACAGCGTTCACGACACATTAAAGAGCCACAAACAATATTTATTGTTTAAAAAAATTTTTTTAAGTCAATTTCAAAGTTGAGACTGTTTCATATCAAAAGTAGCTTGCTCGGTCCTGTCTGTCGGCGTGTTGTCAGTGTCCTCTTTGCTCCGAGATGTATTTTCTCTACGTGAGAACGTGTGTGTGGGGTGAGAGCGTCGTGGCTTGTCGGACATAGCAACAGTAACAAAAGGGGCGGGTCTTTGCGAACAGTCAATTGCGCAAACTTTGCGCTAGTTATGCTGGTGAAGTCGTCTAAAATCCCAGTCAATTATTCATTGCAGAAAGTGAAACTAAAAACTGAGCAATGAGAGCTGAAGATGTTCTGGTAACAGTATATAATTTATTTTCTGATCATCGCAGAGGGTGGCTTGAGATCGCCAGGTCTGGTTTTGCAGTGTTTCTGTATTTGGTTGTGTTGTGGACTTTTGCAGCACATGTTGTAAAACTGATGAAGATATTTTCTTAATTTTTTGCTGGTGTATTTTCTATTTGCAGCACGTTGAGCTCTCTCGGCCACCGTAAAAAATGGCTTCTCGAACAAGAACAAATGTGGGGTGGGGCTTCATTTTGTCCACCAGTAACTGATTGATGGAATCAATTAATCAAATAAAGTCATTATTTCAAATAAATAATATAAAATTGCTGACCAAAGCATTTAAAGGGAGGTTACATTAAAGGGGTGGTAAAGCACACTCTTTCGAAGGCTTGATTGTGTTTGTGGGGTGCACTGTAACATGTGTTCATGCTTCGCTTTTAAAAAATTGCATTATTTTTCATATATTTGACCTTTATTCTACACTGCTCTGTCCCTCCTTGTAAAAACGGTCTGATGGTTTCCAGGTTGTATGAAGCCGGTCCCTCAAAAATACGCAATAGGCTCAGATTGGTTAGCTGGCCCAGTGTGTTGTGATTCGCTAACCGCCTAGTGCACGTTTGTCAGAAACGCCCCTTACCTCTACCGGTAGCCTCAGGCTACTAGCGTCAATAAAACCATACCAATTTGAGCCCAAATCAGACCCAGACAATTTTAGTGAAGATGATCGAGCAGAACCTGTTCAGTCCTCAAGAGTAAAGACTGCGGATCTATAGTGATCACTACTGAATGGCACCGTTACTTTTGTATTTTTAGAACGATTTGCCAAATATCTGTCGCAAGAACGAACACTAAACATTGGATTTACTATAGTATCCAAATCAAACACAGAACCATGTTTAGCATGCCTGTAAATAAACAATACATAAAAGCTCTAATCAAAGAATCATTTACACTAATGCCAAGTTCACTGTTAAGATTTAAAACAGTTTGTAACGTTAGGTGTTTGTCGGATAACGTTAAGTATGAATGAGCATTTAACAAACTGGTTTGTAGAGCCAAATGAGCGTTGTCATCTGTTTACTTCCTTGCTACAACGTACAATTAACAACACGAACTATTACAGGAAAACACATTGACGAAAAATAAATCATACTTACAGTTTGTGGCCGGTAAACAGCTTCTGTTTTTAATCCATCTTTCAGGACAAGCCGTTGTGCGAATCCCGCTTTCATAGCGCTCGTGAAGATTGTGGAAGCTTTCCTGCGTGAGATGAGCCGCGCGCGCCCGTCTCATGAGGCGTTCACACCGGACGTGAATAAATCGTGCTATTCGCGTGAAGGTGGACGCTTGAACATTTTGAGTTTACTCGCTTCATTCGCGTGTGACATTCACTGCACAACAGATGCGAATTCTCGTCATAGGAGGGACTTCTGCCAGCGGCTTGTCTCGGTGAGAAATGACTGACATGGGCTGTGTTTACGTCTTTTTTTGTTAAAATCTACTGTTAATGTGTGACAAAACGGAGTTAAGACTTTTTCAGTCGATAATGTAGTTGTTTAAAGCTCAGATCTGTGGTTTATTTATATAAAGAGTGCCTATTTGTACATTTTATCTGGCGTTTTCGGAGTTGTGAGCTCCAGCGGATCAGCGGCGCTTACACTGGCTGGTTTGTCTCGTGCAGCTGAACTGCGGCTCATGTATTGCAAATACAGACGAATATAGTCCATTATGTCACATTTCCCGGTCTTCTCCTCCGACCCCTGTCTGTCTCGTGCTTTGATTTCGTCGGCATTGGCAACAACACTCCAGCCTACTAACTATAGCCTACCACAACAACTATTCCCCGCGGCGATACAAAATGGCCTCGCCCCCCTTAGTTCATATTCTCGGAGGAGGGGTTTATGTAAATATTGGGGCTGGTGATCTCAGAGACCCTGGAGGAATGTGTAGTAGTCCCTACTGGCCGTTTGCTGTAGTCCTTAGAAATTGATTTCTTTAACAGCAAATATCTCCCTTTGCTTTAAACTTTGAACGTTGTAACTGTGCAGATGTTGTTTATGCTCAAACAGCAACATTACACACTAGCTAAAGTTAGAAAAGTGAAATCGTGCTTTACCACCCCTTTAAAAACACATTTTAACATTAGAATAAAATTGACATTAAATCCAATTACATCAAAAGTAAATTATAGCCAAATTAAGAGTAATCCCTTACTTTTTCAAGAGAAAAGTAATTAAATTGCAGTAACTAATTACTTAATAATGCATTACACCCTGAACACTGTCTACAACATGCATTCTGAAAATAGATAAGAGTGAATTTTGTTTTCATGAAGAGTTACACTATACTTACACATAAGGGTGCTAAAGGCCACCACTCCCAGCAGGCCCTGCAGGAAGATGCCGAAGGTGTTCATGAAGTCCCCGTTGGAGCAGCCCCGTGCATTAGGATCAGTGGGTGAGGAATTGGAGGCTGCAGACGGCAGCGGACCCCGCGAAAGCTCACTGAACCCAACACCCGCCATTGCGCAAGACTTACTGGATCACGACGAGTGTTTAAAAAAAGACACAAAATCTCAGTCTCGGGTAGTAGTGGAGGTGATCGATAGGACGATGACACAGCTATCGCACATAATGAAGGCTCTCTTATGAGCCTCCAGTCATGGTTACTGAAGCGCAGATGTATTGTGTTTCATACTGGACCTCGATGCGTCGCCATCCAGCTGTGAGCTACCTAATATCTGTCAGCAGGTTGTGCTGTATAAACATCCTCTTTAGCATCGAGCAAACATGCTACAGACTCAGATATATACCATTGAGGCTCAATGCTACTACAACACACACGTTGTCATGGAGACATTTATCAGTTAGATTATTAAAGAGCGCGTGCCAAAATACAATACTGTGGATTCACGGTTAAATTAAAGCAGTTTAAACGGTTACGGTTCAATTAAGTCAAGAAATAAGGCGTTTAAAACTTCACTTGCCGTTATTACTGGTTTAGAAACGCAAAAGAATAGCGGCTGATTGGGTAGTTCTGCTGTTTTATAGCGAGAGTCCGGTCAGGCGGTCTTGCTAGCAAACCAGCTGAGGAAAATCCTGCCACCGCTGCTTTCAGGACAAGAGTTGATTGTGAATCTGTTCACATTCAGAAAGGTCGGCGTCCAAACTACTCGCAAACGTATTTGTTAAAAGATGTTAACCGTAAAGGAACGACACTTCCTTTCCCACTGAATTCAGGTGCCGTTTCCACTCATTTACGCGACGATCTACTGCGTCATCACTGTGTCGCGTCGTACTAAAGCATGATGGGATATGTAGTTTTAGAAGATTCTTTGTCGCAGCAGTTCATGTAATTCTAAAATAAATTTTAGAATTCACCTACTGAACGACAAATTGAATGTATTTGTTTTGTCAAATTAATTTATTTAATCCAAATTATTCTTAACTAAGGGAGCACAATTGTACTCCTTGAATACCACAACAAATCAATTTGAATGCATTTGGTCACAATTGTAAACTGGAATCATATACAGTGAGGAAAATAAGTATTTGAACACCCTGCTATTTTGCAAGTTCTCCCACTTAGAAATCATGGAGGGGTCTGAAATTGTCATCGTAGGTGCATGTCCACTGTGAGAGACATAATCTAAAAGAAATCCAGAAATCACAATATTTGATTTTTTAACTATTTATTTGTATGATACAGCTGCAAATAAGTATTTGAACACCTGTCTATCAGCTAGAATTCTGACCCTCAAAGACCTGTTAGTCTGCCTTTAAAATGTCCACCTCCACTCCATTTATTATCCTAAATTAGATGCACCTGTTTGAGGTCGTTAGCTGCATAAAGACACCTGTCCACCCCATACAATCAGTAAGAATCCAACTACTAACATGGCCAAGACCAAAGAGCTGTCCAAAGACACTAGAGACAAAATTGTACACCTCCACAAGGCTGGAAAGGGCTACGGGGAAATTGCCAAGCAGCTTGGTGAAAAAAGGTCCACTGTTGGAGCAATCATTAGAAAATGGAAGAAGCTAAACATGACTGTCAATCTCCCTCTGACTGGGGCTCCATGCAAGATCTCACCTCGTGGGGTCTCAATGATCCTAAGAAAGGTGAGAAATCAGCCCAGAACTACACGGGAGGAGCTGGTCAATGACCTGAAAAGAGCTGGGACCACCGTTTCCAAGGTTACTGTTGGTAATACACTAAGACGTCATGGTTTGAAATCATGCATGGCATGGAAGGTTCCCCTGCTTAAACCAGCACATGTCAAGGCCCGTCTAAAGTTTGCCAATGACCATTTGGATGATCCAGAGGAGTCATGGGAGAAAGTCATGTGGTCAGATGAGACCAAAATAGAACTTTTTGGTCATAATTCCACTAAACGTGTTTGGAGGAAGAAGAATGATGAGTACCATCCCAAGAACACCATCCCTACTGTGAAGCATGGGGGTGGTAGCATCATGCTTTGGGGTGTTTTTCTGCACATGGGACAGGGGTCTGCACTGTATTAAGGAGAGGATGACCGGGGCCATGTATTGTGAGATTTTGGGGAACAACCTCCTTCCCTCAGTTAGAGCATTGAAGATGGGTCGAGGCTGGGTCTTTCAACAGGACAATGACCCGAAGCACACAGCCAGGATAACCAAGGAGTGGCTCTGTAAGAAGCATATCAAGGTTCTGGCGTGGCCTAGCCAGTCTCCAGACCTAAACCCAATAGAGAATCTTTGGAGGGAGCTCAAACTCTGTGTTTCTCAGCGACAGGCCAGAAACCTGACTGATCTAGAGAAGATCTGTGTGGAGGAGTGGGCCAAAATCCCTCCTGCAGTGTGTGCAAACCTGGAGAAAAACTACAGGAAACGTTTGACCTCTGTAATTGCAAACAAAGGCTACTGTACCAAATATTAACATTGATTTTCTCAGGTGTTCAAATACTTATTTGCAGCTGTATCATACAAATAAATAGTTAAAAAAATCATATATTGTGATTTCTGGATTTTTTTTTAGATTATGTCTCTCACAGTGGACATGCACCTACGATGACAATTTCAGACCCCTTCATGATTTCTATGTGGGAGAACTTGTAAAATAGCAGGGTGTTCAAATACTTATTTTCCTCACTGTATATAATGTTTAAATATCAGAGTTGTGAGGTCTATAATTGTTACAATTAATAATAAGTGTTTTTTACTTTAAGCTATTTTAAGTTAATTCTCTCTTTAATAACATAAATACACTACAATAAAAATGACACTTAATATCTTTACAATATTACTGTTTTTTTTTTGTTTTTTTTTAATCAAATAAATGCTGCCTTGGTGAGCTGCCTAAAATCCTGCCCACCCCAAACGTTTGATCAGTAGTATACACACGAGAGACCATATCATTATAATGCAACATTTCCGTAAATGTTAATGGTCTATAAAGGCATATTCTAACTATGAAAATATACATCAACTCAAATACATTTAGTTTTCTTAAGACCCCATGTTTTTTTTAAATTTGCCTCCTGAAAAAGAAACCAAAGGCAAGATTCTGTTCATTTTTATTTTCTTTTAAATAACATTTTCCACCAACATATAATCAAAAGTAAAGCAATATTAATTCAACAGCCTTTAATTAAACGGGTGAAAATTAGGAAATTAACAAAACGGATTGTGGCTAGACGAGGTTCCAAATTTATCTTTTTCATTCCAGCACAAATACTTGAAGGGAAATGAACTGTTAAATCAAGAAAAGGGAGACTGTTGCATATCTCATTACCAATTCAAATACAATCCATAGATAATAAATCAAATGATTCTATCGGGTTGTATAGGGGTAGAGCTTTTCAATGCAAAACCAAACCAGTTATTTAGACCATTACAACATAGAGGCCCCTGAAATTATTGAATGCAGTATATGCATTTAAACACAGCTGCTGCATTCTACTTGATATTAAAAAATATTACTTTTACGAGCAGACACGTTTGTAAGAGTACAAGACTCTTTTCAATTTGGTGTTGTTGATAGACCCTGGATTTGCCACAATTCATATTTTCCCTGTCACAATCAGTGACGTAACCTGAAATATATTTGTGTGCTTATGTCTTAACCAACACCTCATTACTTTTTATTACTCTGCACTTTTATTTAATAATGCATCATTAGGATGAGCAAATGCTTATTAGTATTTACATAAACCAAAATGGCAGCATCAGGCATATATCATGCCTCATCTTTTGCACTGTTGTATTACAGTGTAATTCTCAAGCTGTTATAGAAAACCAAACTGAAATGGGAACATTAAAGCAGTCCCGCTAAAATTAACATCTGGTTATTTACAGTATTTACATTCACACTCCTGTATGTACAAGTTTGCATACCACTTACAGTACATGGGCAAAATTTTTTTTGTGCTTAAGGTAATTGCATTGTCATCCGCTCTACAGTTAATAAAGGTTTCAGAAACAAGTGAAGAGCTTTGCTTATTGTTGCAGACACAGTTCCTCCAACCCAGGTTTAACCATGGCTGAACCCAAAGTACCAGATTGACCCTGTTGAAAAACGCCCCTCCAGTAGTTAATCTCGACTGCGCCTGCTGAAGAACTAATGGTACAGGAGGCGTCTAAAGCGCTAAGTGATTTTAAAGGTTCTATGATCCATAGAGCAAAAGGAAGATCACAAACATTAGGCAAGTCACCTAAAATGTCAAATGCCCTACTCTTCTCTACAGACGGTCACCCTCAGCTGGCAAACTGTTGGTAAAATGCCAGCTTGACCCGCTCGATGTGATGGCACAGCTTGATGGCAGGGCCGAGCTTCAGGTCCATACACTCCTGTACAGTAGGAAGGTTCAACAGAAGCAGCGCCTGACCGTCAATTTCCTGGAAGGTAAATGAAAATGAGTTGAATAATATACACATGTAGGATCCTAAATGAGGACTAATAAGCATGTGAGGCAAAAAATTATTATTTACTCATAATATAAATATCTGTTTACATGGAGCCCAAAGCATTTTGAGATCCAGTTTTTCAAACCTACAAAGATCTGTACATAAAAAGCTATACCCAACATAATTTGTGGCCACATTGCACTAATTCGTTCTCTCATTTTAGGTAGATCATGGCCACCATCTCACTGAATTAAAATGAGGAGACAAATTAGTATAACATGGCCACAATTTATCTAAAATGAAGGAAATTATTAACTAGTGACCATGATATTTAAAATGACTTTTGTATGTCGTGTGGGGGCTTCGTACAAAGTGTCATACCTAATTTTGCTTCTTCCCGGACAACAATGCCTATGTTTACATGCACAACTTTTGTTTCAATCGGACTGAATTTAGCCTGAATGTAGCGTTTACATGAACGCTATACAAAGTGATCGGGTTTATGCGCGCGTTTATGTCACAAGCTTCAAATTGGAATCCATTTTTTGACATGCGCTAAAACTGCACAAATATACAGAGTTTTTTGCCGTTTGTGCATAATAACCATTCTCTTACATTGGTTCTTTATTTGTTTTATACAGCAGGTTTGATATTTATCCATTGCTGGGCATAATTTGGAAACAATGAGCTTATGAACCGTTGTGCCATGCTGCTTTTATTTATCACACTGTAAAAAATGCCCGTCCCCACGTACAAAACCAGTCGTCCATAGATGAGAATCCTAAACAAGGACTGGTGGGACATTGTCCTGCTCCACTTCACAGACGCTGAGAGTGAAAGGAGAATTTTAGAATGACGGGACACTCATTTATAGTTCCACGCGTCATACGTCATTACGCTATTTCTACGCCATTGCACATGTGCAGTCCTTTCAGTTTCGGTTTTCAATCCGATCAAGTGTTTACATGTTCTCTCGATCGGATTACAAGAGGAACAAACCACCCCTTTCAATCTGATCGAAATTTTGTTCGGATCGAGCTCAATCGGATCGATTAAGTTGTTTACATGAAGGCTTTTCAGTGGTATTGAGCCAGCAATCCGATTACTAATGGATTATTTGGTTTCATGTAAACAGAGTAATGGTTGATTGACAGGAGAGAAGACTGCCTTTCATTGGCTAAGTCAGGGGTTTCATTTTTGGCATTAAAGGGATGGTTCACCAAAAAATGAAAATTCTGTCATCATTTACTCAAGTTGTTACAAACCTGTTTAGCAGAACAAAGAAACTCATACAGGTTTGGAACAACTTTAGGGTGAGTAAATGATGACAATTTTCATTTTTGGGTGAACTATCCCTTTAAAGGGTTAGTTCACCCAAAAATTTAAATTAGCCCATAATTTAGTCACCCTCAAGTCATCCTAGGTGTATATGACATTCTTTTTTCAGATGATTCAAATCTGAGTTATATTACAAAAGTTCAGGCTAATCCAAGCTTTAGAATAGCAGTAATAGTTGCTCTGTTTTTGAAGTCCATAAAAAAATGCATCTGTCCATCAAATAATGTGCTCCACGCGGCTCTGGAGTGTTAATAAAAGCCTTCTGAAGCAAATCGATGCGTTTGTGTAAGAAAAATATCCATATTTAAAACTTTATCAAGTAAAGTTTCGGCCGACCGCCTTCCAGTGTTGAAAGGTCCTCTGCCGATCGAAAGACTAACGCGATCAGGTAGGCTCGTCATGACGTCACGTGCACGCATCTTGAGTTTCACTTTCAACTTTCAACACTTTTCCACAGAAGGCGATCAGCTGGAACTTAACTTGATAAAGTTTTAAATATGAATATTTCTCTTACACAAATGCATCGATTCGCTTCAGAAGGCCTTTATTAACACCCCAGAGCCGCGTGGAGCACGTTATTTGACGGACAGGTGCACTTTTTATGGAATTCAAAAACAGAACAACTATTACTGCAATTATAATGCTTGGATTAGCCAGGACTTTTTTTAATATAACTCAAATTATATTCGTCTGAAAGAAGAATGTCATATACACCTAGGATGACTTGAGGGTGAGTAAATCATGGGCTAATTTTCATTTTTGGGTGAACTATCCATTTAAGTCCAGCAGCTTTAAGAGGAAATAAAACGTTTTTGCTGCCTTACATTTACTGTTTTGTGCTGCAGTTAGGTGGTCACAGGAGAAAACTACTAGCTATAAACAGTGATTTATCATATCTGTGTGTTCATTTACTTGATCCATGAAGATGCGTGCTAGCGGAGCACAATCAGTGGTCCTGATGAAACGCACAACATCCGTGACACTCCATTCCAGTGGACTGCTGTCCAAACACAGCTTTGGAGGAACTTCTGTACGTGGACTCTTCAGAAGAGACACAGCAAATCAGTCAGTAATGCATAGAGTTATCATATACAAATACATTACCTAATACAACACTTCCTAAAATGTAAAAAATATTGCATATGTGTTCTGTAAACTAACAGTTCCCATGATATATTCCTGGCCACAAATAAAAAAATCCCACAATTTATTAATTTGTGGCCACATTGCACAAATTCATGCGCTCGTTTTAAGTAAATCATGGCCACTATTTCACTGAATTAAAATGAGGAAGCAAATTAGTATAACATGGCCACAATTGTCAAAGCTCCTCATTGTCAAAGACGATATTTGAAGGGCCCTTATGATATTTCTGATACTTATGCTGTATTGACAAATTCCCTCATTTTGAGTAGCAATATAAATTGATTTAAATATTTATGCATTTTTTATAAATGATATTTAGAATAATGGCATTTCATTCAAATAATTAAGTAAAATGTTTATAAATAATCCAATTCCATACATTTCAATAAATTACCAATTAATTTATATTTTATATGTATATGACATTTCTAGTCATTTGTGATTAAAATATTTTATTAGGCATAAATTATGAGCAAAAACAAATATTTTAGAGCTTGATATTACTAGAAATAAATTATATTCATTATACAACATTTCTAGAGTATAAATACAACTTTTCTTTTTATATTCATTATTACTTTTAAATTCATTTCCATTATATTTTTTAATACATTTGCAAATATTTCAAACTTTTCACATTGTCATTATGGGATATTATTTGTAGAACTGAGGAAAAAAAATTAATTTAATCAATTTTGGAATAAGGCTATAACATAACAAAATGTGGAAAAAGTGAAGCGCTGTGAATCATTTCCGGATGCACTGTATGTAGTTTGACTTTAAATAATAATTTTAAGCCATCCTTCAACTCCCTTGTAAGTGTGCTGAGGCACCCAAGTAGGCCCCAGAACCCTGGTTGAGAATCACTGCTGTAAATTGATATTAATGATTACATTATTGTCCAATAGTTATAGACTGCCGCAGTGTTACCTTGGGTGAAGGAGGTCTGTTCTCATCATCCGAGCAGGAAGGCGAGCGAGCTTTGCGGCGTCTGCGTGTGGGACGGGGGGTTTCTGGAGGGGAGGGGGAGGGAGTCGGGGGCTGTGACTTCTTCTCGGAGTATTCAGAGTCATCCATCAGCTCGTCTTGCAGCTCAGAGCCTGTATCTTCACTCAGAGAGTCATCCTCATCCAAATCTTCCTCATCACCACTGCCCTGTGAGGCCAGACAGTGACATTAGTACACACATTGCAGAAATACTCCACAAAGTTTGATGCTCCTCCTGGTTTAGCTTACATATATTTAATATTAACAACCAAGATGCTCACTTTAATGCTGTGATGGTAGAACATCTTATTCTGCTCATGTGTTGAATCTTAATGAAAATTACATTTACTCTGAGCAAATGTTTCAACAGATTGTGCATTTCACATTCTAATGACCACATTAAAATGTCCAGATCTAAAAGTAAAACTTTATGACGTAAAATGAAAAAGAAATGGAGAATATTCTGGACTATTTATAGGTCACTAATCAAATCTGTGATGTTGAGCATATAAATCATTTCTTAAAATAAAATAAAAAACAATGTACTTTTTCACTCAGATTTCTATGGTGATAATGTTTAGAAATGGACTCATTGAAGACTCATTTGTATTCAATAAAAAATGCAAAATAGAAGTATTTTCATTAGTGGTTTAAGACTTTTGCACAGTGTAGCTCTTGTTACCTGAGGGGAACCTGCCGGAGTGTTGTCGACTGAAGCAGAAGAACGTCTCTTTTTGTGGACGAAGAGCTGTTTCCTCCTCTTCCTCTTCCTGCCTCTTCTCTTCACACCTCCCTCTAAATTGGAGTGTCCGCCGGGAGGTCGCCCCACACGCCTGCTCTTCTTCTTCCCATAGTAATATGCTATAAAACAGGTATTGTTAAATTCACAAAGCAAATTAAACAGCAAGAAATTCATACAATCATGTAATTTAAATGATTCATATAGTTGAATTTTAACTTGTCAAAACAATTCCAGGTCATATTTCAACCCACAATCAAGAGAAAGAGATAAAAAAATAACATTTTATATAAATACGAATGAAGCATATCATGAAAATTAAGCAAAAAACACTAATGGTGTACAAAAATGTAAATTGTAGTGTTTATAGATCACGTGATAATTTGTTAATATATGCTTTAATTTATGTGATTTAAAAAAATATATATATTATATTACAAATCATTAAACTGTAATATAGCAACAACAAAAAAAAATCTAAAAAGAGAATCATTGAAAATAATAGGAATTACAAAAAAGTACAAAATCCACATGATGGTAATAAATGTTTTCATGATGCTTCGTTGTCTTTGTCAAATGTTGTTACTTTTTTTTGATGGGGGGATTGAAATGTGACCTGGGAGTGTTTTCACAAAATATGCAATTCGAATATCTGCAACAATTATGTAATAAATGTACTGTACCATCCAGCAAGCCAATAATACCAGAATAAAATACTGATATAGACACAGTAGAGAAAATGGCTTAAGTGATGCTCACTGTATTTGGTTTTGGTGAGCACAGAGCAGTTTTCCGAGCAGCGCTCCAGGACCATTCGTGGGCCGAACAGGTTGGGACAACACTCTAGCTTAATACAGGTTTTCCGACAGAAATCAGCCACCTGGTCTGCTGTGCGAACGATCTCTACTGTCGCTCTGTAGCTCTTTCCTTTGTACCTGTGAAGCACAGACTGGTCAGGAAACCGAGAGCAAACTATTTGTGTTATAGAATTATGCTAATCATTCAATTATAAATTATATGCATTGATAAAAAGCATAAGCATAACTTTCATAATTTGTTCCAACAACTTCTTTGATCAGGTACCTCTGTAAAAGTTTTTTTCCCTTCCTTTTTTTCAGAAAAGAAATGTTAAAACTCAAAGTATACTTTGGCCGTCCACGTTCTGCGACGGATTGTACACACTGTAAAGACAGTAATGATGACATCGATTTTACATCAAACCCAGTGAGTGCAAATCAGTGATGAAACAATGGACTGGCAGCATTCCGGGCCGCGTCATCAGAGCGTGCGCGAACCAACTGGCTGGAGTTTTCACGGACATTTTTAACCTGTCCCTTTCCCTGTCTGTGGTCCCCACATGCTTCAAAACGTCCACCATTGTGCCTGTACCGAAGCAGTCAAAAATCATCTGCTTAAACGACTGGCGTCCTGTTGCTCTGACCCCCATCATCAGCAAATGCTTTGAAAGAATAATCAGAAACCACATCTGCTCTGTTCTCCCCCCCTCACTGGACCCACTGCAGTTTGCATACCGCACAAACCGTTCCACTGATGATGCCATTTCATCCACTATTCACACTGCTCTCTCCCACCTGGAAAAGAGGAACACATATGTGAGAATGCTGTTTGTAGACTACAGCTCAGCATTCAACACCATTGTGCCCTCCATACTTGACATGAAACTCCGGGCTCTAGGCTTAAACAGCTTGTTATGCAGCTGGATCCTGGACTTCCTGTCAAACAGACGCCAGGTGGTCAGAATGGGCAGCAACATCTCATCACTGACTCTCAACACTGGAGCCCCTCAGGGCTGTGTTCTCAGCCCACTCCTGTACTCCTTGTACACACATGACTGTGTGGCAATCCACAGCTCCAATACCATCATCAAGTTTGCTGACGATACGACGGTGGTAGGTCTCATCACTGACAATGATGAAACGGCCTACAGAGAGGAGGTGCACACTCTGACACGGTGGTGTCAGGAGCACAACCTCTCCCTCAACGTCAGCAAGACCAAGGAGCTGGTGGTCGACTTCAGGAGGAATGAGAGAGAACACCGCCCCATCACCATCAATGGAGCACCGGTGGAGAGAGTCAGCAGCTTCAAGTTCCTCGGTGTCCACATTACAGAGGAACTCTCATGGTCCGTCCACACCGAGGCCATTGTGAAGAAGGCTCATCAGCGCCTTTTCTTCCTGCGACGGCTGAGGAGGTTTGGAATGAACCGCCACATCCTCACACGCTTCTACAGCAGCACCATAGAGAGCCTGCTGACTGGCTGCATCACCACCTGGTACGGCAACAGTACCGCCCACAGCCGCAAAGCCCTGCAAAGGGTAGTGCGCACGGCCAGCTGCATCATCGGAGGTGAGCTTCCCTCCCTCCAGGACATTTATGCCAGGCGGTGTGTGAGGAGTGCTCAGAGCATCATCAGAGACTCTAGCCACCCGAGCCATGGGCTGCTCTCACTGCTGCCATCAGGCAGGCGGTACCGCAGCATCAGAACACGCACCAGCCGACTCCAGAACAGCTTCTTCCCACAAACAATTAGACTCCTTAACTCCTGATCCATCAGGATCATAACACACACTGGACAGAATATCACTCAGCACAACCCACTGTAGATACACACACATTATATACACATTTATTTATCATATAGCATCTACTGTACATTGGATTCTATTGTGAATAATATTGTATACTGTATATTGTATATTATTATTATTATTATAGCTTAATGTATACTGTTTAATGTATGTTTAGTGTATATTGTTTAAAGTATATGTATATTGTAAGTATGTGTATATTGTTTAAAGCTGTGAGAACTACACTCACATTGTGTAAATTATTTATTGTTTATTGTAGAGTTTACTGTGCTGTGAGTAATTGTGTGCGCATCAGATGTGTAATCTGATGTTGCTTTAAATGTTGTACATGTCATGTCATGACTGCTATGTTGCTCGGAACTGCACCTAAGAATTTCACCTACTGTTGCACTTGTGTATATGGTTGAGTGACAATAAAGTGATTTGATTTTATTTGATTTGATTTGATTTTGACAAATGTGTATATTAAAGGGATAGTTCACCCAAAAATGAAAATTCTGTCATAATGATTCATTCACAATTTGCATAATCCCCGCCCATGTGTTACAGCTACGCAAATTATGTGTTCAGGAACACTGTGGAATCTTGTAGACTTCCTTCTTAGGTTTGGCTCCAGTATACTGCATAAATGCTAAAGAGACTAACTGGCCATATGCCTATAAATATTAAATTATCGTGTGTCCACCAAAGCATTTTTAGCCAGCTAAAAAACACCTGGTGCTCTTCTGTCAAGTCGTGAAATATTATTATGGTACATAGTGCATCAAAATGCAATGTCATCAGTTTGCCTAAATTAGAACACAGAACGTTCAAATGTTTTACGCACCATTTACACGTGGTAGGGAGCAGGAATTAATCAGTGAATCCTAAAATGTATGTCAGAGCGGCTTCACGAACGATGCTGAAGCGGTTTTGATTCAGTGTAAATTAACGTGAACTTGTGCCGGCCTAAACTACGTCATTGTCATGACAACCGCCTGTCAGTGTCAGCTCAGACGGCGCGAGAATCAAGAAGCGGGAGACAAAACATATAGGAATAGCGCCATATGTTTTAGGCAAATAAAAAAAAAATTTCTATCATTGAAGTAAAAGAGTCCTGTACTCACATCATAAAGCAACCCACCAAAATAACAGTCGTCGTGTGTAATCAATTGGCGTTCGCCATTTGTAATCTTCCTTTGAAGAGATTGGCAGATCAACGCGCTGCAACATTTCCCTCACGATATGGTAAATGCTTAACCCAGTCGCCGTCACTGTGATTGTGCATTTTTATATTATATTCCAAAAATAATCTCTTTGAAAACGATATTTGCTGATATATCTGCCGTCCTACCTGAAACGCTATAATTTTTAATTTGTTGTGACTCTGAAAAAAATTGAGACCACTTTTAATCCTGCGGTGATCTAACATTACCCGGTGTAATAATTCATAATTTCTTTATAGCATTTGTTCCATCAGTCACAATTTTATTAAGCAAAATAAAATAACTAGGCTATACCGTAGCCTACAATAGCCTATCAGTACAGAATTATGACCATCAAAGCGCCTATGTCATATGTCTTGATATGTCATCCTCAATAAAACTCGTCTCCGGCGTGTTGCCTCCGATCTTTCAAATATTCCTATTTAATAATTATTTAAATCGACACATCCTGAATAAACCCGTCTCCGGCGTGTTGCCTCCGATCTTTCGGATATTCCTATTTAATAATTATTTAAATCGACACATCCTCAATAAACCCGTCTCCGGCGTGTTGCCTCCGATCTTTCGAATATTCCAATTTAATAATTATTTAATCAACACATCATCCTCAATGAAACCCGTCTCCGGCGTGTTGCCTCCAATCTTTCGAATATTCCTATTTAATAATTATTTAAATCGACACATCATCCTCAATAAACCATCTCCGGTGTGTTACCTCTGATCTTTCGAATATTCCGATCTATTATGACCTCTGACCTGTAAAGTTGTCAGAATAATAATCATACGCTGTTTGTTAATTGGCCAGATATGGCGGCATTATAATGCCATTAATAACCGAGCACACAACTGATGCTTGCTCGTGCAGTAAATCACTCCAGCGAGAGGATAACAAATCTACACGCGAGGAAACGGCAGCCCGGGAGCTCCTTTTAAACCCGCGCTCTGCGCGCAAATCAAGCCCTTGCGAGCTTGGACACGACTTGCAGCACGCCCGTCATCATTTCCCACACTCGCGCTCGAGCTTCTATTTTGCTCGCGCAGAAACTTTTTATTTTTGTTAGTCGTGGGGCGGGACTTTACTTATTTCATTGTAACCTGAAATGTCATTGGTCAATCCCGTTTTGCCAGAAGTCAGTTGTGAATGGACGCCTTTTGTAAAACATGCAAAAGACATGGCTTCGTCAACAGACCAGATGCAAGAGAGTTAAACTTTATTTACTGACTCATTGCATTATTAATATAATATGTCCTTAACAGATACTATATTAACTTTAATATTTTTATGGAGTTGTAGCTACTGGGGAAAATGAGAATACATATTGCTGTAGTTCACCGCTACATTACCACTATACTTCCATTAAATCTGTTGTTTACCCAGCTACAATTATATCACTTCAGAAATGTGAAAAGTGTCCAAATAGTTGTGTAAATAGTTGTGTAAATAGTTGTAACAATGATTCTAAATTCAAAATTGCTTCATGTGGCTTTGGATGAAAGATACATCACTTCTTCATATCAGTAAGCAAGAGTTGTTGTGTAAGCTTTTTGTTATCATTCTGTCAGTTTTAAATGGTTAATATATTTTCCATTAAATAAAGAATAAAAGGGTTTCAGCACTTTACCCCATTGAAAGGTTGCAGTTACAGTTACAGTACAAAGCATGAATGATCATACCCCTTTATAATTATTAATAATATTAATAAGAAAAATTATTTAAAAAAAAATAAGAATCATATTTACAGCTATTTAATAACTTTTCACATTTCTGAAGTTCTCAGAACTAGTAAATAACGGACCCCAGTGCAGCCACAAATATCATAACTATCTATAATAGGCCTACTGTAATTAAGACATATATTCAACAAATGTGTTAAAAACAGAAAGACACTATAGTTGTTTCAGCCTTAGGCTACTCAAAGGCCGCGGAGACAAGGCCAGTGGGTTCGTTACGCACGTCAATTCATTCCCGGCGTTCCTGGTTTGCGGGTTTGGTAAAAAAAAAAAAAAAAAGTTTTTTTTTACCACTTCGTTATTTTGCCTTGGAATTTCGTTTGTTGGAAATATGAACTGAATTTAGAAATGCTTTTGAAATGGAAAAACTTTGCGTTTAATAACCAAAATATTTTTTTGAATGTAAACAGCGTTTGGAGAGGAATGCATGCAAAGTGTAGTGCATGCAAATGAATCTGTTCCCTGAATCCAGAGCCTTTGTTGTTATGGTGTTATATATTTTTGACACAAATAAAAGTAGACCGTTTATAGTTTATAATTATGTCTTGATCTTATCTGTATAGCTAAAAATGACAGAGTATTGGGAGTTGTTTCCTGAGGAAAAGGAAAAATGCGCAGGCGCTTCCGTCGGACAGAGGGTTAAAGCACACATAGCCTATTTAGTTTCTTAGTTAGGCTATATGTGAAAATATTAGCCTATTATATTATAAATTTTTTTAATTTCATATGTTGATTATGGAAAGTGAGCATGAGTAAGACGCGCAATATGTCTGGAGACATGGAGTGTGGTCAAACAAGATTTTGTTTTATAGAAAGGCTTTCTTTAAAGTGAATTTTGTGAATTTTCGGTTTCATCAACTTATTGCCTGTTTATTTATTAAATAAGCAGCAAACCAGGAACGGCGGGTATTAATTGACGTGCGTAACGAACCCACCTTGTTTCCGCGGCCTTTGAGTAGCCATAAGGCTGAAACTATAGCGTCTTTCTGTTTTTAATACATTTGTTGAACATATGTCTTAATTACAGTAGGCCTATTATAGATAGTTATGATATTTGTGGCTGCACCGGGGTCCATTATTTGCTAGGTTAAAGTTACACCACTGAGGCTAATCATGGCATGGCACCTTACCCATGGCTATCTGTTATGAACTATAGGCTACACAAATAAATTACAACAATTGATACAGGCAGTGGAAGAGCCTATTTTACGCTGAGCTTGCTTCTGCTTTTCAAACATGGAAGTGTGACAAAGGCACATAGGCTATATGAATGCTCTAATGTGGATACAGACATATACACACATCACTATACAGCACATGTCCTTATTAGGAGAAAATACATGTCGTTTTAACTACACAAGATCTCGTTATTACGACATAATTGAGTGGAAAAAATAATATGTATGTGGCAGCAATGCGTCACCATAAATATAACATGTCCTTACCAGTTACTATATTAACTTTATTTATTATTTTTATGGAGTTGTAGCTACTGGGGAAAATGAGAATACATATTGCTGTATTTCACCGCTACACTAAAGTTGGGTGGCACAGTACATGAAAAAAAAAACGAACCGTTCGGTTCGCTTGTCTCGGTTAGGAGCGTGTGCGTCGCAAAGTTTTGACGCATGCACAATGTATCCTTGTGCCGTATGTTACCTCAGACAGTGGGTGTCCTTTTCGCGCGAAATAAGAGATGTGTGTGTGTACATGTGTGTCACGTGTAGAAATGCAAGTGGGAGAGATAAGGAAGGCTGCCCGGAGTTGGAGGATGCGCCAGCGACGTATAGCAGGCAGGGCAGATGCAGTGCGTATGGAGAGCGGGAGCCGCGCATGCCCATTGTGCATTCACACACTGGCAGTGTTTGTCTCGCGCAGCTGAACCGCGGCTCGTGTATTGCAAATACAGACAAATATTGTCCATTCTGTCACATTTTCCAGTGTTCTCCTCCGACCCCTGTCTGTCTCATGCTTTAATTTATGATGGGCAGCATATATCTGCTGCAAATGTGACCGTGTTCCCCTCTGTCTCATACACACATGCATATAACATGTTGTATATAAGTAGTTCACATGATAAATGTAACATTTAAAAGTTAAGATATGCTTCTAGTTTTAATAATTTAAACATGCCTTTGAAGTTAGGGCAAAAACCTCTGACAGTGTTGTGTTTTCGTCAGGGCTTAAAAACGGAAAAAAATATCAATCGGTTCACTCCGAGCAGAATCGATATTATAGCGTTTCGGTTTTTGCGTTCCTCAATAAACATTACTGTTCCGAAAACGGTTTGATATGAAAAAATACCGGTTAATAACGTTATTTAATTAAGCCTATACTTTAAACAAATATGTATAAATTTTAAACAAATATGTATAAATAGACTTATTTTCACTCAATAATAATATAACACATGGTAATTAAACTTGAATATTTATTTAATAACATTTTTAAAACCAGAAATACATGCATTAATTACAGGCATAAACAGCGGACCTGTTTTAATGGAGCGTTAGACAATCGAAAGTGGCCTCTAATGCCGAATTATTTTCAGAAGAGTGATAACATTCTTTGTACATAACTTTTTTTCAACACGACTTGTTTTAAAAAATGCATGAATAAAGAATAAATAAACTGGATAACCATTGCTCTTTTAATGCACCGTCAACTGCTAATTTCAAAGCAAACACTGCGCAACACGTTCTTGCATCACATAATCAAATTCAGTCAGCTAAAAAAGCTTGCATTTAATGCAATATAACATACCATTTAATGCGAAGCATCAACCGTCTATATAGAAAACATTGACCTGTCCTGTATTGGCAATCTGAAAGACTATAGGAAAAATGTTTGATAGATGCTATAGCCTACTTGGATAGGCTTAAACGGAATCCATAAACTATCCTAAATCAGTCTATTTGAGCTTAAAGTCCGTACTGCTTATTTAAACGTTCGAAAAGAATGTCCTCCAATACCTGCACATTCATTGTAGACCTCAGCGGGGAAAGAAATGTACTTGAGGCATGAAAATGCGCGCTCACACTGACTTGCGTTACCGGTAGATTCATAGATGATGGTGCGCGGGCATTTCACTCACGCTTGATCCGTCAACGTCACATGCTGTACTACTCATTTCATGATTGGTCACTGCCAAATTAAAATATTAAAGAGAACGATAAAATAACGTTATTAACCGGTTAATGGTCATTTCAAATTAACGTTTCTGTTCAGAACGATTCAAATTGATTTTGATTTCGTTTCCGTTTTTGTTCCTCTTAAAATTTCGTTCGTTTCCGGTTTTCGTTTTCGTTCCTTGAACCGGTTCAGAGCCCTGGTTTTCGTGTATTTTTTCTTTTCTTTTCACAGCGCTGGATGTCATATGGTGATTGTGAAACACACGGAACACTTCATGGTGAAATTTGTTAATCAGGTCAGCTGAATTAAAGCCACAGTGCATTGTTCTGATCAAAATTTATATGATAAACATGAAAAATGTTACGCCAATGTGTCGGACTCGGTAGACAGCCAGTTAGGAAACAACTTCTACATGATATAACAATTTTTTAATACTGTATCCTAAATTGTGGATGATTAAGCTATACATCATATGCTGAAGTAAATTTCTGGAGTGTTAACGATTAAAAAAAACAACAAGAACTGTACAGAAATGTGAAAAGTTATTAAATAGCTGTAAATATGATTCTTACTTTTTTTTTTAAATAATTTTTTCTTCTTATTAATAATAAAAAAGTGGTATGATCATTCATGCTTTGTACTGGGGATTGCCATCATGAAACACTCGTGGCTATTTCTGTGATAGTGGCTCCTAATCGGTGGTCCTATGTCGTACAGTGAGAGGCCGTTGTCCTCAAAATGTAATGGCCTCACCAAAGTCCCCCCCCAAATTAGCACAAAAATGAACTAAAACTTAGCCAATTCAGGAGCCAGAAGATGCGAATGAGAAGTTGCGCACGCTGTGAGAAGATTGTGTGTGCGCTCATCCGAAGCATCTCAGATAGCGCTCAAATATTGATTTCTCTTTCGAGTCTTGCGGTTAAACGGACAAATTCACACAAAAATGGTCAACATGACCGTCTTGAGTATTCTAGCAAACTAATATTCTTGCTGTCTGTGTTTTTAATGTTAATCAAACAACAAAAGACAAGGAAATCACTCACTGCTCTAGCTTTTGTAACTTTAATAACAATCTTTAATTTATAGAGTCAACTATGCAATGCTATTTTACATTTGATTACTGATATTCAATGTCTGTACCTGAGAACTAATGTTAGACCTACCAGAAAAACCTGAAAAGCACTGCTTATTTTATAAGTATCTTTGCTCTGATTGTATTTATTTGTGCTTTTGCATAGTTAGATTATTTGTTTTTATTTTCTTTATTTTTATCTGACAGAAGTTATTTTTTCCCTGAATATAGCACATACAGACTGAACCATGAGAAATGTGAACAGTTACACCCCTAGTAGCGTAAATATTCACATAATAAATATGTATTACAGGCCCCCACTAATTATTCTAGAAATAAGTTAATTCAACAAAGGTAACCTCTTTTGCTAAATATTTTTGATGGTTCGAATGCATACTCCTACATGTTTTACCATTTATGAACTATCATTTATGTGCCCTATACCATCACCATTCATATCTATGCAACCAATAAATAAATTACTACTAAAGTATAAAATTGTTTACAAAAAACTAATTTCTTCAAGGATCTAGTCAGTTAATTTTACTCTCAAAATGCACCAGACTGATGTATTTAAATTTAAAATGAACAATTTTCTTTTGGGGAGCACCCCCTAACCTAGACGGACCAATGTCTACCCAGCACAGTCTCACAAAATCCTGTGAGAAACAAAAATAATATATTTATAATGTAATATAAATATGAATAAACACTGCTACAGCTTCTTGTTGAGCTCAAAAGCCTTTCTACTGTTGTCAATTATGTTGGTCCATCTTGTTTAAAACTATATACAACTATGATGGAAAAAATCTTGCATTGCATAGCATTTACTACAGCCCATGTGCTTCTACTACTGTTGAGTTATTTGTTATTTCATATCACATTTGAAGTTGCTCATTTTTAATTCCTTTTCATTATAATACGTTTTGTTATCAATAATATACAATATTATTACCTATATTTATACTGGTTCACTGTTTAAATGTATTTAAATGTGCCACAGCTCTCTGAGTCTGTGCCCCAGCCTGGCCCCTCCACGAAAAAATTGTCTAGACCCACCCCTGCCGCAAACAGTAATTGGCTGTCGCAAAACTCTGAATGAAATTCAATGACATCAAGGCTGAAATGTGATTGGTTATCAAGGTACACATGATCTAGGTTAGCTGTTACACTTTTCCCAAAGGTAGAGCCACAGACCCTCGTATCTCCTAATAATAAGTCCATCCGCTACTTTTCTTCTATCCTTCAGAGCAAATGTCCTGTAAATGACATGACAATGATTCCTTGTAAACATGACAATACTTCCCAGTATTTTACTAGCTAATGTTCAGTCTCTGAACAATAAACTCTGCGAGCTGAGAGCACGGATCTCTTTCCAACGAGAGACGAGGGACTGCTGCATTATCTGCCTCACAGAAACTTGGATGTCCGCTGAGATTCCAGATTCGGCCATCGAAACCGTGGGGTTCTCCGTGCATCGAATGGACAGAGAAAAAGATCTCTCCGGGAAAAGCAAAGGCGGGGGTGTGTGTTTTATGATCAACCGATCCTGGTGTGATCAGAGGAACGTACATTCTATCAAGTCTTTCTGTTCTCCTGATCTGGAATTTCTCATGGTTCTGTGCCGACCATTCTGGCTACCGAGGGAATTCACCGCGGTCATCATCACAGCTGTGCATATTCCCCCACAAGCCGACACAGACCGGGCACTAAAGGAACTGTATAGAACAGTGAGTGAGCAGGAAACCGCGCATCCTGAGGCTGCGTTTATTGTGACTGGGGACTTTAACAAAGCCAACTTCAAGCGCATCGCACCCAAATACCACCAACATGTTAACTTCAACACGCGAGGGAACCGTGTCTTAGATCACTGTTACTCTCCCTTCAAGGATGGTTTCAAGTCCCTCCCACGCCCACCATTCGGCAAATCAGATCACGCTTCCATCCTCCTTTTGCCCCCTTATAGGCAGAGACTGAAACAGGAAGCACCCGCCCTCAGAACCATCCAGTGCTGGTCGGACCAATCAGACTCTATGCTACAAGACTGTTTTGATCACGCGGACTGGGAGATGTTCCGGTCGGCCTCTGATGACGACATCGAGGTCTACGCTGATAGCGTAACGTGTTTCATCAGGAAGTGCGTAGAAGACGTTGTTCCGACCAAAACAATTCGGCTGTACCCAAACCAGAAGCTGTGGCTAAATGGGGATTTTCGCGCGGCACTCAATGCGCGGACCTTCACTTTTAACTCTGGTAATGCGGAGGAGCATAAACAAGCAAGTTATGCCCTCCGGAAAACCATCAGAGCAGCAAAACGCCAGTACAGGGACAAGATTGAAGGACAGTTCAACACCACCGACTCCAGAAGCATGTGGAGGGGAATTAACACCATCACGGACTATAAAGGGAACACAAACTCCACCGTGAACACCGCTGCCTCTCTCCCGGACGAGCTGAACACCTTCTATGCTCGCTTTGAGGGAACTAACACCGCCCTCGCGGAGCGAGAGCTCGTGGCTGAAGATGCAGAGGTTAGTGCACTCTCCGTATCTTTAGCGGATGTAACCCGATCCTTCCAGCGGGTGAACGTCCGTAAAGCAGCGGGTCCAGACGGCATTCCGGCCCGCGTGATCAGAGCGTGCACGCACCAACTGGCTGGAGTCTTCACGGACATTTTTAACCTGTCCCTCTCCCTGTCTGTGGTCCCCACATGCTTCAAAACGTCCACCATTGTTCCTGTACCTAAGCAGTCAAAAACCACCTGCTTAAACGACTGGCGTCCTGTTGCTCTGACCCCCATCATCAGCAAATGCTTTGAGAGACTAGTCAGAAACCACATCTGCTCTGTTCTCACCCCTCACTGGACCCACTGCAGTTTGCATACCGCACAAACCGCTCCACTGATGATGCCATTTCATCAACAATTCACACTGCTCTCTCCCACCTGGAAAAGAGGAACACATATGTGAGAATGCTGTTTGTAGACTACAGCTCAGCATTCAACACCATTGTGCCCTCCATACTTGACATTAAACTCCGGGCTCTAGGCTTAAACAGCTTGTTATGCAGCTGGATCCTGGACTTCCTGTCAAACAGACGCCAGGTGGTCAGAATGGGCAGTAACATCTCATCATCACTGACTCTCAACACTGGAGCCCCTCAGGGCTGTGTTCTCAGCCCACTCCTGTACTCCTTGTACACACATGACTGTGTGGCAATCCACAGCTCCAACACCATCATCAAGTTTGCTGACGATATGACAGTGGTAGGTCTTATCACCGACAATGATGAAACGGCCTACAGAGAGGAGGTGCACACTCTGACACGGTGGTGTCAGGAGCACAACCTCTCCCTCAACGTCAGCAAGACCAAGGAGCTGGTGGTCGACTTCAGGAGGAATGAGAGAGAACACCGCCCCATCACCATCGATGGAGCACCGGTGGAGAGAGTCAGCAGCTTCAAGTTCCTCGGTGTCCACATCACAGAGGAACTCTCATGGTCCGTCCACACCGAGGCCGTTGTGAAGAAGGCTCATCAGCGCCTTTTCTTCCTGCGACGGCTGAGGAGGTTTGGAATGAACCGCCACATCCTCACACGCTTCTACAGCAGCACCATAGAGAGTCTGCTGACTGTCGCATCACCACCTGGTACGGCAACAGTACCGCCCGCAACCGCAAGGCCCTGCAAAGGGTAGTGCGCACGGCCAGCTGCATCATCGGAGGTGAGCTTCCCTCCCTCCAGGACATTGGACGCCAGGCGGTGTGTGAAGAGAGCTCAGAGGATCATCAGAGACTCTAGCCACCCGAACCATGGGCTGCTCTCACTGCTGCCATCAGGCAGACGGTACCGCAGCATCAGAACACGCACCAGCCGACTCCAGAACAGCTTCTTCCCACAAGCAATCAGACTACTTAACTCTTGATCCATCAGGATCATAACACACACTGGACAGAATATCACTCAGCACAACCCACTGTAGATACACACACATTATATACACATTTATTTATCATACAGCATCTATTGCACTTTGGATTTCAATTTGTGAACATATTGTATACTGTACATTGTATATTATTACTATAGCTTAATGTATACTGTTATTGTTTAATGTATGTTTAGTGTATATTGTTTTAAGTATATGTATATTGTAAGTATGTGTATATTGTTTAAAGCTGTGAGAACTACACTCACATTGTGTAAATTATTTATTGTTTATTGTAGAGTTTACTGTGCTGTGAGTAATTGTGTGCGCATCAGATGTGTAATCTGATGTTGCTTTAAATGTTGTACATGTCATGTCATGACTGCTATGTTGCTCGGAACTGCACCTAAGAATTTCACCTACTGTTGCACTTGTGCATATGGTAGAGTGACAATAAAGTGATTTGATTTGATTTGATTTGACTCAGTGCTGCCCTCCGATGTCTGGTAGAGTATAAAAAAAAGCAATTGTACAATTGATGTGTTGAATGTGTCCATCCGCGGTTGAGTATACTTTGAAAGTGGTGCACAATGCAGAAAATTAAGTGTACTTGGGCTCAAGGCACAATGTACTCACTTGGCTTTAAGTGTTTCTCCGTGACCCTGCCAGCGGCCCTCCTGGTCCAGCTGCAGCTCTCTCAGCACTCGGCTGGGCTTATAGGCCGAATTTATCAGCAGTGTCAGCACCTGCAAAGTCCACAGGTCAAGAGGTCAATATAAAAAAAACACACAGCTAAGGTATTCATAAGTCTTAACAAAATAGAATAGTTCTGACTCCAAATACCTGGTGTTCAAAACTGACAAAATGGAGATAAAAACATACCTGCATCAGCACATTCTCTATTAATGCATTATAAACTGCTACAGCCTACAGTTCAACTAATGAAATAGATTACTAGCAGGATAATTTATTATATTATATTTAATTATATTTATATTACAGATTTTACATTCAAATAAATTAGCTATCAATCGGTTAAAATTGTTTCAATTATTAAAAATTCGATGTAAAAAAATATATTTCGATTTTTTTTGTCCACTTTAGGGCTGCACGATTTGGAGAAAATATCTAATTGCAATTATTCTGGTTAAAATTGCGATCGCGATTAAAAATGCAATTTCTATATATTTTTAATTTTTACAAATGAAAAGTGTGTATATAACATTTTGTGTTTATATATTAATATGACTAATACTAATAAATATTATGATTATTATTTTTGCTAAATAAGAAATATTTAACAAAATAAGAAATATTACTATTACAATAACATTAATATTACTATTACAATAACAAAAATAGAGTATTTAAGAATAAATATAACAATATAATAATAATAATAATAATTAATAATTTGACAGCAAACTTTTTACAAAAAAAACTGCTGGGTTACCGGTTAATATGCAGACAGCCTATGACTAAAAATCATTAGAAAGGTCTAAGGATTTATTGTAAAAAATATATATATTATTATTATTATAAAAATCTGTGCTTTTTATCTGTGATATCAATGTCTTAAAGTCTATGTCTTTAATATGAAATATGAGCCTCTTATGCATCCACTGTGGGGATAAAATCTCCTGTAAATTGAAGAAAAACATGGATTGTCATATAAATTTATTTAGAGAGGAGTATTATTTTCTTATTTTTTTCCCAAAAGTTTAATTCATACTGGAAGCCAGAGGGCGCCCTCGAGCAGAAGCTCCACATTTCCCTCAGAGAAGTAATAGCTTTCAGGAAATGTGAAGCTAGCAGTGTGTAAGTTAGCAGAGCTGAATAAAAAGAATATAGAAACGCTTTGATTAAATATGAAGACAATAAACACGACTGCATCAAGATATGGTGTATTTGAGTTCTTCTCTGCCTTCTCAGGTATTTTCATAATAATAAAGTATGCAGTGCTGATTGACAGACTTTATTACTGTATAGACATCAGCCTCATTCTGTGAAGAGAAGCCACATCAGCTCACAAAAACTGGAGTTAAAACGTGTTATTAAACGTTGTACTTTGTTGGACAACATATTACTAGTTTGTGAAGATGTTTGACACGTGTTGCGCACATTATAAGCGACTCAAACTCGCAGTGCTTTCAAACAGAGCAGCGTTTACTGATCACAGAGCAGCTCTTCACTGACACGCTCAGCATATATTTATTGCACATAATCCAAATCGCGTTTGCGGTTTGATTTCGATTAATCGTGCAGCCCTAGTCCACTTGTTCAAAAGTAACAAGTTAATTTACATCCCTAAAATAAACATACAATTTTATATTGGTAATTTATCGGGATGCACCGAAACCAGATTTTTGGGGTTCGGCCGAATACCGAATCCACTGGTTAAGATTCGGCCGAATCCGAAACCGAATACCGAATCCTACTCCCATCCTCAGTCCATTGTCACAGTAAAAACATTAATGAAGACGTAAACAACGTCCACAGCAGTGTAGGGATGCTATTGACCATTTAACCGTTAACCGAGAGTAAGAACTTTGACCAATTATTAGGCTACTATCAGTTAAACGGTTTAAATGTTTTTAAAGGTTTTTTTTAATAAAGTTTTTAAGCATGGTTAAGAAATATGCTGTATAGCATTATTTGTTCACTCACGGAGCGCGTCGACATGTGCAACCACAAACCAGATATATTTTGCAAAATTAAGCAATGGAAAGCTTACTGTGTGGGACCATTTCGACAGAAAAATACAGCAGTAGTACAAGCTCCTGACTGGTGGAAAGAAAATGAAAGGCGTTTCCCGAGGCTGGCCGCTCTAGCGAAGCATTATCTCTGTATTCCCGGGACATCAGTGTCATCTGAAGCCTTGTTTAAGGCTTTTTGTAGTGTGGTTTGGTCAAGTTTACTAAAGTAAATATTGTCGTGCAAGTTCTTCTCACCGCTGTTTTCTGATGGTTTATAGAACTATTACTCCGAGTCGTCCTCTGTCGTTTCAAAGAACAGCACAACGGAGAGCGCAGGGGGCGCGCACGCTGTCATTGGAGGCTCGTGCGCAGCGGAGACAGAAGGATTGAGAGGGTGTTTTCTGCCGTGGTTTTAACTGTCAACAGGCTGTGCTCCAGACCCCACATCACTTAGACATGTTACTTTAAAAAAAAAACCCGAAAAAAACATACAAGGTGTGGATTGAGGTAGGCCTGCTATTTTTATTTGACAAAAAAAACAAAAAAAAAAACGATTCCGGTTCTTCAATTCTTAAACGGATTCAGTGTATTTTCGTTTTGTTGTCTTAATTTGGTAATTATTTAAGTGAAAAATATTTACTGTATGCCTATTTATTTTATTCTTTTTATTTACATTTTATCTGGTTAAATTAGCTTATCTGTTTGCACTGTAAAATAAAATACATTTTGGCTTCTGTCTGTAGATTCCTTCATGCACAACTCGTATTCTTTCGGATGTTTCATATGCAAATGTTTTAACAGTGGCTGTTGTTTAGGGTCCTTGCCACCACGAGACAAATCAGCATTGCAAATTGAACATGTGGCTCGACTGGAATCGCCTTCTTTTGACTTAAAGTACTGCTACATTTTCTGTTCATGAGTTTCATTTTCACTTTCAACGGCGGCGTCATTACGTTCGACCAGCATAGTGCAAACCTAGGGTTCGGTTCGGTGAAAAAAAATTCTGAGGTTCGGCAGAAACCGAACCCCGTCAAAAAGCCCAATATTCGGCCGAATCCTGGATTCAGTGCATCCCTAGTACTTTATCATACTGCCATTTTATAAAACCAATAATCCACTCTAGGATGTGCATTACAGTTATTTTATCACAGCTAAGGGTGTTTTAGAAAATGATAAACACCTTATCTGTAAAAATCACAATTTGAGACAGCATCTTGTGCACATTCATCTAGTTTTCCATTCGAGTTTAGCAGGATAGGAAGTTTTAAAACTTAAAATACTACTAACATTTACTCATTTGGATATCTCCCATCTTGTTGCCAGAAAGACAAAACACATTTAAATACTATTGAAAACAAGCAGTTTGTTATGGCTAACCTCTTTTAGTACCAGCACACAGTTCCCAGGTCCCACACACTGGGGTAGCTCTGCGATACGGCCCTTATTGAGGTAGGGCCCCGAGAAGCAGCGATGGTTAAAATAGATTTTAGGACAGCAGTACTTCCCATTTGCCTGGCCTGCTGGTGGCACACAAACAAGATTAAAATAGTACTGTGTTAGAGAGCATTGAGCATTTATGACTATGTAAATGTCTGACAAGTGTTCAGATATGTATATCTAACACTTACCCATCTCAGCCTGATTGCTGTTAATCAGTTGTTTGGTAGTATCAGGTGAGGAGTCTTTGGATGGTACCCGGCTGTGATGAAAGAAATAAATGAGTGTTTTTCCATAATCAAAAATACTTGAACTCAATTTCAACACTTTTGAGTCTTACTTACTGTTTCTCTGGCTGAACAACCGCAACCTTTTTCTGTTTCTCTACTGCAATAACCACATAAAACATGAATTTGAATATCTTACCTAACACAGCAATTTGGCATCATGAACATTCTCTGAATTTGAGATTTGTGCTGTAACACTGACCTCTGGGCTTGCAAGGGTGATGAAGAGGATAGCCATTTGTTTCACACCAGCTCACTGGGAAAATATCCATGGAGTCTGTGTGAACTATGATCTCTGGGATGGCTTGCTTCAGACCTGAGCAAAGAGTGGGCGGGAAAGATACATGAGACAAACAAGCAGTCTGTTATGGCTAAGCTCCTTCAGTACCAGGACACATGTCTACTGACTAATCCTCATGCCTACTGACCTTCTGTGATGTCTATAAAGGGTTAAGCCTGGTCTTAAATTAGTCTGTTACTGGTCTTGCTATTTTTAATCAGAGACTCTGCTTTGTTAGTTTCCTCTGAAGCTAGTTCAAGGAGACATTGCATAATTATTTTTGGTCATTCAGGCTATCATGCTACATAAAAAAGAATGTTGACCTCACACCTTCCAAACGAATCCACATGTGTTGACCTTTGACCTTGGTAACAGTTGCTACGTGAATGTTTTCAGCGCAGAGCGGGTTGACGGCCTCCAGCATCATGGACTCTTTAATGCACTGATCAGATGGGTCCTACAAGGATATTGAAAAGCAATTCAATGTCAGAAACTCACATCAGCGGTAACACTTTACAATAAGGTTCATTAGTTAACTACATTAGTTAACATCAACTAATAATGAACTGCACTTTTAAAGCATTTATTTTTCTTTGTTAATGTTAATTTCAACATTTACAAATGCATTATTAAAATCTTGTTAACATTAGTTAATGCACTGTGAACTAACATCAACAAACCATGAACAGCTGTTTTTTTTTTTAAATTAACTAACGTTAGCAAAGATTAACTAATGCTGAACAGAGGAGTCATGTCACTAATCATGGTTAGTTCATGATAACTAATGCATTAACTAATGTTAACTAATACAACCTTATTGGAATGTGTTCTCGTATCATCAATACCTGAGATTTGACCAAGTCTTGCAAGAAATTCAAATCATATTCTGCAAGGCGTATTGACAGCAAAGGCATTTATAATGTTACAAACAATGTCCATTTCAAATAAATGCTGTTATTCTGAACTTTCTATTCATCAAAGAATCCTGAAAAGATACATCATGGTGTCCACAAATATGGTTTCCACAAATATTAAGCCGCACTGCTGTTTTCAACATTGATATTAATAAGAAATGTATTGAGCATCAAATGAAGGATCATGTGACACTGAATGTGTCACAGCAATAAATGTATTTAAAATGCATTAAAATAGAAAACAGTTATTTTAAATTGCAATAATATATCTGTATTTTTTATCAAATAAATACAGCTTTGATGAGCATGAGACTTCTTTCAAAAACCTTACCGACCCCAAACTTTTGAATGATAGTGTATATAAAACGAGCATAAAATTAACATGCTGAACAAAATAATCAAAAACACTTATTTTACACAATATTTACATATAAACTAATTACTGAATGACTGTCTTAATCATTATTTTTTATAAATATTTAAAAATCTTTTTTAATATATCATTTTGACTGATTATGTCCAACTTCTTAATAAAGTTATTTTCAGATTATATTTTATACCCCAAAAATATTTTTAATTCAAAATAAACATGTTAAACTTAAAAGAGAGGCATTGACGTCAATGTATGTATAAACTGCATCTATGTAATTTTTAAATAAATTAATAGGTCTGGACCAAAAAAAAAGACCATCATGCCTTTGACCCATATTTAAATATGCAGAAGAAGAAACTCACTGGAGGAAAGCATTGCTGCGGGGCTGCCTCAGCCTCACACTGCTTTAGATAGTCCGCCCAGTCAAAGTCCTGACCTTGGAATCCTACACACACAAAGACACACAAAAGGTCAACAAGTGCACCTGAGAAACTGTCAACTGCATGACTATCGGTCTCCCTAATATACATATAAATTGCAAAATAACCAAAATGCTAGAAGAAACAAGATTTTAACTTTGAAGTAAATCACAAAGAGAACCCCAATGGCAATTCAAATTATGAACCAATTAATATGTTGATTGGCAATTAGTAGCATGAGCCATAAAAGAGATCTAACAATGAACACTTTGATATGGCAGCGCTCAAAGCAACAAAGGTCTTAAGAGAAAAATAGTGTCTCCAAGACCAAAAACCATAGATATATTCACTCAGCTAGGTGTAAAAAAACTCCTGCATCAAAACAAAATGGTGAATCGTATTTATGGATTACTCATCCAGATGGGATTATGTTTGGCAAAGTTCAAAAGCCTCAGCTGTTTCCAGCTGTTAAAATGGGGAGCGATCCATAAAGACATGGCCAGCTATCCCACACCAGCCATTAGGTATAATGACTGCTCTGCTGGGTAGTATAACTGCCATGGAATGAGGCTGTTTTTCATGAAATGGAGCATCCTACAGTAAAAACACTGCTCACTCATGTGTTCATATTCACAGGAAACCAATGTTTCATGGACAGCAGGATGAGCAAAATTTTTGGTGGCATATCCAATCGCCATTTCAACAAACCTTTATGCAAAATGATCCTGCTTGAGAAAATTATGCAATGTTCCCTATATACAGTTTAGGACTTGTAGGACTGCATGTTATGCAATGAAGCTGTTCTGAAAGGAAAGGGTGGGCCACCTTCCCATTAGGTCCCATATTGTCCGTCATTTGTGTTATTTCACTTTATTTAATGTATATTGTGTAATGATAGGGAGGTTGTATCTCCAGACCTGGAGGAGAGCTGAGCTTGACTCCATTCTTTAGGCTCCACTGTGTGGGAAAGATTCCCGGACTGTCCCTGTGACAAAGGAAAGCGCGTCCGCCTCCCTCTTTCTGTGCCTCATCTCTCATATCATCCATCCGCACCAGAAAGAACTGATCATTAAATACCTGTCTCACACACATAAACAAACAGGTAAATCAATACCGTATATATACACATGAATGAAGCTAAGAATAAGGGGACAGGTCTACACATGGTTTTCCTGTTCATCCTGATCTCAGTTATCTGGAATACACCCATGTTTATGGACAATTAATGTAAAAAATAAAATTTATATTTACATTTATTCCAAAATACATTATTCAAAATGTGAAAATTGAACAAAATGTGTTTTCAGCAGAAACTTTAGAAAGTGATTTATACATAGATGTGATTTATAGTGATTTATACATAGATTTGACAGCACTAGTATAAACTAATTACCTGTTTTTTAGCCAACATGAGTAATAAGAGGCAAAAGTTGTTTTTGACATTAGTAACTGAAAAAGAGAAGTAAATTTCTGGAAAAGCTATTTTTTATTACTGAATCAAATCAACACTGAATATGTCTGTTACAGAGCTTTATTTATTAGCAATAGAATTGCTATTCAGCAAAGTATTAGGGTAAGAGGCCCAAACTACAGCAGTTTAGTGTGTCAACCATGTTTTGGAGGAAATGAGAGGATAGGGCAGCTACTTTAGAGTTATATTACGATACCTTGGCCACAGTGGCAGGGCTGATGGTGAAAGGAGTTGCTGGGTCCACAGCTTCCAGCTTCATCCCATCAGTAAAGCAGTGCGGAGTGATGGCTGATCTATCCTGAATACAGAAACAATTGTATATTCCATCAATATGACTGAATCATTTAGAAATAAAAAATAAAGCAGAATCAATATTGGGGGGAAAATGGAAAAAGCATTTTCTAGCTGTTTTTGAATTCCTTTCATCCATATTGTTATTGTAACATACCCTGATATGTTGGCTGTTTCGAATGAAATAATAGCACACTAAGTCAATACTACACAGTACATTCTGTATACTGCCAACACCATTTAGATTTTTTTAATCCTGTTCAAACAACAAACAAGCATTATCATTGTTTAACACAACCACAGTAAATACAAGCAGCATACATTGAGAAAAAAAAAAAAAAAAAAAAAAAACATTACAGAAATATATCAAAGCAAATGATTACTTAAATCAAATTGGGAAGGTATGATCATTATATATTTCCAGTAATTTAGAGAGTCCTCATTTTCAGGTTCTTTAAGAATTTACTTTTTTTATATATATAATTTTGAAATGGAACCTTAAACTATTTTGTTTGAGGAACCTTAAACTATTTAGTTTTTTTAAAAATAGTATGTTAAACAGAATACGAACACAACAAACAAACAAGCAGTAGTACACTACATTGTTGTCACTTGACTTTTTAATATTACACGCTTAATTATGCAAGTAGCATCCAGTTACCGTCTTCTTCTGTATTCTATTCTAATTTTGTACAGGATCAAGAAGAGTCAAGAAAGAGCTGAAAATTGGCTCATATTAATTATGATTCATTTAAAATGATAGTCGGACATTGAACGCAATGTGTTTTGTTTAAGCTATACTGCATATTTTGGCATTTTGTGAAGGTGAGGGCATTTTTGGGCCCCATTGACTTCCATAGCATTTTTCCCCCCATACTATGGAAGTCAAAGGGGACCATCTACTGTTTGGTTATCCATTTTCTCAAAATATATCCTTTTGTGTTCAGGAGAAGAAAAAAATTCATACGGTTTGGAACAACTTGAGGGTGAGTAAATAATGACAGAATTTTCATTTTTGGGTGAATTAACTCTTTAAAGGGTCGTTCCCCCAGAATGTGTTTGTGTTTAAAGACAAAAGGCAGTGGAATGGAAAAACGGAAGGACTTCAAAAGGTGCATGGGTATACTTCCTTTTCCGGGTTCTGTCTAGCGCACAATTGAACATGCAAGTCTATTGAATGTGAGCATGTTTGGTGCATACACACTACCTAGTGGACCTTTAGTTTTTGAACGCTCAAATCACTCGCGTTCCGCTTTGTGTGACGTAATTTACATCATCAGCACAGTCCATTGATGTCCGTGCACAACGTCCCATGAGACAGATTTTTGTGTCCGAGCAGGGGACACAAGGTGCAAGCTGCTGTTAAGTGCTTAGCTCAAGGGCACAAAGGTCACAGTGGATCTCTATTAACTCTCCAGTTTATGGATCACACCAACAGGGTCAAACAAGCAAACTTAGGGTCAGAGTCAAGTTTTAGCAAACATGTGGTAGTTAATCAGTATTTACTGACCCTGTAAAACTCCTCGCTAATGCTGGAGTCCTGAGCCTGAGAGAAGACGGTCTTCTTCACCTCCTCCCATTCAGCTTCAGTGCGCAGGGACAGCAGCGCTACAAACAAACATACACAAATACACAATCAGCTCTCAGCTGACCTCATCATATGTTTATCTTCTAAAGGCTAGTGGACTCTGATCTAAACCCCTGTAAACCCTTCCCCCATCCACCAATCCTTACTATTGATGAGCTAAACTGTAATATGAGGGTTTCCCAGGGTAAAAGTACTCTAGTAGTGCTTATGAGGACAATTCGAGCCAGCTACCTTTTTGTGCATGAACTTAACCTCAGCATGGATCTGATTTGCATATTAATAGGTCAGAAAGATTCAACTGTGAGTCCTGTTGGTCTGTTCACTCACCTACTCTGTTAGGAATCATCTAGCTATAGAACAGCTTCTGTTTCCATGGTTTTAGCTGCACTGACCACTGACATTTTTCAAAAGCTAGCTGGTGCTTAGATGGATTATAGCACATAAACATAAAAATGGCCATGCCAGTAACAAAATCATACACTGTGTAATGCATACTATTTTCAAAATAGTATATTCTGTAGTATACAGAACTACAAAGGTTTGAACTTTATTAAGTTAAATTACAAAGAGCTTTTAATTTGATGGGCATTTCCAATATTTATAACAAAGATATTTAGAAATTATGAAACCCTCACCTGCAGGTGGTCTGAGAGTACAGCTGTGCTCCTGTGCCCAGCCTGGTAAATGAAGCAGGGGGTCCAGGTAGAAGACCCATGTGATGGATTGGGTGTCAGGGAGTCCGTCTGTGCCAGCATATCGAAGCCGCAAGCGCCCCCCGACATTCTCCTCAATCACTGCAGACCAGACTACCTCAGCATCTTGACGGTCAACTAGCTCAACGTTTAGACCTGGACTTAACAGATCTATAGGATTACAGCCACGCTGGGCCTACAAACACAAGAAACGGGGGAAAAAAGCACAGATAAAGTAATATGTAACAACCATCAGTTTAATAGCCACTGCTAATTCCTTAGTTTTTAGAGTTATTTTGTGCAAAATTAATTATTCTCATGATTTTAATAGTCTCATTTCTTCTTTCTTCTTTAAATGAGTTATGTAAATACATTGAAAAACAAGCAACGTACATAACTGTTTAAAAGTTTGGGGTTGTAAGTTAAGTTTTTGAAAATCTCTTATGCTCACCAAGGCTTTTATTTGATAAGAAATACAGTTAAAACAGTAATATTGTGAAATATTATTACAATAAAAAAATATATATTTTTCAAATGTTTTTTTTTTTGCCGTTATGGTAAAGCTGAATTTTCAGCATCAACACTCCAGTCTTCAGTGTCACATGATCCTTCAGAAATCATTCTAATATATTGAATTTGGTAAAAACAGTTGTGCTGCTTAATTATGTTTGTGGAAATTGTGATGCAATATTTTCAGGATTCTTTGATGAATAGAAAGTAAAAAATTATTATTATTATAATAATACATTTGAAAACCAAACTCTTTCCATAATGTAAGTCTTTACTTTTGATCAATTTAATGTGTCCTTGCTGAATAAAAGCATTACAAATCTTACTGACCCCAAACTTTTGAACTTTCTGTCCAGTGTATAATGACTGTTAAACTGTATATTTAACCACTGTCTTTTCACGTCTCTCACACCACTCTATGGTCTCTCTTTATTCATACCACTGCAACTCAAAACAGCGAGATACTGACTGTATTAAAAATGGCATTAGTGGACTTGGAGAAGTATTCATTCAACCTATCAGTTTATTTTGCAATAATAAATAGCTTTCTATAAATTTTCTCTGACATTTAAGGTATATCACTTACCCCTTCCAGCAGACTAGCAGGTACACTGCAGGATTCAGCCAGAGCTTTCTCCAGCAACGCTTCCCATTCCTGGTGCTTCTCACGGACACCTAAGCACAAATTCAGGGGCACATTTAAGAGACATACAGTAGCAGATCTTCTGACATACTATCCTGCTGACAGATTTCTGCCATTTTGCACTTATGATGGCTTCACCATTGACAAAGGTATTTTGGGCTATAAGTGCAGCTGTCAAGTAAGGCGCAGGCAGCCAGAAGCAAAATGCCAGCAACCATCTGGACTCCCCCGAGCCTGTACATACTGCACTCTATTCCACTCTATTCCTTTTATTAATAAAAGACGATTTAAGTATTAAAAAAGGGCCCTTTAATAATTTCAGAGGAGTAAAGGCTGTGCCCATCAGCAAGCTGCAAGCTAAATAAAAGCCACAACACAAACACCCCTCCCCCATTTCCTGAATATGCCCACAAATCGACTGTGAGCAACCACCTACAGGAATTAGCACTATGCTGCAAGCCACACAGCACTTGAAGAACATAAAGAAATATGCAAATTTGGATGATGCATACAAAGCTTTTCAGAAATGAGAGCATAACCTCTGCAGAGTCTAAATTTAAATCATCTTAACCTATAAAGCCACAACGTTCTCCTGAATAAGTGAGTGACTAAATTAAACAATTAAGTTATAATCATCATAAATTAGAAAGCATAGTGAAATTGCTCAGTCGCCATTCTGACCCTCAGGAGGTCTCATCGGTCGACCCTGCTGCTTGCTCCAACCAATCGGGTGCAGGTCAGCGGTCATGATGTCGCACCAGAAGTCGGCACGCCGGTCATCCTGGTAACCCTCATATCGTAGTAACAGCAGCTGTCCACAGGTGGTGATTATTGTAGCCACCCAGTACGCGGTTTCTGATTCAGTACGGACACACACCTCCAGCTTCATACCAGGAGTCAGACCCGTCTCCAGGCCCTGGTCCACCTGCAAAGGAAAAACATTTATAAATAGTTGTAATTATTTAATTTCAGCTTTATTTTAATAACTGCAAATGTTTTAATAGTTTTAGTTCAAGTTAACAATAACAACACAAAAATAATTATTGTTTGGAAAAAGGTTTCACAAACAATCCCCTTGTCTGCCATTAGCCTCAACTACTGTTCGGGTTGGTCGGGATGCACAGACAAATCTACCAATGTCTTACTTTTACTTGTCTATGCATGGTAATTATTTAAGGATCAGAAAAATGACACACTTCACCTTTAAATAATGAAACATAAATTCAGTGTGAGAGGCAATATTTTTTGCCTTTATGATGACTTTTTGTCCCATATACTATCCATATATACATATTGATGCCATCAACTTCCGCGTCTGTGACATTCAGTGGCCTCTGCAGCGGCACAAACTCCATACTAAACCATAGTATTATATACAACATAGAATATGATGAAATACGCAAGTGTGGTATAAAAGATTTAAAATCCGAGGAATGGACTACAGAGTTTTTTTTGCCATATGACTGACTATAAATACCTGGGTAATTTGGGTGGTATTAGCAGTGGTATTATTGCTCCATCCATGCCCTGGTTAATTCCTGACCCAGTAAACAAATTCTTTAAGATGTAAATGGTCACTTATTGGTCTTACAGTTTCCCATGAGAGTAGAAATATATCACTAATGCACAGAGTGTTAATCTGAGTGTTGATTTCAGACATTTGTCCAATGTCATAAAGCGAAGTAAAATTCAAGTTTTTGCCATCAGACGTGACTGAAAAGCAGGGTCTCCATAAACTAATTAAGCTGATTCAAAGATTATTCAGTAGTGGATTCCAACCTGGTTCTTTTTGAGCATTTAATTTAAAAACACAGCTCAAAAGAGTCATTAGTTCAGGAATCATTCCGGTAGCTCACGTTGCTCCTGCAGTAACGCCAAGGACATGGGTTTGATTCCCAGGGAATGCATGAATTGATAAAATGTTTAGCAAGTTGTATGTAAATGCATAAAACTGTATAATGAATCGACTACTCCAGCTGGCAGCATCAGCGTAATGGGAAAACATGTTTTTAGGCAGTATTTTATCTTCAAATTTGATTAAAAGCTTTCAACTTTGTTAAAAAAAAGGATTTCTTTCACTGTAAGATTCGGAATAGTGGTGTAGAACAAACACAAGCTGGCCCAATTTACTTACGTGTTTGAATGCATGATGAGGTACAGAAAGTGCTCCGGTTTCCTCCAGGTAGTCATCCCAGTTAAACTCTGATACATCCTGACTAGAGTCCGCATCTGAAACATTGAATGTCCAATGCTCAGCTCTTTCCACACACAGCCTCATCACCTCACATCAAACCATATCAGCAGAGCGTGAAAGTGAATGCTTCTAGATAATATATAGTAATATTAGGAAGGAACTCGCACACATTTTTAAGTGACCTTTACATCTACCACTTTGTGTCAAGGACAAACACTAAGCCAAAGCAATGGAAATGTGCGTGATAAAGCCATAAGCTCTCAATACTGTATTTTTCAGGTTCAGAAGATGGACTACAGTATTTTTTTCTGCAAATTATTTAGCAACACAGCACAAAGAGCATCATAAATAGCTTACCAGACTCCAGCGCCTCAAGGCTCATGTCTGAAGCCCCCGGAGGACAATCAAACTGCTTCTTCATGAATAATGAGGGGGGTGAAATAAGAGAAAAACAAACATTGAAACAAATAAAGATAAATTATGATATTAGGATTACAATTAATATAAACGTGTTTCAATAAAAGTATTTGCGTGTGTGAAAGAAACTGTGTGCGCATGACAAGACAGAAACATGAGGAGACTTGCACAAGCCACATTTCACACCGCCCTGTTCATTTAAGTAAGTGGGAGGAGGAATCCTCAGTGCGTAGCTGTAAAGATAAAAGCCACTTCTGTCGCTCAGACTCCCCGCATCAATTTTGAGAAGCAAAAATGCACGAAATGTGTAAATAATCACAGAAACAGCAAAGTAAAGTCTCTAATAACGCAAACAACACGCCTGTATATAGAGAGAAAGGGAGACCAAATCAAGATATTCAGCCAGAAACAACTTTGAACGTCGTTTCAAACTCAACATGCAGTCTGAAAAATGCAAAAAGAAAGAAAACGGCTAACCAAAGTTGCATTAACTCTGTCTTTTCATTCAGAGCCGTCAAGCTGTCTTTGTGAAGGTTGACGTCTCTATTAAAGAGAGTCAGACATTCTCCCTGACAGCCGTTGGCGGGCCACGACCCTCCTGCTCTGCTGGGATCAACTCTTTCAGTCCACCCCCCTCCACTCCAGCACCGTCCCAGAGCCCTGGAGCACAGCCCGGGCCACGGACACAATGTGCTGGGGTCACGCTGGTCTCCAATAGGGATTGAAAAGAGCAGCCAGGGCTGTTTAAAAAGCCATGTCGCTGTCCCTCAGTATGATGATCAACTGAACTTTAAAGCATATTGTGAAGGAATTACCCTTAGCAAAAAATACCATGGTAACATCGGTTTCCGCTCAAATAAAAACGCATTTACAAATATTAGTATTACTATAGTTAAGTTAAAAAAAAATACAGATTGTGAAAGCGTTTAATGCTATTTTAAGCACATTATATTTCCATTTATTATGATTTTACAGAAGTAAGAGTAAGAGAGCACTACAGATATTTTAGTAACTATGGTATTTTGGCAGAAACTACAGTTACCATGGTGATTTTGTAAGAGCAGAATCGGAGGGGAAAGATACTGAGATGATATAGGTGAGACTGAGTAGTGTAACAATCTGTAAACTCTGTGCTTAGTTTAGGCCAAATTCACACTGCAAAGGTGGCGTAGAAGCACTTTAGACAGACTTTAATGTGGCGTAAATGCATTTACACAGCAATTACAACTGTATGATTTGATACTAGGGGGTGAGGTGGGTCAGAGCAGGCATAATTAAGTCTGGCTTTGTATTGCATCTTTACACTGAATTTTGAGCCAGCACAAAGCAGCTTTAACTTGTCTGTGTAAAGATGTCTACTAAAGTCCCTAAAGTGTAAAATAATGTCAAGTACAAAAAGTGTTGTTGTACAACCAATCCCGCTAATTTTGTGCAGGATTTTTTTTGTGGTATTCAAAACCATTACTATTCACTAACCATTCCTTCCTCTTTGCATTATAAACATTTAATTCAAAATGACAAACGTATGGAAAATATTTGATTTAAAAACACATACACTTTGTGTTTTCATGTTTTATGGGAACTCTCCATAGAAATAATGATTTTATACTGTACAAACTGTATATTCTATCCCATAACCCTAAACCTAAACTTTCTGCATTTTCAAAAAACATCAATTAGTATGATTTAGAAGCAGTTTTCCCTAAAGGGACAAAAAATGTCCCAACAAGGATTTCAGATATTGCCATCTTTTGCCACACACATATATGATAATACATTTTCAGCCCTGTAGTCTGAACTGATGGTGTCACAACATTAGCCTATACACGAGGGAATGAGGAGACCCCAGAACAGCGAAAATCTATTTCTGGTGTGTCTACCCTCAGCACATTCCTGCCAAACTTTGCCGCTCCATCACTTCATGCTGAAGACAACTTCCTTCCATTAAACACACACAAACACAAGCGAATTACGGAAGCGAACATAACTGACTTAAAGCAATAAAGACTAAAAGAAGAAGATGAAATGACGCAGTGACCGCTGTCACGTGCACCGACCGGTCAGGTCCTCGAACTATTCAAAGTGTTCAGACATTCTGGCGAGTTACTCATATACATTGTTTAGCAAAAATGAGAGGACATTCACTGGAATGATATTTCAGATATTTATATTGGATAAATTAACACTTTTCTCTATCTAAGAACAATAATATTAGTAAACAATATTTGTCTTGTATGTTCATGGTGGAATGAAGCCAACTGAGAGCTTGAGTTCTTCCCAATAGAGTGTTGGTGACTTATAACACAACTTCTATTATGTAACCCGGCCAGAGAATTAAACTGTCATCAATTTCTGAAAGTGCCCGAGGAAGCTACCATTCAACTTTATTATTGAAACATGAATGTTATAAAAACAGCATAAAACAACATTTTTCTACAATAAATATAATGCACCAGCGTTATGTACAACCAAAGCCCAAATAAACGCATTAAGAAGGTATAGCGAGAAATGGAGCCGATAGCTAATATATAATATGATTCAATTTAGTGAGTGCAATTCACAGAAATCGCCCGATGATAGTTCGCTGGTCAAGCGCAGTGTATTCGGCTAGCTACATATAACTGGATAATAGCATTTAATACATTCACGCCGATCGGGCAACTTTCATTCCGAAAGACACGTCGTGCACATATACATTATTAGACACGAAACATTTTCTCTGCACTGACTCGCGAGGCTTTTTATGTTGATGTGAGTGCGGCTGATCCAGTGCACATGCTAAAAACGCCTGTAACCAAGACAAGTTACTGAAACGTCATAGCTTAAGCAATAGAGCCAGGCACTCATACGAGCGAGCACAAGTCACCTTTTTTTTGGAGACGGGAAAAAAGATGCAGGCAACGCAAAATCGCTCGTTAAAGCCAAGGTCGATTAGGGCAAAGGGTAAAATACATAAATATTTGGGAATGCATTTGGTTTCTTACCAGTGAGGAGTTTTTCAAGTCGGTTTTAGATGCCGTGTCTTTTTCCGCCTAGTCGTTCACGACCTCATTCCAATATGGCACAAAGTGTGAGTGCGCATGCGCCGCCTCTCGCGCGAGCCTCTCATCCATGAGCACGGGGATTGATATTTGTTGGCTTTCAGCGATAAAAAAAGGCGAACTTGCCACATATTTCAACACAATGTGTTCGATGCCTCACCGAAACACTAAAGTGACATTAAAAGATCACTTTTATTGCTTATAAGAGCTTTTATTTGTAATGTTCCTAGACTGAACAATAAAAACGGTGGGACGCGATATTAAACGATAGCTTACAACAATCACAACCTGTTCATGTCGTTCCTGCGCTGAGGTTAACGATTATTCTTGTTTATTTAAGTTAGTGGGAAAGAATGCAGTCTATGTTGTGGTATATAATTTGCCGCCCAGCCTCACCGCCGTTTTGTTCAGTACAGAAAGTGTTTGTCCTATTGGCTAGAATGTACCATTAAACAGCTAATCTATCGCACAACTGCGCCACGCTGAGCAGCCAGTTCCTCTGTGTACATAATCTTTCTGGATCCTTCTGTGGAAACAGCCATTTAACATATGATCAATTCCTTTATATTGACGGTAAATGTTTCATTCAAAAACTTTATTGTCTGTTTTGAACAAAATCTGTCTTTTGTGTCAACATTTCAAAACAAACAGTTCTTATATGTTAAAAAAGAAGAAACATGAGCTTTGATTACCATGTCAGAGACTGACATTCATCCATATAAAGTACTGATAAAATAATTGATCTCATAAGACCATTTTTCTATGAACAAAATAAACAGAAACTAAAAGGCTTTTACTAATTTACTTTAAAAAAAATACAACAAAACAAAAACACTTCTGTTATTTTTTGTTTATACACTTATGTAATCTTTGTTATATAATTCATTTTTTGTAAATTATATTCTAAGACCTTTATCTTATACCCAGCTAAGTGAGAACATGCATTTTCTTCCTGAATAGCCAAAAAGAAGTAAACTATGCCTTTTCTAAAAATGGTTAAAGTTGTAGAAATGAAAGTAGCCTATGTAGCTACTTTATTCATGGTCAGAATTTTAACTACTTTGAACTTTATAGTGTGGACCATAAGGGTGCAAAAAAGTAGAATAATTGTGGCAAAAAAATAAAAAATAATCAAAGAATAAAATGAATATTTGAAAAATTCAGTTTTATAATGTGAATCAAGCAGTTGCATTCAAAGTCATTTACTGGTCACATGTGTGACAACTGGCATGTTTACAAGTAGGCTAGGCTATTGTGAACATGATTTATAAAAGAAAGAGAAATTGTAATATTATTAATACCTCTTTTAAATATTATATGCATCCTATAGTTACATCTATATACTAAAATGTTTACGTTCCATGGAGCTTTGACCCAGACATCATCTTAAAGAGGGACAAACTCAAATTGAACAGCTCTGGTCATGTGACTGTTTACACCCGCCATGTAAAAATGTTAACATGAAATCAAGACAGTATGCTCTTTCCTTTATAGTTTCCCTCTGTGTAAAATACATCAACGGCTTTTTTAGACACTTAATCATCAAAGTACATTTTAGTCACACACATTACCGGTTGATCTGAATTTGCTGAAATGCTCTGGCATATTTAGGTCCAAAAGAGGCTTAACATGCAGTTTAAAGCCATATCCGCTAGATGGCAGTAATTTCAATCTTTTCGAATTAGTTTAAGCGGTTGTGATGGTCGCTAATGATGGCTCAGCACAAAGTACACTGAACAAACTGCTTGTCACTTTCTTAGAAAGAAAGAAAAGATCAAAACAATACGTTTTTGAACCCAAATTAAAATGTAATATCCTTAAACCCGTATTTATTTACTTATAACTGAGTGAAAGCGGTGGCTACACACAGTTTGCCCATTTTGGCAGAAACTATTATATGTTATGGGTGAAGGTGTCAAACGCAACACGACAAAAGTCAAAATTAAAGTTGAAGAAATCTTTAATGATGTTGAATTTTGAGGAGTAAATTCAGTAAAAAAAAGACATTAAAACATTATTACCTCCCTTAACATTAACAACGTCAGAACAATATACATATATTGTTATATACAGTATCACACATTATTAAAATACCAACATTAAATAACAGGACATATATTTATACTCTCACTTGCTCAGGAGATGTATATCCTCCACCCATCTATATTCTGTACCAATATATAGGCCTACTACCTATTACAGTACCATAAAAGTAAACCTATGCATGAACGAGATGTCTAGCAAGACATTAATATTTCTAAAGTTTTCATAGTGCAGAGGTTTTAGGTTCACCTACAAGAGACTTCCATGATTTATAGATCCATAATGAAAAAAAAAAAACACTATTTTGTGTACGCTCAGAGGAGCTTATGCCAGCTCACGCTGGCAAAATCAGCATCTTAAAATTAAAACTAACACAATAAAACTTGTTTCAGATCAACAAGAAAGGATAGACGCAAAAAAGGCCAAATCATCCCACAAATGAACCTTAGTATGAGAGTCTAAGCTTAACAATGAAACGTTGTATGAGGGTGAACAAGGAGGATTCAAGAGTCTTAAAAAGGCCACTATTGCAAAGTCCCAGCATATTATACAGTTTACAATATACAAGTCCCTTTCTCTCAGTGTCCATTTTTGTCTGTGTGTATATAGTACATGTGTCTGATAGTAAGGGTATTATTTAATCCAATTAACATATATACTTATGTTAGGGATATTACAATAACAAATATAGTACATCATTAAAAGAAGTTCTTTTGATTGAAAGTTTTGATCATTTGATTAATGAAGAAATCTATTATCTATTTGGACCATCCAGAAAGTATAACAAGTGTAACACTGGTTGAATTCCTGGCTCCTGCATGCTATTTTTTATTTGAGATGGGCAGATTTAGAGGACCCTGGCCAGAATGTCTCATTTCTCCAGAATGGTGTCCATTTTGGGGTTAATGAAAGAAAAGCCATTGAAGGCAGTCTGGTCCATAGAGTCAATCAGGTTTTTGTCGCTTTGAGAGAGACGGGGCTTCTCGCTGAGGAACTCCCGGTCAAAGTTGCTACAGTCATTGGCCGATTTCTGCAAATAGAGGAAGAGAGATGTCAGAAAATAATCCTGAAGTGAAAGATTGAATATTTGTGAGCGACTAGATCACAGTGTCTTTTGTGTTTTTTTCTCTCATTGCAATAGCAGAATTAACAACATTAACAAGAACCTTCAAGACAGCGCTTCATAGGACTAAAAAAGGTTCTGCATTACACAACTGTTCAAAAATGTCAAACTTTTTTATATTTTAATAATATATGATAAAATGTAATTTATTCCTGTGATGGTAAAGCTGTATTTTCAGCATCATTACTCCAGTGTTCGGTGTCACACGAGTCTTCAGAAATCATTCTAATATGATGATTTGATGCTCAAGAAACATTTTTTATTATCAATGTTGAAAACAGTTGTGCTTCAGGATTCTCTGATGAATAGAAAGCTCAAAAGAACACTATAACACTATAATGTTTCCAAAAGGACCCACGTCACACCTCTCTTCATCTCCTTGCACTGGCTACCACTCGCTGCTCGCATCAAGTTTAAGGCACTGACGCTTGCATACAGAGCCACCACGCGCTCAGCTCCTGCTTACTTTGACTCCATTCTACAAATCCACACCCCCACCAGAAGCCTTCGCTCAGCAAAGGAACGACGGCTTGTGGTACCATCACAGAGGGGGAAAAAATCCCTTTCCAGAACATTTTCATTCAACGTTCCCAGCTGGTGGAACGATCTTCCCAACACCATCCGAAACGGAGAATCATTGACATCATTCAAAAGTCAACGTAAAACTCAGCTCTTCCGTGAGCACTTAACCTCATAAAAAAAATAAAAAAAACCTTTCCTTTCCTCTTTCTCTTCCTTCTTCCCTCCCTACTCTAGCCTGTGCTACACTGAGCAATGTACACGGTCTCAGGATTTCAGGCTCTTATTGCGCTTCTCGACTCTTCATGACCAATCGCTTCATGTACCCCCAAGTTGTAAGTCGCTTTGGATAAAAGCGTCTGCTAAATGCATAAATGTAAATGTAAGATTCCAGTGACCATGTTAAAAAAATAAATTAAGGCTCAAGGTTTATCAGATTTCCCCACATTTTACTGTTATCATGAGTTCTTTTGCAGTTTAGAAATTTGTAGTACGGCATTGACTTATTTTGTCTCCTTAGAGGCTAAGTATATTAGAGGCTCAGTATATTAGAGTACTGAATACAGGAATAGTAGGAATAATACCTAACGACTGGGCGGGTCAAGTTTCTGAATAATAAATAAGCTTTGTTAACGTGGACTGTAAATGTGACAATCTACAGTATGACATCAGTAACTTGTTAAAGTTTTCCATTTGGGCTGAGAAGGAAGTTTTGTTTTGTGAAATTTAGAGTATTTTTTCCCATTGTAAATCCAACTCTTATCTCAGCAGGGGAAAATCTGATTCCTCATCACACAATATGACCCCTTTAAAAGAGATTTCCTGTTATTGTAATGTCATCATAAGAGCACAGATAAGGCAAAGGTTATTAGTTTATCATTAACTGTAGTTTTCAGCCATGAAAAATACACTGGCTTCACATTTATGACAGATATTCTACTATTTAATTTGTTCAATACATTCCTTCAACATGCTGTTAAACACACATAATCACTTTGCAATCAGATTCAATCATAAAATGAATCTTGAATGTAGGTGAAACCACCCCTCATGGCAGTGTTATTTAAGTATTATTTAAATACTAAGTATTTATTCATTGCCTTTTTTTTGTTTTTTTGTTGTTGTAATTTTGTTGTGTGCTTTAAATATTTCTATTTGGCTTTCTTTCCAGTTTTAGTCATTTTAGTACTTCAACTTACAACAAACGTATTATATTTTAGTTAGTTACAATGGCCAAAAGTGATGTCCGGCCAAGGAAAATGGACATCTTTACCCTTTATTAAAATATTATAAAAAATCTGTTAAATATTTTGTAAGCATATGGCATAGTTGTGCTTAGAGTTAATGGAGTTTATAGAGTTTATTTGTGATAATGCAATGCAATCAAATTTGTGCCGACATAATTTTTGGCCAGGCTGTCATACAAAGAAATTATGAACACATTCAAAAACAAAACAGAACCAACAAAATATTAATAACTCATTATGTTGTAGTCACTGTATGCTTTTTCCAGCAAGTTTTTTTTTTTAAATGCATTTTGATGCATAGCCAAATAAAACCTGTCGCTGTATCTTAACCAAGTTTAGTGTTTTGTCCTTCCCTCATATATATTACAAATATATATATATATATACACACACACAAATATTTTCATATTTTGATGTTTTAATCGAAAATGTAGGATAATTTCAATTTTGGACACTATTGTGTATTTACTGTGTGTATGTGTATATATAAATATACTCAGATCCAGCATAACATTATGACAGCTTCCTAATATTGTGTTGGTCCCCCTTTTGCTGCCAAAACAGCCTTGACCCGTCGAGGCATGTACTCCACTAGACCCCTGAAGGAGTGCTGTAGTATCTGGCACCGAGATGTTAGCAGCAGATCTTTTAAGTCTTTAAGAATTTGGAGGCCAAGTCAACACCTTACAAATCAATGTAATGCTCCTCAAACCATTCCTGAACCATTTTTGCTTTGTGGCAGGGCGCACTATCCTGCTGAAAGAGGCCACAGCCATCAGGGAATACCGTATTCATGAAAGGGTGTTCATGGTCTTCAACAATGCTTAGGCAGGTGGTACGAGACAAAGTAACATCCACATGGATGGCAGGACCCAAGGTTTCCCAGCAGAACATTGCTCAAAGCATCACACTGCCTATGCCGGCTTGCCTTCTTCCCATAGTGCATCCTGGTGGCATGTGTTCCCCAGGTAAGTGATGCACAAGCACCAGGCCATCCACGTGACGTAAAAGAAGACGTGATTCCTCAGACCAGGCCACCTTCTTCCATTGCTTTGTGGTCCAGTTCAAATGCTCACGTGCCCACTGTTGGCGCTTTCGTGGTGGACAGGGGTCAGCATGGATACCCTGACTGGTCCACGGCTATGCAGCCCCATGCGCAACAAACTGCGATGCACTGTGTATTCTGACACCTTTCTATCAGAACCAGCATTAACTTCTTGAGCAATTTGAGCTACAGTAGCTCGTCTGTTTGATTGGACCACACGGGCCAGCCTTCGCTCCCCACGTGCATCAATGAGCCTTGGCTGCCCATGACCCTGTTGCAGGTTCACCACTGTTCCTTCCTTGGACTACTTTTGATAGATACTGACCACTGCAGATCGGGAACACCCCACAAGAGCTGCAGTTTTGGAGATGCCCTGACGCAGTCGTCTAGCCATCAAAATTTGGCCCTTGTCAAACTCACTCAAATCCTTACGCTTGCCCATTTTTCCTCTTCTAACACATCAAATTTAATGTCCACTTGCTGCCCAATATATCCCACCCGCTAACAGGTGCCGTGATAAAGATATATATATATATATATATATTAGTGGTGGGCATAGATTAATTAGTTTAATCTAGATTAATCTAGATTAAAATGGCTCATTTGAATTCTGCCGAAGGCATTCAGAATATGTGTGTATGGTCTTTTTGTAGTTTGAATAATAAATAACTTCTGTCCCTTTAAGACCTGACGCACGCATATCCAAACACTGTTCCTGTGAGCTGGTTACGACTGCGTTTACGTTAAAACTCACCAAGATGGGCATTGAGACATTTGTTGAGTGTATTTGACCATTAATAAGATGGAAAAAGGAGGTCATTTTTGCACTTGTATGTCAGAGGTGGCTTTATTACGGTATGTGTGTGTGTGCGCTTCAGATGCGAGCGCGAAATCTGCGGGAATTAGTATAATTAACGTTATGTGCAACCCCGCGCGAAATTCAGACCGGTCACACCAATACTAACAAAAGTCCAGCAGAACACCGTTCGCAATGTTCAGAGGATTAAACTGGCTGAATGAGAGGAGGCGGGTGCGTGTTACTTGCTGTTGGTCGGAGAGGAGAGAGTAGCTGATATCGATACTGTAGAAAATGAGTATTGTATCGTTTCAGATATTTCAGTATCGATACATAGCGAAATATGGATATTTTTGACACCACTAGAAGGCATACACACAGGTTCGAAGACTCGTTCTCTCGCCCCCTACAGTGCAATTCGGCTAGGTGTACATCTGCGCTAAAATATCAAGGTGAAAGTCATCATAGCTTGCGTAGTATAGACCCAGCTCCCAACCCAACTTTGAGAATAGATTAACGGCAATATTTTTTTTATCGCCCGATAAGAGTCTCACGTTAACGCAGCACGTTAATGCCGATAACGGCACACCACTAATATATATATATTTTATAAAGAAAACGATTTTTATAGTTTTCGTTTAAGTTATCGATAACAACATTGGTTTATAGAAATTAATAATCTATAACCTGGCTGATCTGTCAGAGTTGTGTCACATTTTGAGGGGCAAATAGTTTCACAAGCTTTTGTTCAAATCAAATAAGTAAAATCATAAAAATCTTACCACTTTTGGCTTGAATGGTGGAGACACATCTCGTTTCTCCAGTGCAGGCCAGTTTATTGTCTTGAAGAAGGCATGTCCACGTATATTCCCCACAACACCAAGCCGTCGGGTTGGATCCCGCTCAAATAACTGAAAATGTAAAAGGCACAAATTTCAATTTTGAGAACATAAACTTCCTCCAAGGGTGGCAGGCCAGTACAAGTAAGTAAATGATTCTAAAAAAGCATCAATACTGACAGCGTTCATTAAGATATATCAGGGGGTCAGACTCACTTTCTCCAGCAGGTCTTTGGCCTCCTTGGTAATCCATCGTGGGTAGTGAGGTACATCCATGCGAATCGACTCAAACAGCTCGTCCTCATCATCACCTTGGAACGGCGACTGGCCAATCAACATCTCGTAGAGCAGCACGCCGAATGACCACCAGTCCACAGAGAAACTGTATTTCTGTCCAAGCAGGATCTCAGGAGCAATATAATCTGGTGTGCCACAGAACGTGGTAGCTCTGTTTTCTCCAAGCATGTTCTCTTTGCACATCCCAAAGTCTGCAATCTTAATATGTCCATCCTTGTCCAGCATGACATTGTCCAACTTTAAATCTCTGATTAGGTAGAAAAAAGACATGAAGTCCATGAGCGTTTTAAGTTATATGGTTCTTTGATTAAAAGAACAGTAACAGTAATATTGTAAAATAATATTACAATTTAAAATAACTAAAATACATTTAAAAATGTAATTTATTCCACTGATGGCAAAGCTGAATGATGTCACATGATCCTTCAGAAATCATAACAATATGGTGATTTCACAGCTGTGGTGAATAATGTTTTTGTGGAAACCATGATATATTTTTGCAGGATTCTAAGATGAATACATTTATTTGAAATAGAAATCTTTTGTAAGATTATAAATGTTTTTACTGTCACTTTTGATTAATTTAATGCATCATTGTTGAATAAAAGTATTACTTTCTTAAAATAAAAATCTTCCTGAATTTACTGAATATATAAATATATAAAACAATAACAACATATAAAATGTATCATATATCTTATAGATGTTGTTTCATAGACAAAAAAAATCATAAGAATTTCTTCAATAAGAGTATAAGGGCCAGATTTACTAACAGCTTGCACCAGCGCAAACCCTCTTTTGGCATTTAAAAACTACTGTCAGGATTTACTAGACACACAGTGAAAAATTTGCACTGAAAAGGCCTGGACAGAGTTATTTTTGTGGCTGACCTTATAGTATATGCATTTTTAGGAGTTTCCCTTTCAGACGGAAAACTTTTGGGAGGAGAGTATTTAAATAAATCACGCAAGGCCATTTACTAAAGGTTTGCGCTATTCAATGTACTGATATTTGCGCCATTATTTACTACCCAAAAAAGCATGTCTTAAACCAGAAGCTAATTTGCGCTGCTCTTGGTAGATTGCGTTGGTCATTATGATCCGGCTGCGTCTGTGTTCTTTAATTTGTGCTTCATCAGTGGATCACTTTCCACTCCCATCATCACTTTTATGGAATTGCATTCTCATGCTAATTTGCCTTGTTTAATAACTCCGGCCCTAAATATACAATAGCAGATTTATCAATTTTGGGTGCATCTCTTTGAGAGAACCCACAGTCATCAGACCATAGGAACATTCATCTCACCTGTATATAATGCCCTTAGAGTGGAGGTACTGTAGTCCACAGATGATTTCAGCAGAATAGAACCTGTGACAGGAAACAGGTTTGACCAAAACAACAACAAAATTATTAAAAAATAAATGAATAATAACAACAATATAAAAATAATGTATTGATTATGGAAAATAAATAATATAGATATGCTACAGTAAATGTATAACTGTTGTTTAACGCATGTTACTTACGTGGCTCTGTACAAATCAAAACGTCCCTTATCCTGAATGTGGAACATCAGATCTCCTCCATTCAGATACTCCATCACAAAGAATAAGTGCTCCTATTGATAACACACATCATTATTGAGAGACAGTGGATTGTGACAATATATTGACCTGATTCTAAATGAAATGATCTTGGTTAGATATTTGTGCCTGTCAAAAAAAAAAATATACCATCATGATATAAGCTCTGAAATAGGACATATTATTAACAACATTCATGTGTTTACAACATTCCATGCTATTTTCATAATGTTCAACATCAAACCCACTGTCCCTCACACATGCCAAGCAGGCTGACATGTCACGGACACAGCAAATGTAACAGGGCGAACAAGTTCTTCAGCATACATTACAGTAATGATAAAGCATTGTTCTTGTATTGCTTTACTGTAACAGTTGATTTGACAGACATGTCATTTGACAGAAATAGTTTTCACTTTGTAGGATCACATTCCATATTCCCCAGCATATCTCATTCATTTGAACTTTTAGCACTTGTGAAATAAAATAAAACATATTAGACATAATCAGTCTTCTAGACAATCATGCCATTGAAAAGTTAAGGGTTGGTAAGTCTGTTTAATGTTTTTTACTCCAGTGTTCAGTGTCACATGATCGTTCAGAAATCATTCTAATATGATGATTTGCTGCTCAAGAAACATTAATTATTATTATCAATGTGAAAACAGTTGTGCTGCTTAACACTTCGGTAGTTCAGGATTCTTTGATGAATATAAAATTTAATTTATTGAAAAAAGAAATTGTTATAAATATCTTTACTGTCCCTTTTGATTAATAATGCATCCTTGATGACTAAAAGTATTACTATTAATTTCTTACTGACCCCAAACTTTTGAATGATTTTGTACATGCAACATCATTATGTGGAAGAACACTCACCTTCGACTGAAAGGTGCAGTAGAGGTGTGTAAGAAAAGGGTTTTCCCAGGCTAATGCCAACACTCTTTTTTCCACCATTGTGCACTCCACATCATCGTCCATAAGCACAACATCCTTCTTCAGGGCTTTCACAGCAAAATATTCTCCCTTTCCTTTGAGCTCAGCCAGCATCACCTAACAGGACATGGGAACTGTTTAAAGTCTAGACTTCATTATAAGTCAATGCGGAAATCTGTACAATGTGTTTTTCTTACCTTTCCAAAGCTGCCTTTGCCCAGTACCTTATGGAACACAAAGTTGCTTATGGAGACGCGGGACGGGATGTTGGATGTAGGAGGGGCAGGGGTCGTTTCATCCCATGGTTTTCCATACTGAGAGGTCTCTGCTAACGCATATAAACACAAATGTCCACACATGAATAAACACAAGACAGGGTTATACAACTAAAACCAGAAAAAACATTTCTCTTGTTTGAAATAAACATTAACTGAAAAAAAAAAAATGTTTTTCTTATTTTTATTTAGTTGACCATATTGTACTAGAATAACTCAAAGTAAAATTTAAATAGAAATGTATAAAAATTATATAGACATTTAATTAATTAGCTAATTAGAGTGCGGCACCAGGTGTCTTCAATATTGAACCTTTTCACAATATTCTAATTTTCTAAAATACTGAATTTGGGATTTTCCTTAGTTGTCTGTTATAATCATCAAAATTAAAAGAAATAAACATTTAAAAATATCAGTCTGTGAGTAATGAATGAATATAATATACAAGTTTCACTTTTTGAATGAAATTAGTGAAATAAATAAACTTTTTGATGATATTCTAATTATATGACCAGCACCTATATATATATATATATATATATATATATATATATATATATATATATATATATATATATATATATATATATATATATATATATATATATATATATATATATATATATATCTTATCTTATACGTTTATGTTTTTCTGAGGACAAATATGTTGGTAACACTTTACAATAAGGTTGTATTAGTTAACATGAACTAACCATGATTAGTGACATGACACCTCTGTTTAGCATCAGTTAATCTTTGCTAACGTTAGTTAATAAAAAATCCAGCTGTTCATGGTTTGTTGATGTTAGTTCACAGTGCATTAACTAATGTTAACAAGATTTTAATAATGCATTAGTAAATGTTGAAATTAACATGAACAAAGATAAATAAATGCTTTATAAGTGCAGTTCATTATTAGTTCATGTTAACTAATGTAGAACCTTATTGTAAAGTGTTACCAATATGTTTTATGTGTTTTATTATGTGATAAGTGGATGTATAGTAATTTGCCTGTGTCAAAGATGAATTTCTGTCCAGGAAAATTGAACAGACAATAAGGATAAACAAACAAACAAACAAACAACCAGATTACTACAACTTAGGGAAACAGAAACTATAAGTGAAACAGAAAATAGAAGGCTAAAAACTAATTCAAACTATGACTAAAAAGTTTAAAAGTATGTCAATGATACTATAACACAGAAACAATATAATTTTCATTGGATTTTCATGTTTTTCTTAAGATTCTGCAGCCACAGAAAGTAAATTTGAGAAGTGATTTCACATCCACTAAAAATCACTAAAAAGACAGAGCTGAGCAAAACTTTATTTGCAGATTTCACAGTTAGATATTTTAATAAATTAAATATATAGAAAAATAAAATCTAAGCTATTATAAATGTATCAAAGCTAAAGGGAGCAATAATGCAGCAGGGAATATGCAGTAATGGAAACTCACCACTAGAGTGCCCTGGCATGTTATTCTCTATGGATTGATAGATTCCAATATCCGACAGAGTGGGATCTGGACGCTTTGTGGAAGATTTCTAAACACAATAAAGGAAAATAGTAAGCATGTCAGATTTTGTCTGCTTTATTTCTGGGGGTTTATTGCATACTAATAATACAGAGAATGTGACTCAGACTCAGTATGTCCACACATGAAAATACATCACAACCCAAAGATAGTCCTTTAGGTTTCTAAAATGCATTGAAAACGGGCAAATGGTTGAATCACTTACCAGGCTAACTTGAGTCAAAGCCTCAGCCAGGAGCTTCTGGTTGATTCCGCAGAGGTTGGCAACCTTGGTCTGGCATTTATGATGGATGTTCATACTACATTCTGAACAGAGAGAGTTAGTTGCATTAGATATTAAAACGGAGAAAGAGACAAAGAAAAGAAGGGGGAAAAAAGACATTGCGAAAGAAACGAGGAAAACAGGTGAGAGATAAACATCAATAAAATAGCATCTTCATTACCTTCACACTTGAGGCCTTGTTTGACCATTCCCCACAGCAGACTCCCACAGTGGTCGCAGAAGGTCGGGCTCATGTAGTTATTGGTCCTGAAGCGATGTGGCATGTCAATCTTAAAGCGCTCCTTCTGAAACTGCAGACGTACCAAGAAACCATCAGCACCAGACTGAAAATGCCTCATAATGGCCCTACACAGTCTCATGGACCCCAGAACTGCTCACTGGGACTACTGTAATCAGAGACTCCGGGCCAAAGTATTGCTAAAAAAAAAACTTGTTAGTCTCCATGCCAAGATGTTAAGCATGAGCGATTGGTTATAAGAAGGCAAAATGGACTGTGTATGAGTTTAGTGACCCTGACACAAAATGTATTTGCACTGTGGCTGCACTGATTTTTATAATGTCATGAGCGTCTATTGATTAGGCAAGGCAAAGCAAGTTTATTTGTATAGCACATTTCATACACAGTGGCAATTCAAAGTGCTTTACACAGAAATTAAGTTAAAATATTCGCAGTATAACAGTTATAATATGAATTAAAAGAAATAAAAAATTAAATTAAATTAAAATTAAAAACAGGGTTAAATTGAAACATAATTAAACTGCAAGCAGTTCGGACAGAGCACAGAGCTCATTCAGTAAAAGCATAAGATAAGGTGCAATCAGTCGGATGTACAGTAGCACAGTGCTCATTCAGTAAATGCACAGCTGAACAGATGTGTTTTGAGTCTGGATTTGAAAGTGGCTACTGTTGGAGCACATCTGATCTGTTCAGGAAGCTGGTTCCAGCTGCGGCTGGCATAATAGCTAAAAGCAGACTCTCCTTGCTTTGAGTGAACCCTTGGTATTTCTAAATGACTTGATCCTGATGATCTGAGTGATCTGTTAGGTTTGTATTTAATCAGCATATCTGCAATGTATTGAGGTCCTAGGTCATTGAGTGACTTATATACAAGTAATAGTACTTTAAAATCGATCCTAAATGTAACTGGAAGCCGGTGTAAAGACCTGAGGACTGGTGTGATATGGTCATATTTTCTGGTTCTGCTCAGGATCCTGGCAGCAGCGTTCTGTATGAGCTGCAGCTGTCTAATGGTCTTTTTTGGAAGGCCGGTGAGAAGACCATTACAATAGTCCACCCTACTGGTGATAAAAGCATGAACGAGTTTCTCTAAGTCTTTCCTGGAAACAAAGCATCTAATTCTTGCAATATTTTTGAGATGATAGTAGGCTGATTTAGTTATTGCTTTGACATGACAACTGAAACTCAGGTCTGACTCCAAAATCACACCAAGATTCCTGACTTGATTTTTTGTTATTAGGCCTTTAGCCTCAAGATATGCGTTCGCCTTGAGAATTTCATCTTTGTTTCCAAATGTAGTGATTTCAGTTTTGTCTTTGTTTAACTGAAGAAAGTTTTGGCACATCCAACTGTTAACTTCTTCAATGCATTTACATAGAGAGTCAATGGGGCTGTAGTCATTAGGTGATAGGGCTAAGTAGATCTGGGTGTCGTCAGCATAGCTGTGGTAAGCCATTTTGTTATTTTTCATTATTTGGCTCAGCGGGAGCATGTACAGGTTGAATAGGAGTAGTTGAATAGGAATAAGTAATAAGGATTACTTATAGATTCTGATCCCTGCTCTGTTCATTATTGGTATTGGAAACAGAAAGACCACCCTTTTGGAACTGCAAGTGAAATTTTTTTCCCCCAAGTCCTTAAAATTTGACCTTAAGTCCCAAAACAGTTAAACAGGCATCAGAGAGATACATAGTTTATAGTGCAAAGCCATAAAATAATCATATTTTATAAATTTTATTTACAAAATAAATAATAATATCATAAAAGAATCATTATTGATGTACAAAGCAACATATTATACTTTCTATATACAGCATGTAGAATAATTTATCATATATATATAAAATTATTTAATTGTAATTTTATTTATGATTTAAATATTTTTGAAATGTGTTTTTTTGCAGCTCATCAAGGATGCATTTATTTGAAGAAAAAAAATACAGTAAAAAAAGTACTATTATACTAATATAAATGTTTTGAAACATCATAAATGTCTTAAATGTGTCCTTGGTGAATAGTAGTATTCATTTCTTAAATAAAAAAATTATAGAAATGATTAGCAGACCAAGGGGCCCAATTGGTCATGGACCCCTTGCTGAAGAGCCTTGATCATGTGTGATTGAATGTCAGAGATTCAAGACTCTAATGCTTACCACTGTATCTCGACTGTTGGCTGCTGTTCCTGTGCATCTTCCAATGATCTTATCAATGCACTTCTTGTGAATGGCCGCATTGCATTCTAAGAAAAAGCAAGGGGACAGTAGGGTGTACTGTGTTGTAAATTAGCTTCTGATTAATTTAATGGTACAAAATATCTTATTAAAAACGGATTTCAATAGAGCCCATTATGTTAATTCCACATAGGAGGATGATTTATGTGCCACACAGAAAAAAAAAACAGGTCAAGTTGCAACATTATAGGACTCATTTTGTTGTTCAAGGAACAAATGTGCGTTCTTACAAAGAAACAGACGGGAGTGTCTACAATAGATAAAAAAAGCTGCAAAGATACTTACGCCTACATTTATAGCCCTGCTTGTTGAGGCCCCTAGAATGCAAAAATAAATAAATCAAATTATTGCTTTTCTACACAGCAGGTGATGATAGTAGTACACAAATGGTATAAATTTGAAACTTTGGAGACTTTGGAGAATTGACTCTCTCCAAAACAAATACATTTATATACACAGTGTGAACAAAGCACTAAAGCAATCTGTCTCATGCTGCACAGGAAGGAGACAGCCCGAGGGACTCTGCTGAGGCGGCTGAAACATCAGAGGAAAGTCCAAGTGCGCTTGCGCACACAAACACAGATGCTATCCAATACTATGACTTACAAACACACACATCAAGATTATTGCTGCCAGGTGCTTCTGATTAATTACAGATATTACTTTATTATGCCTACATAAGATACAATTTTGAATCATTTCAGATTTCTAATAGTGAGTTTAAAGGAAATGTATGTAAGATTGTGGCCAAAACTGGTACTGCAATCACTTTCAAATTACTGTAGAGCAGTGTATCCCCTCTCTCCCTCCCCCCTGACTCGAGGTTGCCAGATAAGCTGCAGGATCCAGCAGGAACGTAGGCTGCTACAAGGAGCTTCCAATGGCAAGTGACGAGTCCTACACAGCAAGTTTTTTTTTCATTGTCACTACGTTTTTCTGATTCATAACGAGGTCTTTTAGGTTTCGTAAAGTTTTATTTTTTATCCAAAAAGTTTGTAGCTTCAGCTGTGGTAACTAGAGCAGAGCTAGCAACCCAGATGCCGAAACACTACTGACTTCGTGATTGGTAGATAGGTGGAGGGTGGCGCTTCAGGCCAAAACACAACATGTCAACATCAACATCAGTTGAGGGCTGCAACTTCACTTTTAAATGACAATATCCTGGCTGGACTACTGTTGTCAGTGATTATACTGTTATATTATAATACTGTTGTCACTATTTGAAATTAACATGATTTCTTAATGTCTAGTGACATATCAGGGCGATTTTATGATTAATTGAAATACATTTCTTACATACAGTTCCTTTAATGTTAGTCATGCAGTGACTGGATATTTATGATGCTTTTTTTCCTTTTCAAAGTGACATCTCACAGGATCCCATCTACCTGGACTAACCTGTTATAGCACGCCAATTAGAGGACTATGCGTCACCTTGACTGAGAAGTACAGAGACATGCTTAAGGGCACATCAGTGCCGCATTGTAATCTCAGTAATTCTCTAGTTTCTGGGTCATTCCAATTTGGCATTGAACCTGCAAGCTTTGATTTCGCAGCCTAGATCACAAACCACTATCCATTAACAAGCACTGCTGTTGCTAATACTTGGGACCAGGAGCATTGCTAGACTCTTGAAATACCGCTGTGCCCTAGTAAAATATTACTAATAAATCCTTATAAGTAAATTGGAGATTACCGTACACCGATAGCAGATGGCACATTTGTGAATGAATCACTCTTTTGGTCTAATCGGGCAAATGGGTTTGCCAGGTCTTGTTCGCGTTTCAGTCAGATTCATTCAGACGCAGAACCTGATTTCAAGTGCAACATGTTCCTGGATCAACATCTTTGTTGATCCTGGAACATCATTCCAATCAACCAGATTTAAGGGACAAGTTTACAGTTAATGTCAAGCTTAGGCTTACAACCAGGGTGTTAGGTGCTTCTACATCAGTCATTCATCCATCATTTCCCTCAGATTTAGGTACAACTAATGGGTAGGGTTAGGTTTAGGGGTAGTTATATGGTTAGGACTAAATTTTGGGACAGAAATGTTGTTCCAGGATCAACAAAATATGCTAACTCGGACATAACAGCATGCAATTGAGACAGTTCACTTATGCACGGAATTGTTTCTCACACTGAAATAGTAATGGGATATTTTACAAGACAAAAAACAAAAATAGCGCAGGATGAAGTGAATATTTACCTACAATCCATTGCACCAAACAAAACTCGCAAATGTGATCTATCGCTTGTCAATGATAAAGCAGCTGAACGACTCGTACGGCACATAAACAACTCGATATTACAGGTAAAGACCATTTATATCCAAAACAATAATAATTATATATTTATTTTAATTATTAAAAATGGGCACGCGTTTCATACTGATGAAAATCTACAGCTGTGCACATCAGATTCATAATTTTTTTGCATGGCGGACATTAAAATGTGAAAAAAGTAAGAGAAAAGAAAAAAAGGGACCAGTCCAGAATATCATATTTAATATTATAAGACTTGGGCTCTTTAATTAGAAATACCCAGGAAACTACCTATAAATGCCCTAGCAACCACAAACCCCTGCATCCACCTAAAACACACTAGGATTATGGTGGCGACAAATGTATTCTTTAGTTAACTCTAGTTATTAAATATATTTTACTATTATTGTGTGTACAGGCTATTAGTTGTGGTATGATTACTGTGCATTAAAAGTGCATCTGTATTACCATTTGTATTTCTTTCTTTCATTCATTTATTTATTTACTAACCACACAAACTCCCTGCAGACTGAGCAGAAGGTTGGCTGTTTGAAGAAGGTGGCTGTGAACTCGTGGTTCTTGATGAAGTGAACCTTGGCCTGTTTGATGGCTCCTCTTCTTCGGTTTATTGTATGGATGCCATCTTCCTCTTTCCCAGTCATTGAGGACTTTGAGTCTGTAAAGCAGGTCAAAACAGGGTTGTTGTTTTTTTTTTTAATAAAACGTGCATTTCTCTTTACTGAATTAAAATGAGCTTTGCTTGCAAACTAAAATGACTTTGATATTTTACCAGAAAATTAAAAGTCAAACTATTCACTGCTATGTTGTTTAAAACTAATTTGCCTTTTCTTTTAAACTCATGTTGTAAACAAAAAAAATTAAAATAAATACAATAGATATTGTCAATTGCATCCTGCTAAATCAATAACGTCTTTCATGTTCCAAGACAACATAAAAAATGGCATGAAGGTGATTAGATATATAATAATGATCCCCTTGAATGGGATATTTATTAATACATAACTTATGGATAAACATTAACTTCACTGGCTTTCAGATACTAAATATGTGGTGCATAATGACAATTCTGTTTATGGTGCCTTCAGCATTTTTTTATTTATTACTATCAACTCAATTCCTGCTGAGAGTTAGAAACAAAACTCTCATGGGTTGAGATTTATGGTTTTGCCCTCTGGGCAGAGCCTAAAACCAATGAAACCAATTATTGTTGGACTAAAAAGACAAGTATTTCCAAAATATTACTGTGAAAATATATATATTTACAGTATAGTAACAACCAGTTTTATATTTAGAAATATAGTAAGCAAATATGCTATAATGTCAAAAAACAAAATTAGATGCCAGAAAAAGCAAGAGAAGGAGGACTCAAAACAAAATACCAGCATGAAAACATGCACAAGACAGCATGAGTAAGCAAAAACTGGACAGATACCAGCTGACAGGACTGAGCTGGTATCTGAGGGTGGTGAGATAATGGAACAAATTTTGAATTTAAAGAAAGAGGGGAAAGCCAGAGTGGAACAAAGGAAAACAAAGGGAGGAGATGCTACATATAGAGATAGTAACAAGGTTTAATTAAGGTTTTAAAAATATTAGTTTTTGTCAATCAGGGTTGATTTAGAAAGGGATTATTTGGTTAGATAAATACAAAAAAAAGTTTAGGAAGAGATTTTATTTGGTTCAAAAGCTTAAAAAAAATACATTTATTCAATAAGGATGCATTAAATTCATCATAAAACATTTCTGAAGTTACAAAAAAATGAAATGTAAAAAAATAAGCAGTACAACTGTTTTCAGCATTGATAGCAAATTAAAATTATTTCTGAATTATCATGTGACAATTAAAACTGAAAGCAGTTTTAAATTGTAATAGTATTTTCACAAGATTACAGTTTTTACTATATTTTTGATCAAACAAATTAAGCCTTTGTGAGCATAAGAGACTCCCCATTTTGACCCAAACCTTTTTTTTTTTTTTTTTATTAACAATTGAGGGTTCATTAGAGTGGTCCAAGAACTAAAGACTTTTGTTGTCCTTGGACTATGAATACACAAAAAAACTGACTTCATTAGAGGAGTTTATGTGGTTGTAAAAAAATAAAAATAAAAAGTAACAAATCCTTCCCCTTCCCAAATCCTTGGGTCAATTTGACCCCCTTCAGTACACATAGAAAACCTTAAAAAATGCTCAAAATGAAAAACTAAAAATGCTAAAACTTTACCAAATATATATAGATAAAGTCAAGAACTGACTTAGGACCTAGTGGAACAGCTCGTTTGCCCCATATAGAGCTATAAGGCCATCTAATGGCAAGAGTCAAGAAATATCATGTTATTGATTTTTTAAAGGTCGGCAGAGACACCCAAATTGACCCGGTGTGAGATATTTTGAGCTGATTTGAGCTGGTTATTGCATGTATTGGAGTTCTAATTTAAGTTGAAAGAATGTTATGAATGTGCTTAAATTATATTATTTATTGATTAAATCTAGTAATTTAAAGGTAAATAAAATAAAAAAATAATAAAAATTGTAAAATGAAATATAAGCTTCCTGGACAAAATAAAGTATAATTTTAGGGCTTCGGGTCATTTTGACCCGCATGTGAGGGAAGGATGAAGGTTAAAAACAAAACAAAAAAATCCCCAAACATTGACGTTTACCCACCTAGGTCTGAATCCTCGACAAAGAACTGGACAGACATCATCACCTTCCCAGAGGGCTGCAGGTCCACCCAGAACTCTGCACGACCATTGCCTTTTTTGCAGCGCTCAGCAATGACAGAGACCCCGACCGTGGCTTCCGACAGAGCCTCCTCTGCTGTTTTCATCAGGACCACCTGTATGACACGACCCTCATAGATGTGGGCGTCAAACGGGAATTTCCACGCAGGGTACATGGTGGGCTTCCTCTGGACCAGCGTCTTCCCTCGCTCTGGGTGGACAAAGAGAGGATAATTAAATTATGATGCCTTCTAAGATTCCACATTTTAGCCAAATTTTAAGGCAGCACAGCATATTGCATATCTTGAGAAGCTTAGAAGACAATCCCAAAATGTGAACTTTACCTTGAAGAAAGCATTATGCTCTGTTTGAAAGCCTCACTGACCTGTGCTGAGAGATTCCTTCATTTTGATGGCACAGAACGGTTCCTCTGTCATAGGAGGAAGGTCTCCCAGGTTAAATTCATTGAAGGCAATCCGCAGGAACGGAGCCATGGTGAGAGATCACTGTGCCTGCATACAAAAGAAAGAAAATTGATTAAGATCAGAGGTCGCTGGAGGTTGGCAGACATTTCTCACCCAGAGAAATAGTTCAAAGGCTTGGGGTCGATAAGACTTAATATTAATGTTTTTGAAAGAAGTGCTCACCAAGGTTGCATTTATGTGATCATAAATACAGTAAAAACTGTAATTTTGTGAAATATTATTACAATTAACTTTTTTCTAATTAATATATTTTAAAATGCAATTGATTCCTATGATGGCAAAGCTGAATTTTCAGCATCATTACTCAAGTCTTCAGTGGCACATGATCCTTCATAAATCGTTCTAATATACTGATTTGCTGCTCAAGAAACATTTATTATTATTATCAATATTTAAAACAGTTGTGCTGCTTAATAATTTTTTTTCAGGATTCTTTGATGATTAGAATTTTTTTTTGAATGAACAGAAAAAATAATATTTTATGACATTTTAAATTGTCTGTCACTTTGTGATTGCAATTTAATGCATCCTTGTTGAATAAAGGTATTCATGTCCTGTAAAAAACAAACAAAAAAAGTAGTATATATATATATATATATATATATATATATATATATATATATATATATATATATATATATATATATATATATATATATATATATATATATATATATATATATAATATTTTCCTATGACATTTACTAAAGCTTCAGCATTATTGCTTTAACTTCCTATTGCAAAACTGTGTGAAATCCACTATTTTCCAATGGTTCTGCTTGCATCACACTCACTGCGGCTGACCAGCTAGTTTTGTTTTCCTAATAAGCACAAGGGCAGAGTAGAACCTAAATCATTTGTTATTTTTCATAGCCACAAAATTACATCATTTTCCAATCCCGGCTCCTCAGGTAGGACCAGATTCCTGCTGGTATTACTGCACACACAAAGGCTCACAGAGTTTTGCCAGGATTCTGGGACACAATTGGCCTTTACTTGGTTTCACAAATTAATCACAAGGATTAAGGGCTTAAAATACACACTGCACGCACACAAACACACAATGGAAAATAAAGTGAAAAATAGAAATTGCAGAAGTTCAGTTTTGTATATAGTAATGTCACATCTTCTTAATCTTATACTTATTTAAAGGAGTACTTCAGTGCTGGGAAGATGAATGTATATTTAAACTGTGTCATTTATGTAGTAGAAATGTGAAATTATTTTTGAATTTGGTGCCTTCTAGACCGAGAAAAGACAGAAAATTTATTTTCGTCTTGTGGATGAAAGACAACAACTCCCAGAATGCACTTGCTTCGCTGCTCAATGAGGCCACTCTCAAAGCCACTTTAGTTCAGTTAGAGAATAGACACTACAATTAAAAACTGAACGTGTCTTTTCAATAAAGTGAGAGTGAGCCGAATGAAAGTCACAGCACAGACGCAGCAGGAGTCAGATTTCATTCATCACGAGAGTGAAGAGCTGAGGTAAACGCGGCAGAAAGCTTAACTTTCATAGGAATTCATTGAAAAGTATTTACATTCTGTGAGTGAGATCCCACCCCTATAGGCGGGTTGAAAAAATGCGGAAATATAGCTCCTTCTACTGGCTGTAGTCTCTAGCCTCTGGCCCAAAAACCCTCAGATGACGCAAAATGACGATCGGAGGATTTTTTCTAGAAATAAAATGCATAATTCTCTCTCGTCTCAGGGGGACATGAGGGGGGAAAGTATGATATACTACTGATACAAAGCTTAATGCTAATCGCTGAAGTAACCCTTTAAATAGTTTTCTATGGAATTTCTGCAGCACTAGTAATCAAAATGGACTTGCAAAAAATATGTCTGTTATCAAACAGGTTTCCTGAACAATTCCACTCATCGGTCATTGGTCAGACATACAGATAGCTCCAACCCAACCTCATGCCATTGGTTGAATTTACAGATGTTCCGATACTCTTTTGCCCTTCCCGATACCGATTCCGATACCTGGGCTCAGGGTATCGGCTGATACCGAGTACTGATCCGATACCTGTGTGTGTATCTATATACAGCTGTTTAAACTACTAGTCCTGTATGAATTGCTAGAATTATTTTTATGGTGTGCTTCAGACTTATCCCTTAATAAAACATGAACAAATACATGGTGAACTACTGTATTTATTACAGTATTTTTATGATCTGACATGCATTTGACAGTAATATTATTTATTTTTATTATATTTTTTTAATAAATCTAACACTGCAAACTGAAAAAGGTATTTTAGTTGTACAATATAACTGTATAAAAACAGTGCAACAAATAAATGTAGGAATATAAATATATATATATATATCAGAAAATAATCTCTTTACAACAAAAGTGAAAAATAAGCAACCATCTAGGCATTAGTAGTAGTAGTACGAGACGTATTATTATTACATAGAGACGTGGCTAAATCTACTGTACAGCAGTAGACTAATATATTCTGTCAATTTAAAATGTTTTAAACCGAACTTTTATTTTGACGGGTAGCCGTGAAGATATTTCAGTGTGTGTTCCTTATATGAAAAAGTTTTCCCAAATGAAACGGTAAATTCTCATGAAGTGACAGTTTATGCGTTCGTGTCCTCATATAGTGACCATAGACTGTGAATATGGACGTAGAGAAACTGGGGGAGGTTGCCGCTTGATAGTGACACAAGGCAGAAATTACTAAAACAGCGAGCGCCGCGCGCGCGTGTGTGTGTGCGGCCGCCATCCACACAGAGACGAAATACTTCGATACTATCCAGCCAGTAAACAGCGGACAAAGCCTACTGCTAACGCGTTTTCATTTCTTCTTCGCTGCTCTAAACAGTGGTTCCTTGTGGCAAAATAGCACAACTTCCTGTGTTTGCAATGCATTTTGAGCACCGAGGAAGAACCGCGCAGTGGTTAGGCAAAGCTCGCGGTCATAACTAGGTCTTGTTTAAAGGTCCCATAGCATGAAATTTTCATTTTATGAGGTTTTTCAACATTAATATGAGTTCCCCTAGCCTGAATATTGTCCCCAAGTGGATAGAAATGTTGATCGGTGTAAACCCGAGTTCTGGCTGTCTCTCTCTGCCTTTGCGAAAATGACAGGCCAGACGAGCCAATCCTGAAGTCTCCTGGTTTGACGTCCAAGCAGGAACGGTTACCTCCCTTTCCTCCGCCCAGAGAATCTGGCACGCCCATGCAAACGCTCGAGAGATCATTCCTTGTGAACGAGTATGAATGCAGGCAGTTTCTCAGTGTTTGGATGTACAAATGAAAACAGAAGTCTTTTTTCAGTTCCTTCTGATCTGTGATCAGTAATTTCTGATGTGTAGCTAATTATTTATTATTCGTGCACACAATGCGGCTTCTCTCTCTCCAGACAGAACGGTGTTTTAGTGTTTTCTTTCTTGTGAGTCAGTGTTTTTGTACGTCCTCGTCGCGTCTACCGGTTCTAAAATGTGCATACAGTCATGAGTTTCTGCTCAACATCGGCCTCACACACACCGAAGCTCGGGCTGCACTGGCCGTTGGCCTTCAACATCCCCGACCCCCAGTACTGCATCTGGCCCACAGCGGAGGCACCAAACGCGACGTGAGATTAAGCAGAAGGGGGGTAAGCGTGAGCATATTCGGGCTAGCCAGCCTAGCCCCACAATAAACTGGATTACATTCGATTACTGCTGTTGTGTCTTTGTTTGCGCTGTGTACTCAACGCGCGTCACTGACGCTTTTATTTTATTTGAAAAATAATGCTATTATCAACACTTACTTTTAACTCGTTCATCTCGACAGCTGTAATGGTACTTTGCATGTGTTACACAGTTGGTAATAATGATGAAGACGGACTCGGTGTGACTGGGACTCGTGTTTATTCAGAACTCTCAGATACAAACACAATAAGCGCTGACTGACAGCGCTCTCATAACTCAGTAGGTACTATAAATAACTTTGTTAGCGATCGCTGAGCTCCGTCTCTGGTACGTTAGTGATGTCCGGTTCGCGAACTATCTTTCTTTTGAACCTGTTCTTTTTAGTGAACCGAATCAGTTCACCAAATCGGACTGAATCGTTCTAAACGGTTCGCGTCTCCAGTCAGCGCTGATCCATAATTTACTAAAGTTACTAACTTTCTGACATGAGTGACAGTCCCTCCGACTAGAAATAGACTAATAACCTGAAGTATATGCTGTAACTACAACAGTTCAGACATGCTGAGAACTGATGTGAAGTGAACTCAGGTCCATCCGTCTCTCTGGCAGCAGCTCGTGCCTGCTCGTGCCTCGTAGACCAAGTTAAACCACGCCCCCTCCGCTCATTTAAAATACAAAGATGTCAGCCAATCACAACAGTGGGCGTTTTTACTGAAGTCTCACAGCAGACACGCCTCTTGAAGCAGGGCATTCAGCCACAGGGCAAACAGCAGTATTGAAAAAATGCCTTTTATTTCTAAATTATGACATTTTATGATGCAAAAGTCATACTAACAATATAAGTACACCTCAGGAAACATTATAAAATAATAGAAAAATGCCATGCCATGGGACCTTTAAGAAAATGGTATCGGATCGGTACATGGGTTCAAGTACTCGCCGATACCGATGGCAGATTTTTTTTGTGGTATCGGTGATATTTCCGATACTAGTATCGGAATCGGAACAACTCTAATCAGTGTTGCTTTTGTCGGGCAATGATCAAAGAAGAAGAAAAATATGTTTTTTGAAAGCACCGCAGAGCCACAAATCAACCTACAAATGGCTTCCTTGTACTGTTATTGCATATTAAGTACAAAAAAAGACACTTCAGCTTAAAACATTGATAGACCAGCTTTCTGTGTCTGGAGCTTTGCCTCATAACCGCTAAGAGACAAAATGTAGAGCAAGTGAAGTGGGACCATTTGTAATACCACCCATGATAGTACTGAGACACTAATCGAGATGTCGCTCGATGGTTGATTTGCTGATCTGCCACTCTTTTAGACCAGTATTGAAATCATTCAGATGAACGACTTGTTTACATCTTCGTCTGTGTATGCATTATGTAACACCACAAAATGACATTGAATGTTTCTCAATTTGTTTAACAATGGTTGATTCTATTTTTATTTAAGCTTAAAGTAATCAGTCAATATAGATAGAATATACATGTCCCAACCCAAAATACAGAACGTTTCATTGGGAATACCTTTTTGAGGGGTGTTATTACGATATAATGCTCCGAAACACTTGGTGTCCCAAAGCTTAGAGATTGCATGCCCTAAAAAATTGATGATATTGGACTAATCTGTGTCACACACCGTATTAAATAATGATAGAGTAGATTTAGATAATTGCTGAAGGTTGTGAGAGAGCCTTGCTCCAGAAATGATATAATACATGAATTATATCATCATAAAATGGTAAATTGAGTTAATTGGAACCAGCTGTAAAAGCTCCCACACAAACACTCAAGTATAGAGGGGGAAAAAAACTGGCAATATTTGTTTTTATCGCCTCAATTTTGCATGGTGATGATGTGTTACATACTCAAACATGCATATCTATAATAGTAATCTGGGACCACACACACACACACACACACACACACACTCAAAAGCATATTATGACAAAAAATGCATTAATATCAGCTAATGAAACACTTACTCAGTCAAACATAAACCTCTTACACTCAAAGGCATATGACTACAGAAAAAAAAAATGTTTCCCTGGAGAGAGTGGAAAAAATGAGCCCATCCAGCAAGGGAGGGGATGGAGAGAAAATGAGGAAAAATTAGAAAGGGGGGATAGGAGAAAGAAAGCATTGAGTGGCATACTGGAAGTTCAATCTGCTTGCTAAAAATCCGGACTCTTACACCATTCATATATTTGACTGACAGTCTTACTAATGTAGCCTATTCCCCACTTCATCTAGTCTACAAATCATGATTTGAGTGTACAGAAAACACATCATTATGACAAGGTTTTACGTCATCAATATTAATATAAAATGAATAAGTGTGCCAGTCTCAACAGACTGGGTGTGAGTGTGCCTGGTTCCCTCAGCGGTCTATTAATCTGTCAAGAGAGGTCACCTCCCTCACACCCAGCTCAGTTGCTGCTTAATTAACACACTTTCCTCTGGTATGGGTATGTAGACGTGTCTTAATGTGTGCATGGCACTAACTCTTATGATGCTAAAACTGGCAAACCACCAGCTTCTATGTTAAACAAATGGAGTAATGTGTTATAATCAGATTGGACAAATGCATGCAATGAATATAGCAGGATGAGGAACAGACATCACTAATTCGCAATACTTCATCTTCATGAACAAACAAAAATAAAGGCCAAAGCAGCTAATGATACATTTACTCAGTAAAGTCACGGCCACATCTATATCTACTGTATCTATATGGCATGTGTGGGGCTCCAGGTGAAGTTGATGTGATGTGAAGTGTGCAGCAGACCAACCGCAACGCACAGTATCTCAAATGTTGTGGTTTGAGCCAAAGTCTGTCATCAAAATAATTTGGTTTAATTCCCTCCCAGAAGCATCTTGCATGATTGCATTCCCAAACACTAGGCATTCGAACGCAAGATAACATGACAGCGTTTATTTCGTTTCATCTGTGCGCTCTGAGATGCTTGAGTCATTTGTGATGCAGGAAAAAAATCCTTCCATTTTTATTAGATATTTCGTGGCAATTTCCCAGGAAGTGACAATTTTGTTCTCTAGAACATGAGATGGAAACGGTGCAAATGTTTATACAATATTCCAATTTTCGCATAACTTTCATTTGCAACTTTAGATTCAAACATAGCATTTTTTCCCATGTTAAATACTTTCTTCCATTCCAGTTTAATTTACAAAAATAACTAGGCCTATATAAGTTTAGCTGATTTCCCCCCAAAAAAGTAAACAAAAAAGGTCCCAATTCACATACTTTACTTGCACTATTTTACTCTTTTTGTAGTAAAAGTAGCGCAAGTTTTGTGTTCACACTGAAAAACACAAATTTCTGTGGAGAAGATACCTGACAAATGTGAGTTGAATGCTTTACCATCAACTCCACTTCATCATTGCCTAATTTATGTTCCAATACTATAGTACAAACAAAGCTACACATAAAATTGTTTGCTCTTCTATTATTCTGCCCACTACGCCCACCATATATTATTAATTCTCGCTCTCTCTCTCTCTCGCTCACTCACACACACACACACACACACACACACACACACACACACACACACACACACACACACACACACACACACACACACACACACACACACACACACACACACACACACACACACACACACACACACACACACACACACACACACACACACGTTTAAAAACATAACCTGTTTAAATTTTCACAGAGTGAGACAAATGTAAACATATTTTACAAACAAACACTTTCACAGATTTCACATTCGAAACTAACCTCTCCATATAGATTGAAAACATTAATCATCTAAATCTTCTCCCTCTATTGCGTTTGATTTTTCCTAAGTTTTATCTGTTGGACACACTCTCTCTCTCTCTCTGTGTGTGTGTGCGGGTGTTTGTGTAGAAGTAATTGGAGAGAATTACAGTGTGTGTAGTGCCGCTTCTGTATAAGAGACTTGCTCTGTTCTCTATCCTGCATCAGACAGCTGCTCTGCTCACCTTTTTTTTTTACCTCCTACACAGTCTCCAAATTGTTCTCACTCAAAACCGGGCTGGAAACATGCACATATATTTCAGATGATCTTACTATAAAACGGATCAAATGGAAAACAGGTTGAAACTTTTGAACTGATACTTAAAAGTTGCTTTTCTTCTCTATTGTGATTTATATATTAGTGAAACGGCTTCTCAAAAAAGAAAACATTTGATTTTGTCTTATGGGAATTGATTGGATTGCTGAATGGTTGTGGTTTGCTATTGCTGTGACGTCATGCGAGTGACAGGTTGTCCCGCCCTCGCATAAGTAAACACATCATCAGAGAAGAGAAGAGTTGTTGTTGCAAGAGGGAGGGGATTTTTTATTATTATTATTATTATTATTAAATATGAGGGCATATGAATTAAGTCTGAAAGTGAAACTTAAATCTGTAGCATTAAAGTAGCATTGAAGTAAGATATATCTTGCATCCTCGGAGAAGAAATTATAACTTCAGCTGATAAGGACTTTAAAAGACACTTGGATTTAAAGGAACTATTTTTGAAAATAGGTTCATTTTCCAACTCCCCTAGAGTTAAACAGTTGAGTTTTACCATTTTCAAATCCATTCAGCCAATCTCCGGGTCTGGTGATAGCACTTTTAACATAGCTTAGCATATAATTGAATCTGATTAGACCGTTAGCATCTCGCTCAAAAAATGACCAAAGAGTTTCGATATTTTTCCTATTTAAAACTCGACGGAAAATTAAAAGTTGCGATTTTCTAGGAACTATACTCTCATTTCTGCGTAATAATCAAGGAACTTTGCTGCCGTACCATGGGTGCAGCAGGTGCAATGATATTACGCAGTGCCTGAAAATAGTCCCCAGCTAGGTAACTTCCAATGTGTGACCAGCACTAAGTTTTGCAGGTATTCCGGTTCAAATAGATAAGGTTCAGGATCTGCACCAAAGTAAATATCTTCTGAATCGTCTCTTACAAATGTCTCCATGGTTACAAGGCACGCTCCTTGTGCAAGCAGGTTGTCACGTTGGTTATGTTGACGGAAGTTAGCCTATTTTCAGGCACTGCGTAATATCATTGCACCTGCTGCACCCATGGTACGGCTGCAAAGTTCCTTGATTATTACGCAGATGAGAGTATAGTTCCTAGTCATATCGGCCTCGTAACTTTTCATTTTCCGTCGGTCTTAGTACAAGATGTAACTACAGAAGAGTCAAGTTTTAAATAGGAAAATATCAAAACTCTTTAGTCATTTTTGAGCGAGATGCTAACAGTCTAATCAGATTCAATGATCTATGCTAAGCTATGCTAAAAGTGCTACCGCCAGACCCAGAGATCGGCTGAATGGATTCAAAAATGGTAAAACTCTACTGTTCAACTCTATGGGAGTTGGAAAATAAGCCTATTTTCAAAAATAGTGGAGTGTTCCTTTAAATTGGACTAAACTGAAGTGAGCTATTTTGACTAACATCTATATATTTTAGTTTAGAGAATGCTGTGTGAACTTATGATAGATAACGCAGCTGCTTTACCCTATAAAATGCACTGTTGTAGAATTAGAAAACGCTTTGCATGGCAAGATCTTTCATGACCATGGTATTGTACTTGCCTGCATAACATGCATTAAAAAGTGTAGACCGTCACTTTACAGAACGATTCAAATAAACAGGTTAGTCAGAAAATGAGACTGGTGTGGAATGAATGTACTGTAAGGGGGAAAAAATGCGCTGCAAGGTTACAAAGAATGTGAAAGGGGTGAAGAGAACCTGAAAGTTTACAAGTGGACAGCCATGTTTCGGAAAACACAGGGAAACCTGTTAGTCCAGATGGTGCAGTTGCATATTTCTATAAATCACACTTGTGAATATATATGTCTAGAATTACACGCAAACAGCTGAGTCATTCTCAGAGTTCAAGGCATCATGCTGCTGTTTGTACTTTGCTAATGTACAGCAAAAATAATCCGCCAGGCTCCCAAATTCCCCCTCTGTGCATTGCGGTCCTCATAATACAGTTAAGAAATGCAAAATCCTCTGTTTGAAGTTAATAAAAAATATGACGTTTGCAATCCGTGTTACTTCCGGAATATGGCACATTAATGTGAAGCTGGATGTACAAGAAAATTGTTTGGATCATAAAAAATGGTCCCTATATGACAGGTGATTGGAGGGAAGAAAAATATTGAACAAATAAAACGGCTTGGTGATGTCACATGACGAGTTTGAGAACCAGGTTGTTACATTTGGTAAGAAAGTAAATTGTCCTATTTGATTTCATACTGACATTAAATCCATTTTAATGTGACAGAAACTACCATTCAAAATGTTTGGGTTGGAAAGATTTTTTTATATACAGGTGCTGGTCATATAATTAGAATATCATCAAAAAGTTGATTTATTTCACTAATTCTATTCAAAAAGTGAAACTTGTATATTATATTCATTCATTACACACACACTGATATATTTCAAATGTTTATTTCTTTTAATTTTGATGATTATAACTGACAACTAAGAAAAATCCCAAATTCAGTATCTCAGAAAATTAGAATATTACTTAAGACCAATACAAAGAAAGGACTTTTAGAAATCTTGGCCAACTGAAAAGTATGAACATGAAAAGTATGAGCATGTACAGCACTCAATACTTAGTTGGGGCTCCTTTTGCCTGAATTACTGCAGCAATGCGGTGTGGCATGGAGTCGATCAGTCTGTGGCACTACTCAGGTGTTATGAGAGCCCAGGTTGCTCTGATAGTGGCCTTTCAGCTCTTCTGCATTGTTGGGTCTGGCATATCACATCTTCCTCTTCACAATACCCCACAGATTTTCTATGGGGTTAAGGTCAGGCGAGTGTGCTGGCCAATTAAGAACAGGGATACTATGGTCCTTAAACCAGGTACTGGTTGCTTTGGCACTGTGTGCAGGTGCTAAGTCCTGTTTGAAAATGAAGTGCTCTAAAACTTCCTGGTATACGGCTACGTTGACCTTGGACCTCAGAAAACACAGTGGACCAACAGCAGATGACATGGCACCCCAAACCATCACTGACTGTGGAAACTTTACATTGGACCTCAAGTGTGCCTCTCCTCTCTTCCTCCAGACTCTGGGACCCTGATTTCCAAAGGAAATGCAAAATTTACTTTCACCAGAGAACATAACTGGACCACTCAGCAGCAGTCCAGTCCTTTTTGTCTTTAGCCCAGGCGAGACGCTTCTGACGCTGTCTGTAGTTCAAGAGTGGCTTGACACAAGGAATGCGACAGCTGAAGCCCATGTCTTGTATACGTCTGTGCGTAGTGGTTCTTGAAGCACTCACTCCAGCTCCAGTCCATTCTTAGTGAATCTCCCCCACATTTGAATGGGTTTTGTTTCACAATCCTCTCCAGGGTGAGGTTATCCCTATTGCTTGTACACTTTTTTCTACCACATCTTTTCCTTCCCTTCGCCTCTCTATTAATGTGCTTGGACACAGAGCTCTGTGAACAGCCAGCCTCTTTTGCAATGACTTTTTGTGTCTTGCCCTCCTTGTGCAAGGTGTCAATGGTCGTCTTTTGGACAACTGTCAAGTCAGCAGTCTTCCCCATGATTGCGTAGCCTACAGAACTAGATTGGGAGACCATTTAAAGGCCTTTGCAGGTGTTTTGAGTTAATTAGCTGATTAGAGTGTGGCACCAGGTGTCTTCAATATTGAACCTTTTCACAATATTCTAATTTTCTGAGATACTGAATTTGGGATTTTCCTTAATTGTCAGTTATAATCATCAAAATTAAAAGAAATAAACTTTTGAAATATATCAGTTTGTGTGTAATGAATGAATATAATATACAAGTTTCACTTTTTGAATAGAATTAGTGAAATAAATCAACTTTTTGATGATATTCTAATTATATGACCAGCCCATATTTTTATATTTTAAAAAAATCTCATGCTCACCAAGGCTGCATTCATTTAATATAATAACGGTAATATTGTGAAATATTATTTCATTTTAAATAACTATTTCTGTATATTTTAAAATATAATGTATTCCTGTGATGCAAAGTAGAATTTTCAGCAGCCTTTACTCCAGTCTTTGGCGTCACATGATCCTTCAGTGTCACATGATCCTTCAAAATCATAATAATATGTTGATTTGCTGATTAAGAAAATAAAGAGGTTTTTTTTTTTTTTTTACAATTCTTTAAAAATATATATTTTAAAATATTTTATATAAATAGACTGTTCAAAGGAAAATAATGTATTTGAAAGAGAAATCTTACATAATTTAAATCTATTTACTGACACTTTTGATTCATTCAATTTGCTGAATAAAAATTATATTTCTGATCCTGATCCTAAACTTTTAAACGGTAGCGTATTTTCAAGTAAAACAAGATTCAGCAAGTAAGACATCACTTTATCTTATCCATCTAATTGGTATTAGGTCATGAAAAGTAAATCTTGAAATTATGTTTTTTGGTTATTGGTTAAAATCGTGAACATTGGCACCTTGATTTAAGATTAGAAAGACAACATATTTTCTTTGACCAACATGCATCAATGAATCATCCACGATAAGACAAGAAATGTACATTAAAGAAGTAATTTCAATTTCATTTCTTGTTTCAAGTCAATATTTGGGACACAAACATGAACAAGAACACATTTGTCATGTTAAAACTTGATAATGTTTTTTGCGAGCAAGATCTAGAATTACATGTAAATGTCTGCAGGTGAGTTTACTCAGTTACCGATTGGTGGATCCAAGAACAAAAATGTCATTGTGAGTGTTACATAACACCCAAAAAAAAAACATTTCTTTTTTACACGCGTGTCGCAGGGTTATTGGGTTAAAATAACATGCATCAAGGAAGGCAGCGTTTGTGTGCAGAGAGAGAGAGTTACAGATTGTGGGAGGGAAACATGGAGAAAGAGAGATCAGTGACTTCAAGGTCAGATGAGTGCAGAGTGCCATGTGACATTCGTTTTAGTGTAGCATTGATTTCTCACCCCTCTCTTCCCTTAGGCTAAGAAACAAGAGACCCTATGCCTCTGTCTTTCTCTCGCCTATAACACACACACAATGGTTAGTCAAGGTTAGTGTGGAAAAGCCAATTCCTTCTTTGAAACAGGGCTTACTGTGTGACTGCAGGCTTGTTATCAAATGTGCGTGTTCGACATTAGGGCTCAAATCCGCTCAATACAGTGTTTTTGACAAGAATTTTAGGCACACACACATATATTCATGTGTATGTTAGCATGTCGACCTAAAGGTGAAGCTGAGCTTGCCTCTGTCTGTCTGTGCAATAAGAGTGGTGTCCATTTCTGCCTTGCGTACACTTCACAAAAGCTTCATTAATCCAAGACCAACAGAGAACGGCCTGTGCGCTCGATACCATAAAAGCACGCAACAGACCTTTTGTTGCGGTGCGTTCAAAAGCGATACAACAAGAAAAAATTTGTAATGACATGCAAAACGTGCAGAATGGAAACAATACTTTAGGGTAACGCGCTGTGACGCTTTTTACAAAACAACTGTGTGTTGTATTTGTGTTTGCCAGAGGAATGGAAAAACAACTCAAAACAAAGCCAGTGATAGATTTGAACACTACTAATGGTGTTTGCTTGTAAAAGAGCCGTGCGTATTACAGAGACAGAACATAGATGTTGGCAGACGGGTGACAGAGCACCATCACCACTACTTTCTTCTCTCCTGCAGTTTGGTTGATAAATAATTCAGAGGAGGTGCATGTTGTTGATTAAGACCTTTACTAACATATGCCTTCCGGCTGAGCACAATGTGTTGATTTGGTTCACCATACAGGTTGTGGACGTACAGTAGCGACTGCATTTAAACAAGGAAAACTCAAGAGACAAACTACTGGAATCTCTGGTTAATGTCAAGAACAAAGCACCCAAGTGAGTATTTGTAAAAGAGGAAAGGAAAACAATGGTGCAATATGGTGGCTTGTGAGTGTGCTTTAAAAGGAAAGATTAAAAATGATTAAGTCTGTGGTTGTGGATGCACAATATATCGGTGACTATAATGTAATAATAATAATTATTATTATTTTTACAATACCCTTTACAATATAGCTTTTTTTTAATTATATGTATTGGTCTGAACTTCCTTTTGAAAAATCTGGCTTAAAAATGTTTTATATGCACAGTAATTTTTTATATAGGAACTTGATGGATATAAAACATTGTATGATTATTTCTGTCATGACAACTCTCAGATAGGGATGTCACAATACCAGAAATCTAGTACTGATACCACCAACAGTACATGATATTCAATCGATACCACGGTACAAAAAAAACAATAATACTTCACGAGTTCACACTTACATATAATTTATGGAGAGTAATTTAAATGCGTATTTGGCGTGCTGTCCGGGGGGAGGGCTTCGAGCTCGGAATACGGCCCGAACCCAAAGTACCCCCGTGTATGTAAGTGGTTGATGAATAAAAGTGGTGAAAAAGGGGTGGTGGAGGGTTGCTGGAAAACTGTCAATGAACAGAGGCAAGACTGCTGCGTGTATATATACCTCTTATTGATGATTAGCTGATTGCTCTCCACCTGTGTCAATTATCTGAACGTGCTCCTCCCGAACTTTGTTTATAAAACATCATTTAAACATTAACTCCTTTATTTAAACTATTTAATATTACAAAAAAACAACATTAGTGACACTTGGCCTTCAAATAATACATAAAATAAAACAGTACTTAAAAACAATACTTTGTTTGCTTAGAATTAAAATAACTGGCACATAAATTGCAGTATCAAGACATGGGTAAGTAAATAAAACGGTAAAAATATGGGAAATTTTGTTCAGTAATTTACGTTCTTCGTAAATACAGTTGAATACTGTAAATGCAGCTGAATTTGAGGAGCAAACTAATAACGGCAAGCTACTGTTTAATCTTACGGGATAGTACAGTATTTTTTAGTCTAGTTAGATGTGCAACAAAATTGCTCGAGCCTCCTCTTAACTCATGACGCATCAAATCCTATCAACAGGTGTACAGTCAAATAGGTTCTACCATGTGCTTGTAGGCGTTTTTCTTCTTCTTTAACATTTTAGGACCGACTGAAACACTTCTAAGCATATTATGTGATGCCCCTATCAGTTCTGGAAGAATTTCAGCCTCGTTACCTTTGTTACCATCAGTACTTACGCTACTGTAGAAAAACAAGTACCGTAAGGATTTAAAAATGTTGCTATCGAGATGGAATTAAAGTATCAGTTCTCATGCCATCCTTACTTTCTGAAAGTTTGGCATGGTAATGAGCATGACAATGTTAATGTATTCGGTCTTGGCGGAATAGATCTGCTACGCTGCTGCTGCAGAGCATGTACAGAACATGCCACTGATACACACGACACGCTGCTATAAGCAAGCAAGACATGCGGCTGCTGTACAAGCATACATGAATCACCCCATAGCAGATCTATACAGGTGGAGCTGGGGAAGGCGTGGGTTTTCTGAAAGCACGCTGCAAAGTGCTATAGCAAACATTAGGCAAGAATTTGAATGTTGAGCAGCGAGCTCACTGGCTACTAGTGGTGTAACAGTTCTCTGTATAAAAAAAATAAATAAATAAAAATCAATCCGTCCCGTTCTTCACCCACGGTTCAGAACGCACTTGGACCGTGGTTCATCTCAAATCTTTTGACGCATAAAAAAAATGGTTTGTTAATAAATAAAACGACAGACAGAGTTCGGCTAATGTATGTTTTTGTCAACGGATACACATTCTGGCTTCCCAATACTTCACAACAGCAATGATCAAGATCGAGAGCTGCTTGGTTACATTCTTCCAAATATCTTCCGTTGTGTATAGCAGAACAAAGAAATGTAGACAGGTTTGGAACAACTTGAGGGTAAGTAAATGACAATATTTTTGGGTGAACTATCCCTTAACTAAACTGCAGGTTCATAAACCACCAGGAAAAATACAGTAGTACTCAACAGCTTGCAAATATGGTATGGACACTAAGTATACACCATGCAAATATGCAAGTCCTTTGGTACATAATCAAAGCAAACAGAGAGAAAGAAAATCTCATAAAAAAGCATTTGTCACCATCACATGTCTGTCTCACATGGCCAGATATTCCCCATATTCTGTTGTTTTTTTTAAGGGTGAATGGAGAGATTGTGAAGGAACTGTTGTCATACTGAATGGTTTGGTAAATATTGTCAGAGATAAGTCTACATCACTGTTCATTTTGTGGTAATAGATAATGCTTTCGAAAAACAGATAAAGATACTTTATGGGAAAAAATGGCACAGGTGAGCTATAATAACCATTGGGTTTGACTATGGTAAAAGAGTGGGAAGATACAATATTTTATCATCAGCCTCTAAAAACACATCTGAAGAACTCTATAGCGGTAACTATGGAAACCACGATTAAGACGCTTCAGTAAAGTTGGTGAAAGCGAATCCTGTGCAGTTTATTTTATCTACCATTTTCCACATCGTGTCATGCGAATAAGCCATTGTCGTCGAGACTAGTTAGTTTGTATCCCTCTCTCCATGTCAAAGAACTTAGAAAAACAAGACCGTACAGTAGGCCAACACTTAGGCTACTGTTTAGTGACTGAATAATAAAATTATATACATGTTACAGTATGGAGGAGGAGGAGGAGGAGGAGCAGGAGCGGGAAAGAGTTGTCAGTCTGGTCTTTCTACGGGTTATGCGTTTACATAACTTTATGGCAGCGCATTCTATGAAACACTCGAAAAGTACAGCTGCTGCAGCTTCCGCGTATCTGGACAGCGTAACCCGGTGAAGTCGAATACAATTTTTTTAATCAAGTTCCTCTCCTGAACTTGAATGTTTAAGAACACATATCAAACATTTAAAGTACTTCCTGTCCAAAAAACGTCGCTCTCGTTACCAAGTGTCTACAATTGTTTCCATTAAATCAGAAATGGATCTGTTGCAAATGTGTCGTTTGATGCTCGACCGACAAACATCGAAAATGCGACGAAACCTATTGGTTGTTGGTGGACAACGTGGACGTTTCATGTTATTCATGTCTGTCATTTCTACGCTGCCAATGGGCGGATTTACAAACGCCTACAAAACGCGCAAAAAGTTAAAAGTTTTGAGTTCAAAACTTACCAACTTCAGTGTCCGAGAGGTTTCAATAATTCGTCTCTTATTCTCACTGCTGCTGTGTAAGTTGAGAGCAGAATGAGCAGCGCGGCGTGTTTGAGGAAGTATTTACCCGCTCACTGTGACTGTCTGGGTTTGACAATACTGGAGGAGTGACGTCGAGCAGGTGAGAGAGAGAGAGAGAGAGAGAGAGAGAGAGAGAGAGAGAGAGAGAGAGAGAGAGAGAGAGAGAGAGAGAGAGAGAGAGAGAGAGAGAGAGAGAGAGAGAGAGAGAGAGTGGGCGGGTCTAAATGTTCCAAAAATACATAGTTAACAAAAGTCTATCTATCTATCTATCTATCTATCTATCTATCTATCTATCTATCTATCTATCTATCTATCTATCTATCTATCTATCTATCTATCTATCTATCTATCTATCTATCTATCTATCTATCTATCTATCTATCTATCTATCTGTGTATTTCCAATTTTTGTTCAAATCAGTAGATCACTGTTCAAAAAATAATTCACTAATAAGGTATCTAGGTTATTACCTGTTGTCTAATGTCTCAGGCTTTGAGTTGTTATAATGTCTGACAATTTTAGATTATCTATGATGTCATATAGTTAAAGATTGAAAGATATGCACAATCAAGGTAATAATTATCTGTTGGAAAAAAAAAAGGTTTGTTCATGTATGTTTCTCATTTAACCGCCTTAGGACAGGTTAATGAGTTACCATTGTTGGTGGTTAACCAGGTGCTTTCGTTTCCTGAAGGCAAGGCAGGAGATTCCCGATGGAAACCATAGTTTTGGGAACTCCATTCAGGCCCGCCCTCACACCTACACAAGGAATGGGTATGGACAACACACACACACACACACACACACAGAGAGAGAGAGAGAGAGAGAGAGAGAGAGAGAGAGAGAGAGAGAGAGAGAGAGAGAGAGAGAGAGCCTACACAAAGAAGCAGCAGTCACATGATGCTGACTCACAGACTGCCCCACCCCTTCAATCTAGGTCTGTCAGTGGTGTATAAAGCTCGGAGTTTCAGGGTTTCTATTTTTAGTATAATTTCCAACTGACCGTTTACCTTAATCTGACATTTCTGTGCAACAAATGAAACATGTAACTGCAATCCAACAGATACTGTTATTATAGAAAGTTCCGAACAGTGAAGACTCATCACGTGGGTTTAGATGGTTTCACTTCTGTTTTATAGAACTGTGTCTTGACAGTTATTCCTTTCTTCTCCTTTATTGTTTCTCTCCTCTTCCTGTCTGTTTTATCTCACCCGTTCTAATGTATCAGCATTGCCTCACTTCTCTTTTACTATTACTTTCCTCTTCTTTCTTTTGTTTTAGAGCCTCTGTTTTAAGTCAAGTCTGTAATGAGTTTTAAATATGTTTTGAGAATGATAATTATTTTTATAGCAATCCAAAATTGTTTCCTTACTGAAAATGTAGGATATATAATATATCTTCATATTCATTTGATCACATCTTAACACAATCCCTTACTCTCAGAAGTGGTTCTAAACAAGTTTTACTTCAGGACAAGATTTTGATTTGGATATCAAGCGGTGACTTGCACAACATAAACAAAAATGTCCTTAAAAGCAAATGTCCAAATGTATTATTTAAAAAAATATTTAACAAAAAAAAAAGTTATCACGCAACAAGCGAACCTGTATTTAATGCAGGGTTATTAAATAAAAAAAAAAAAATAAAAAAAAATGTATATATATATATATATATATATATATATATATATATATATATATATATATATATATATATATATATATACAGTGAGGAAAATAAGTATTAGAACACCCTGCTATTTTGCAAGTTCTCCCACTTGGAAATCATGGAGGGGTCTGAAATTGTCATCGTAGGTGCATGTCCACTGTGAGAGACATAATCTAAAAAAAAATCCACAATATTTGATTTTTGTAACTATTTATTTGTATGATACAGCTGCAAATAATGACTGATTCTGACCCTCAAAGACCTGTTAGTCTGCCTTTAAAATGTCCACCTCCACTCCATTGTTTATCCTAAATTAGATGCACCTGTTTGAGGTCGTTAGCTGCATAAAGACACCTGTCCACCCCATACAATCAGTAAGAATCCAACTACTAACATGGCCAAGACCAAAGAGCTGTCCAAAGACACTAGAGACAAAATTGTACACCTCCACAAGGCTGGAAAGGGCTACGGGGAAATTGCCAAGCAGCTTGGTGAAAAAAGGTCCACTGTTGGAGCAATCATTAGAAAATGGAAGAAGCAAAACATGACTGTCAATCTCCCTCGGACTGGGGCTCCATGCAAGATCTCACCTCGTGGGGTCTCAATGATCCTAAGAAAGGTGAGAAATCAGCCCAGAACTACACGGGAGGAGCTGGTCAATGACCTGAAAAGAGCTGGGACCACTGTTTCCAAGGTTACTGTTGGTAATACACTAAGACATCATGGTTTGAAATCATGCATGGCATGGAAGGTTCCCCTGCTTAAACCAGCACATGTCAAGGCCCGTCTTAAGTTTGCCAATGACCATTTGGATGATCCAGAGGAGTCATGGTAGAAAGTTATGTGGTCAGATGAGACCAAAATAGAACTTTTTGGTCATAATTCCACTAAACGTGTTTGGAGGAAGAAGAATGATGAGTACCATCCCAAGAACACCATCCCTACTGTGAAGCATGGGGGTGGTAGCATCATGCTTTGGGGGTGTTTTTCTGCACATGGGACAGGGCGACTGCACCGGGGCCATGTATTGTGAGATTTTGGGGAACAACCTCCTTCCCTCAGTTAGAGCATTGAAGATGGGTCGAGGCTGGGCCTTCCAACATGACAATGAGCCAAAGCACACAGCCAGGATAACCAAGGAGTGGCTCTGTAAGAAGCATATCAAGGTTCTGGCGTGGCCTAGCCAGTCTCCAGACCTAAACCCAATAGAGAATCTTTGGAGGGAGCTCAAACTCCGTGTTTCTCAGCGACAGGCCAGAAACCTGACTGATCTAGAGAAGATCTGTGTGGAGGAGTGGGCCAAAATCCCTCCTGCAGTGTGTGCAAACCTGGTGAAAAACTACAGGAAATGTTTGACCTCTGTAATTGCAAACAAAGGCTACTGTACCAAATATTAACATTGATTTTCTCAGGTGTTCAAATACTTATTTGCAGCTGTATCATACAAATAAATAGTTAAAAAATCATACATTGTGATTTCTGGATTTGTTTTTTAGATTATGTCTCTCACAGTGGACATGCACCTACGATGACAATTTCAGACCCCTCCATGATTTCTATTGGGAGAACTTGCAAAATAGCAGGGTGTTCAAATACTTATTTTCCCCACTGTATATATATATATATATATATATATATATATATATATATATATATATATATATATATATATATATATATATATATATATATATATATATATATATATATATATATATATATATATATATATATATATATATATATATATATATATATATATATATATATATATATATATATGAACATTTTAAATGTTGCCTTGACTGAATTATTGACTGAAAATTAATAAAAATAAATTCAACCTAAATAGCAAAATATTTTTTCTTTAAAAAATAAAATAAAATGACCAAATCACATTACCAAAATTAAAATGAAGACAAAAAAATATAAAGAATACATTTAAAATACACTCTAAAAAAAAAGGTTCTATATGGCACCAAAAATGGTTCTTCGTCGTAATCATAGAGGAACCACTTTTGGTGCTATATAGCACCATATCTTAACATGTTCTGTATATGGTAGCGGTGCTATATAGCACCATAGTTAGCGGTGCTATAGCACCTTAGTCAAAGAACCGGTGAAGAACCTCTGAAGAACCGCTGAAGAACCACTGAAGCACCAAAATTGGTGCTATATAGCACTAAAAAAGGTTCCCCTATGATTACGAGCCAAGAACCATTTTTGGTGCCATATAGAACCTTTTTTTTTTTAGAGTGTATGAATAAAACTAAATTGATTTAAATTGACTAAACATTGATTTAATGCAGCCTTGGTTATCTTATTTTGCATTGTTTGCATTAAAGTTTTCAAGGATAAGGACATCACGCAACCTGACCATGTTGTCATTCACATTTAGCATCTTTCCCTGCTGCTCATGACCCTGTCAGAACTAGTCTAAAGTCTAGACAGAACTACTGTCTTTACAGTTAGTTTCTATCTTTACTGTCTCCATCGTAACAGGAATTAACTGGAAGGGCTCTAATAGTTATGAATTTCCTGACTGTCCTGCTTAAACTAATAAGCTCTGTCTTGGTGGAGACACTCTCACTGTATTAGTGAGGTGAGTCTGATCACTGGGCACAGTGGGCAGTGGAACGACTGACCGAGGGTGGAGTCAGTGTCAGTTTCCCCACAGTGCCAGGACAAACAGTAGTCTGTGAGTAATGACAGGAACCCAGTAGAGAGGAAAGAGGAAACCCCCCAAAATAACATTCATCTGGTTATCGACTGCTATCTATTCCTCACTCTGTCTCTTATTTTCTGCCCCTTCTGATATCTTTCTGTTACATACAATTGGTACCGAAGGAAAAGACACAGAGCATGTTGATTATGTATGTAACACGAACATAACTAAAACAAAGAAACATAAAACATGATCTATGGGATTCCATGCCTGAGTCATTCCAACCTCAAATTTTCAAGAACTGGTAGCTACATCCTATATAAACTGGTTTGTACATTTTGTACCCTGTGGTATGCTGTTATACTGTTGTACTCTTAAAGAACAGACAGGAATGTAAATGTTCAGGCTGTGTTCTCCAAAAGAAAGCTTGATAATGGTGGTGGTGACCTCATGTATTCAGCGATAGTGCTCTGGAACTCTGCCCTCCCACTGGAGATAAATAGCACATATCTGGCCATGGGTGAGGGTGACGGAAAATTGGGAAATAAATAGCAAAGGTGCTAATATCCTGGAATACATTATCTTGGTTGGGGAGAGCAGTGCTAAAAGAAGACTACCTCTGACTGTTTGTAAACAAAAGACGCTCATTTACTATTCAAATAAATGCATGTATTTCGAACAGGCAAATGCACAAAGGACTCCAAACTCTATAGTTCTGTGAGTTGTTGCCAGTAATGGAAGTGAAGCTCATTCGTGAAAACACAAAAGCTGGGTATTGCTGAGGATAAGGTCATGCTTCCCAAGCCTAATGGATCTTATGTTTGTCTATCCCATTGTGCATTAGGTTTTCATGGACAGATAAACACCTGTGTGTGGTCAACGTTTGTTTCAGTTTGAGGTTCACTGTTCTCGATTCATATGTATCCTCTCAGAATTACCATAGTAGAACTAAAATGACCACTTTATATCATACTTCAATTAAATTTTTACCTTTAGGGTCCAAAAATAAAAAATATATATAAAAATCATTCGCAATTGTGGCGCTGCTTGGAATATCAGCATTACCTGCCACCTTGTACTCGCAACACGAACACCTTGAAGGCCCACTAAAGTGACTTGAAACACACAGAATTATTCAATGTGTTGACGTAATTTCCACTGAAACAGGAAGACAGGGTGGGACATATTGAACAATTGCTCCCCCTTTAAAAAAAAAAATAGCCAATAGCGTTGAATCTATATCTCAGATCGCCCAGAGTCGTTGAGCTAGGTAAAGCCGCAGTTTCCTCCTAATCTCTGGTCTGGTCTGTGCCAACTCATGATCCACTTTGTGCCATCGTGTCTACACCCTTAAAAATAAAGGTGCCAGGAAGAACCAAAAGGGGGTTTTCACAGTGATGCCATAGAAAACCATTTTTGGTTCCCTAAAGAACCGTTTTGTGAAAGGTTCTTTAACCTTTCTGCGTTTCAAAGAACCTTTTGTGAAATGGAAAGGTTCTTTGGGTATTAAAAGTTCTTCATGGAACCATACACTCTGCCAAAAAACATTTAAGAACCTTCATTTTTAAGAGTGTATGGACTAGGGATGTTCAGATCCGATCACGTGATCAGAAATCGGGCCTGATCACGTGGTTTCAGACCTCCCGGAATCGGACGTTACCTCCCGATCAGGACTCGGATATATACACTCACCTAAAGGATTATTAGGAACACCATACTAATACTGTGTTTGACCCCCTTTTGCCTTCAGAACTGCCTTAATTCTACGTGGCATTGATTCAACAAGGTGCTGAAAGCATTCTTTAGAAATGTTGGCCCATATTGATAGGATAGCATCTTGCAGTTGATGGAGATTTGTGGGATGCACATCCAGGGCACGAAGCTCCCGATCCACCACATCCCAAAGATGCTCTATTGGGTTGAGATCTGGTGACTGTGGGGGCCATTTTAGTACAGTGAACTCATTGTCATGTTTAAGAAACCAATTTGAAATGATTCGAGCTTTGTGACATGGTGCATTATCTGTCAGGGTTTGTAGAAGGGATGAAGCGAGGACTCAAAGATGCAGAAATAAGGGCTTTTAATGTGGATAATAAAATAAAACAAGACAAAAACAAACTACCCCGAGGGGGAAAAACAGACTTGACTTGACTTCCAGGGAGCAGGGAAACATGAGGTAGATACGACGACAATTCCGCACTGGACTGTAAACACAAGGAGATTAAATAGGAAACAAACAAAAGAGGGTAACAAGGGAGGACAGGTGGGGCAAATGAACCAATAATCAGGAAACAAGGTGGGCGGGGTTAGACAATAGACATGAGCACAAGGCACAAAGAAACACTGGACTAGATATATGTGCTCACACCAAACGTGACATGAACATGCAGCTAATGAAAACTCATCAGCTGCATGTTCACACAAAACATGACGACATGAAAGCACGCAGCCAGTGAAAAACACCAGTCACGTGCTACACAACACAAAACATAACATGAAAGCATGCGGCCGATGTAAACACGAACCGTGTGCTACACAAACACACACGGACAGAAGAGCGCATGCTCACACGACAAGACAGAGCGCACGAGAACTAGCGTATGCTCATTCCGTGCGCTCGACAAAAAACAAACACACGGAGCATGAATGTCCGAATCCCAACACAAAACTGAAACCCAAACTAGACCGAAGTGCTGGGATCCGAACACCACGCCCCGCACACAAATACAAGGACAGAAAAGCACGCAGCTCGAGCATGCTCAAAGCTGCGCGCTCACACAAGACAAGACAAACAATACAGGAGTGTCAGGGCTCTGTCACAAACCAAGAGTAAACTAGACCGAAGTGACAGAACCCTGACATTATCCTGCTGGAAGTAGCCATCAGAGGATGGGTACATGGTGGTCATAAAGGGATGGACATGGTCAGAAACAATGCTCAGGTAGGCCGTGGCATTTAAACGATGCCCAATTGGTACTAAGGGGCCTAAAGTGTGCCAAGAAAACATCCCCCACACCATTACACCACCACCACCAGCCTGCACATGGTAACAAGGCATGATGGATCCATGTTCTCATTCTGTTTACGCCAAATTCTGACTCTACCATCTGAATGTCTCAACAGAAATTGAGACTCAGGCAACTCAATTGCAGACCAGGCAACATTTTTCCAGTCTTCAACTGTCCAATTTTGGTGAGCTTGTGCAAATTGTAGCCTCTTTTTCCTATTTGAAGTGGAGATGAGTGGTACCCGGTGGGGTCTTCTGCTGTTGTAGCCCATCCGCCTCAAGGTTGTGTGTGTTGTGGCTTCACAAATGCTTTGCTGCATCCCTCAGTTGTAACGAGTGGTTATTTCAGTCAAAGTTGCTCTTCTATCAGCTTGAATCAGTCGGCCCATTCTCCTCTGACCTCTAGCATCAACAAGGCATTTTCGCCCACAAGACTGCTGCATACTGGACGTTTTTCCCTTTTCACACCATTCTTTGTAAATCCTAGAAATGGTTGTGCATGAAAATCCCAGTAACTGAGCAGATTGTGAAATACTCAGACCGGCCCGTCTGGCACCAACAACCATGCCACGCTCAAAATTGCTTAAATCACCTTTCTTTCCCATTCTGACATTCAGTTTGGAGTTCAGGAGATTGTCTTGACCAGGACCACACCCCTAAATGCATTGAAGCAACTGCCATGTGATTGGTTGATTAGATAATTGCATTAATGAGAAATTGAACAGGTGTTTCTAATAATCCTTTAGGTGAGTGTATGTGTATAGTATACATAGTATATTTTTAACACATCTATAGTTATGCGGTGGCAGGAGTTAGACCCTTTTGACTCCACACAGAAACAGCAACGCGTGCGGCATGACATCACTTTGTTGCAGAGACGCTATTGGTTAAATAAGGTGAATTAAATAAAAAATAAGGAACATCATGGATCTGTTTTTTCGCTCTTATTTATTCTTTTTTTATGTATTATATATCGGATCAGGACTCGGTATCGGTAGATACTCAAAATCAAATGACTCGGACTCGAAGGCAAAAAAACCTGATCGGGACATCCCTAGTATGGACCGGAGCACGCTGTGGCAGTTTGCGTAACACTAACGTAAAAACCAGACTTCATTCGCCCCAATGGAAAGCATATTTACACTGTCTGAATCATTCCCTATCCCCTATATATTGCACTGTGTGCCATTCACTATGTGACTGACTATGTGACTAACATGTGACTGTATTTTAGCCACAGCTTCAGCGTCTATTCATAAATTAGGGGGCAGAGTGATGACATCCAAAATCATTGATCCATACAGTGGTGCAGGTATGACCACTTTGTAGGCCAAAACGCGGAAGCGTGGTAGCATTTTAGCACTTCCGGTTCCATCGTCCCAAGGTCATCGTGTTTTTTTGTATGGGGTTTTGGTTAAATGCATCTAACCAAAAAACCCATCATCAACCCAAAACCCCATCAAAAGTGTCTTGAGCTTGTGTTCTTGTGCACAGGTGGCTGAAATAAGGTCTGTGTTGAACACAAGCTCAAGCTCAAGACACTTTCATGTTTTGTTCTTAACATAAAATACACCAGTATTACCCGACTCATGATTTTTTAAAGATCTTAAGGACAGTCTTTAATATTTGCTAACAAGTGGCTAAATGGGACTTACAGAGACTGTCGAGGAGATTAAAGGGGTCATCAACTGCGTTTTTTTTTTTATTATTGTTTTGTGATGTTTCCTGGGGTGCACTTATAATGTTAGAATGCTTTTTACATCAAAAATTTTCATAATTTATAAATAAAAGGATTTTTCCGACCCTGATTTTAGCCTCTGCTCTGAACGCTCCGTTTTAAGCGGTGTGTCCGCTGGGAGACTTCAGTGTAAACACCCACTGCTGTGATTGGCTAACGTCTTTGCATTTGAAACGGGAGTCACTGATAAACTCTCCTGTTTGATTGACAGCTCCAGCATGCGCTGCTCAAACGATTGCAAAGGGAGCTTTCTTTGATCGCTTTCTTTATAGAATTTAATCACCGTTAAATAACTACTCCTACTTCATCCTACTAAGAGAAACAATGCAAGTTGATGTTTAGTCAGTGGTCTGATTTACTGACACACAAACAAAGAACATTTGACTGTACATGAATCATCACATTTCAGATCAGGCATTAGAATGAACACAGTCTCTGCACAATATTTTGTAATCCTCAATTGCTTTGTAGCTTGAAGGTTTAACACTGCTACACTAGGCCTATGTTACATGCGCAAATCGGTGGGCGGGGCTAAACAGGCAGTGATGAAGTAGGCGTTGATCTTCTTCTGCTGAGGCAGTGCTTGCCTCCCTTTGACGTCATAGATCCCCACTTTGAAAAACCTGTCGTTTGCTGGGCCTGGTGTCTATAAGAGCTTTTCTTAGACTAACAAGGAAGATTTCAGCTCTGAAATTTACAGGATATTCTTATATTATTATGACCTTTTATATATCAAAAGCTCAAGGGAAAGTTGATTTCTCAATTCATCACCCCTTTAAACGCCATCAAGCCAAGCAGGAAAGCTCAGTCCGTTTTTACAGCCTTGTTATACTCATAGTTGTGCTCTTATAAACTATTCTATTGTTCTGGGAAAATGTTTTGAAATAACTGAAAGATTTGTCGAAAGCTTAGTGATGATGACGTCGTTTTTAGCCTACCGTTAGCTTTTTACTTCTGGCGACTGCATTTAGGCTTCAAAATTCATACAATTTCTGAATCTGAATGAATAATGACAAAAAGCGTTAGCTTATATACTAGCATAGCATACAGATAAGCGATTAGCCTGATGGCTAATTTTATACACACATTTGCACTTACCCTACATATATTCTTAATCATCTTTAATGTAATTGTGTTAGATTAAACTATGTATTATAAGTGTTAAATGTCCAAATATTTCAGTTATAAATAAAACAAATGAATAATGTTCAACTATTCCCTTAATAGGCTATTATTATTATTATTATTTATTAATTAACAGTTAATCGAGTGTAAGAAATTATGTTCAATTGGTTTTATTATGCACTAATGTGTTTTTGTACGCATTATATAATAAGCTATGCATATTTTAAATTAATATAATTCTTATTAGGATAATCATCAACTGACAGTTTGGGGAGACCTGATTTGTCATGACACCCAGTTGGCCTACAAAGTGATGTCATACCTGTCCTGCACCACTCTATTGGCGGAAGTGAGAGACTGTAAGTTTTGAAAGCTTATATCTTGAATTTTGTCATTGTTTTGGAGCAGACTAGCTTATAGGTAAAAGCAAGGCTAACATATTCATACTAAAAGCCAAAAAACGTACATTTCTATGAAGAAACGATTCATTTAGCCTTTTCTTTGCATTGACACATTGATCAGGGAACATAGGCCTACATAGAGCACTCAAATATGGTAAACGGAAGATCAGCCGCAATGCTTGATGCACAAGAACCAGTGAGGTTCTGAAGAACCTTGCTGCATCCAAAATCACATACTGTATACTGTAGGTACCATATTTGGGTTAAAACTTGAAAAAGTATGTTCTATATTGTACGAATGTAAGTATGAATGAAGTTCAGATGTGCTCTGTTGGCATACTGTTTTTCACATACTATATAGTAGGGAAGTATTTGATTTCGGACTCAACACCTCACTTCAGAATCTTGCCTGAAGTAATAAGTCATCTGGGAACTTTTCACGTACTATTTGTGAATACTCTGAATTCGGTCACTGTTTCACTGTTTTTTGCCTACTATAGTATAGGGAAGTAGGCATATTCAAATGCAGAAAGCCACTTGTTTCATGAATGAATCAGTGTTTTGAACTAATCATTTGAGATTCAGTCAAGCACTCGTAAAGTAAATCTTGTCACCCCCTATGGCGTAACCTTCAGAAAGAGTCACTGAAAAACTGTTACTGAGAAAATGCACTTTATTTATAAGAAGTCCCTGACTTGACTTAAGGGCCTGGGTGGGGGTGGTCTCCGTATCTCTAAAGATTGAAGGGTATTTATTTTTTTAATGATGTCACAATTGTTCAGTAACCTATTAAATGAGGGATAGGCAGTTGTTGTCTGTAGCTACTGGGTTGATGGTCTTAGTACAGACCCTTAAAGAGAGGAAGTGGGGTCATAAAGGCACCTTGTTCTCAATGCCGAATGTCTGTGTCTGAACTTGTACTCGTACATCAACACAACTTACATGCTAATAAATATGACATTTCAAGCAATTAAATGCTTAGCATTTATCAATTGCTCTTTCATTAGTGGGTCAGGGGAACTCAAGGGAGTGTGGCAACTAGAACAGTCCCATTTCTATCTCACTTTCCTTCTTTAACATCCTTTTCTCTTTCTTGCCATATCGCTACCTTCATTGCCACGCTATTGTGATATTCCCTGGATCCTCTTTTTCAGTCTTCGTTCCTGTCCTCTGCTTTCTATCTTCTTTTATATACACTGTCCTGTGCTGGATGACCTAGTAAAGCTCTAATGAAGTCTACTTCAGACAAAAGACTAGAGAAGAGACTATTAATGAAATGTTTGCTGATCTGACATCAGTACTGTGCTTTTTCTCCTACAGTGAATAGGCTTTATATTTAAATTTAGAAAACGGATCCCAGATCAGTGTCAACATAACAGAGGGGCCTACAATAGCACAGTGGACCTCTGCGTCATTAATATTTCAAAGGATGAAAAGAAATAGGGCGAAATGTTTTGTGCTGCTTCTTTTTTCTGTCATATCAATTATTTAGGCATTCTGCAGCTTAATCAACCTTTCTTATGTGGCTGTTGGCCGAACCACTTTGATCAAGCTAATTATCTTAACCTAGTTATATCGCATTACTAGGCTGCAGTTTGATAATAGAGCTCACACTTAGGAAGATTATTGAGATAATGATGAGAGGGATACACATTTGACTGGAATAAGCACCTTCATTAAAGTTAACTCGTGTTAGTTCGTTTCTTTGAAGGCCCGTTTACGTTTCAATAAATAGAGGGGTTGGGGGGGTATGGTAATGATATACTCTTAATTATTAATCAAATATCCTAATTATAGTAGGATAACTTTGAAAATTAAAATGCTATCGAAATCTGACCCCTTATATTTAGTAGGAAATTTAACTACCGCATCACAGACAAAAAGCTCGACTGGTTGTCCTTTACTTCAGTATGTGTCGCCCCCTAGAGCCTGTATATGAATAGCTGGAAAGTCTTTGAAATGAATACTTTAATATAGGCCTAGTTATTGTATGATTAATATATTTATCTTTTATACTATTTGTTTTCCTTAATGCAGGGTCGTTGAATTTTTGTTTTGTTTTAATTTTTATAATGCATTAAGGAAAGGGGATGATCGTCAGTAGGTCTATATGAAGTCCTATATGAATATGGAAACAAATTTGATTGGTTCACTTTAAAAAGAAAATCACCCCATAGTTTACTCACCCTCAAGCTGTCCTTGGTGTATGACTTTCTTCTTTCTGATGAACACAATCAGAGTTATATAAATAGATATCCTGACACTTCCAAGCTTTATGTGACGGGGTCCATTGAGTTTGAAGCTCAAAAAAGTGCAACCATCCATCATAAACGTGTTCCACACGGCTCTGGGGGGTTAATAAAGGCCTTCTGAAGCAAAGCGGTGTGTTTGTGTAAGCAAAATATCCAAATTTAAAACTTTATAAAGAAAAATCTAGTTATTTCTACCAGACCACCTTCCATATTCAACTTACAAAAAAAGCGTATGACGTCGAACGTAGTTGAATGCGGAACGCGGTCCGGCGGAAGCTAGATATTTTACTTGATTTAAAGTAAGTTTTAATTTTGGATATTTTACTTACACAAAAGCAGCGCTTTGCTTCAGAAGGCCTTTATTAACCCCCCGGAGCCGTGTGGAGTAGGCTATGTTTATGATGGACTTAACTTTTGGAGGAGCACTTTTTTGAGCTTCAAACCCGTGGGCCTATCCACTCCCATTATTGAAACAGGATATTCATTAATATAACTGTGTTCACCAGAAAGAAGAAAGTCATATACACGATGGTTTGAGGGTACTGGCGCTTTTTTCCCTTAAATTTGACAGAATACAGCATTTTTTCAAATGTAACATTCGAACACAAATAAAAACAAACATGATAAAAAAAAATAAAGTGTATCTTAATCTGGGCATTTTACAAATCTACTTAGGTTCTTTCCAGTGAGATTAATTATACAACAAAACTCACCTCAACACACTCGAAAATGCAGGTTTGAGCGTGCGTTTATATGACGTTCATGGTTTAAAAAAACCCCCAGACATTTTTAAACATATATTTTGGGAATAAAGCGGCTTTAGACGATGGCCCAATTGCTTAACAAACTGCTTAAGGTCGATATTGTACATAAAGCTTATGACACTAAGTTATTTTTAATGAAAGGTTCAAGCGACACAGATGTTCACAACATTTCCATACAGAGTTTTTACCGAACTTCGCAAATGCATGCGCTTTGGAAATGACCATAACCATATTTACGCTGCTATTTTGCATATAGGAATATTTCTTCCAAATGTTATTGCTGTGTTATGCTTAGATATCAGTGGTGGCTAAACTTTAAAGTTAGCACAGCTTCACAATAGTAACAGTGGTATTCTAGCAAAAACAATGGTAGCCATGGTAATGTTTGTAAGGGTTCAGTCAGCATGGGGGCCACTGCAAAATAACTACCAAAATGTGAGGAGAAAAATGAATTACAGCAGATGATAGGATAGCAAGATCTTAATATAGCTGCAAATTAAATATATTACTGAATTGTAAAATGTACAGCTTGTTCCAGTTACGCTATACAATCACATTATGTCATTTGTATATAAAATATGGACTTTTTATATCTGAGGCGGTAGGATATGCCATGCTAAACATTTAACTGTTTAATGAAATTAACAATATATTGTCTAACAAGCCTGTATTGGCATAATCATACTCATCCAAACTATAACAAATGCCTTGTACTTAATTTATTTTTAATTTTACATTGTATAAAATGACAGCACTGAATTATATCTGCATATAGAAAGGTAGTTACATTTTCTAAAAAAAAACAAACAAAAAAACATTCTCCTTTATACGACAACATGTAAGTAGTTTCAGAACAATCATTCACTGTACTGCACTGTTTACGTTTGGCACTTTTTTGAATTAGTCTGTGAAGTAGGTGAGGCACAGGACAAACAAACACCGAGCATGACATGCCTTATGTGACTGTCCATAAATTCAGCAGCCAAAAAGAAGATAAAAAACGAAGGTATTTGTGGTGTGACTCCGCTGGTTTCTCAGGCACAGGTGACTCTGATGTCATAGGTTTAAGCCCATAATGGGTTTAGCTGTCTGGGGAACCCTGCCCAGAGTCCTCTTGTCATCTGGGCAGATAGCTGGATACTATAACACTGTGGCCTCTTCCATAGCGTTTACCCACCTGCAAAATAACATTTAATTTCTTTATTATATATTATATTTCTGTTGATTTCATTTAATCACAATTTGTTTTCTCTAAAAGTGTGGATCATATGTTTTGGTAGTGGAGTGTTATACCTGCGTGCAGTATGCTGGTCATCTGCTCTGAAGGTGTAATACAGTGTTTTTTTATGGTAGAGCTGGAAAACATTGTCTGTGTCTTCCCCCTCTGATCGATCAGACAGCTTCACAGTAAAACCCTGCAGAGGAAGACTTTCAGATGCCACTTTATCCTGCAGACACAAAAGAGAAAGACATGTCATTGAAATAAATGGTACTAAAAAAGACCTGACCCAGACAAAAATGTGCTTTTATTTAGCATAGTTCAGTTAGTGGTCAGTAACGCCCGTTTCACACATACTCCGTCTGCAGTGCGTATGCGGTGCGTGTTGCGGTGCGTATGCGGTGCAGGAGCAGCACGCGCTGTTGTTCTTTCATATATGCTGCGTTTGCAGCGCGCAACTGATCCGCGGTTGTATACCACAAACACAGCATTTATTCATTATTATTTTTATTTCAAATCCAAAAGTTGTTACTGAACATGGCTTGTCAGAATTGCAATTCTCTTTGTTTACACTTTCATAGATGTCAAGTTTTAATGTAGTACATTTAAACAACGTTTTATTCAATTCATTACTTTATATTTATATAGCCTATATAACTTTATATAGCCTATACTTTAGCTCACACAAGTGGCAAAACATTGAAATATAACTTATAGCCTATAAACATTTTAAATTAGAAACTTACAATAGAAACAGCCGACTCTCGTCTTTTCTTTCGTTTTTAAACCCTTTTAAAAGCAGGTCATAAAGACCTTTGTTTTTCCACCTCCAGGAACGTAACGTTACGTGCTCTCCATTATTTAAATTTTTTAATGCCAGGTAAGGTGTTGTTTCCTTGCTTTACCCGAGAAAAAAAAGCCATGTGTTGACTTTGAAACAGAGTATATTTTAAATTACATACATCTGTGGTAAAATGACTAGATTTTCGTGTCAGTACATGTTTATTTTAAAGCGAACAATGTGCTGTCACTTTAATTCCGCAGTGCAGCACAGCAAAAAATAGACTCGGTACGGAAACGATCTCCGGACTGCTGTAGACGCACCGCACCTGGAACGGACTGACGGACAGCATCCGCGCGCAGTGTGAAAGCTGTAATCCATTAACATGGGTACGGAAAAAAATACGCACCGCATACGCACTGCAGACGGAGTATGTGTGAAACGGGCGTAAGACTTTATTTAATATTTAATAACATTAAATAAATAAATAAACATTAGTAACAATAAGAAATGTTGTCCATATTTGACCTACTGAACATATTTCTGGCCAAGGAGTCAAAAAAGTGTAACTTAGTATAAATACTCATAGACTTCTGATGTTACATCAGCCAGACAGTTGTCCATATTTGACCTGACCTAATGATATTTCAGAACAGCGTCCTCGAGCTTGAATTTTCTATTCTCATTGACTCCTTATGATGTTTCATATAGTAGTCCATATTTGACCTACTGAACATATTTCTGGCCAAAGAGTCCTCAAAGAGAATACTCAGACTCCACCTGATGTTTTATCAGAGATACAGCAGTCCGTATTTGACCTATCGGTGACCTACCTAGGGTGTTCGTTCTTGAACTTTCTATACATACTTATAGACTCCTTCTGATGGTTTATTAGCCAGGAAGTAGTCCATCTACTGATAATTTTCAAGGCCAAACATTCCTCAATGGGTAACTTACTATGCATTCTTATAGACTTCTATCAAATGTCTTTCAACCATAGAGTAGTCTATACCTTACCAACAGAACATATTTCAATTCTCAAAGGGAAACTTACTATTCATACTCATAGACTTCTGACGTTACATCAGCTAGACAGTTGTCCATATTTGACCAATTGAACATATTTCAGGCCAAAGAGTCCTCGACCTTGAGCTTCGTATACATACTCAAGGACTCATTCTTACACACTCATTCTTAAAGTTAAAATTTGCCTCTAGCTTTAACCATTTAAATGGAGATTTAAAGTTTAGGCAAAAACTTCTGGCAGTGATGTGTTTTTGTGTATTTTATAATTTTTTTCCACAGCACTGGATGTCATAGGGTGATTGTGAAACACATGGAACACTTCACTACATGATTTTATGGTGAAATGTGTTATTTTTTATGTAAATCAGGTCAATTTTGATCAAGAACAATGCACTGTGGCTTTAATTCAGTGTGAGTAGCGCGGCAAAAATAGACCCGGCGCAGAAACGATCGCGGCTCTGCCGCTTCTGCTCTGCTCCTCTGCGTGCGGTGTGAATGCTCTAATCTGTTAATACGGGCGCCAGAAAAAATATGCGCTGCTTACACTCTGCTAACGCGTGCAGTGTGAAAACGGCCTTATGTTGCATCAGCAGAACAGTTGTCCATATTTGACCTACATAAAACATTTCAGGCCAAAGATTCCTTGTTCTTAAAGTTTTTATACATAAGTTTTCATTCATTGACTCTTTTTGAGACTTTTGACTAGGGCTGCACGATTTGGGGAAAATATATCTAATTGCGATTATTCTGGTTAAAATTGCGATTGCGATTTAAAATGCGATTATTATTATTTATTCATTTTTACAAATGAAAAGTGTGTATATAACATTTTGTGTTTATATATTAATATGGCTAATAATAATTATTGCTAAATAAAATAAGAAATATTACTATTACAATAACATTCATTATTAAAAAATTTAAATAGAGCAATTAAGAATAAATATAACAGTATAATAATAATAATAATAATAATAATAATAACAATAATAATGGTTTGTAGACAGCCTATGACTAAAAATCATCGGAAAGGTCTAAGGATTTATTGTAAAAAACAATTATTGTTATACAAATCTGTGCTTTTTATCTGTGATATCAATTTCTATGTCTTTAATATGAAATATGAGCCTCTTATGCATCCACTGTGGGGATTAGAACTCCTGTACATTGAAGAAAAACATATGGATTGTCATATTTATTTAGAGAAGTTTTATTTTTCTTATTTTCTACCCAAAAGTTTAATTCATACTGGAGGCCAGAGGGCACCCTCGAGCAGAAACTCCACATTTGCCTAATCATTTGTTTTTAGGAAATCCCTATGGGAAATCCCTAATGTGAAGCTTGCTCTGTAGGCTGAATACAACGAAGATAGAAATGCTTTCACTGATTAAACATGAAGATAATACTTCTGCGACAAGATATGGTGTATTTGAGTTCTTCAAGCCTTCTCGGGTATTTTCATAATAATAAAGGTATGCAGTGCTGATTGACACTCTGTGATAAGAAGCCACATCAGCTCGACTTCGATTTCGATTAATCGTTTGACCCTACTTTTGATTCTCATTTTTTCCTTCTGATGTTTCATCAACATACAGTAGTCCATATTTGACGTAATGAACATATTTCGTCAACACATTTGTAAACATAGTTATTGACACTTGATGTTACATCAGCCAGACAATAGTCCATATTTGATCTAATGTACATATTTTGAGCAGCAAATCAGCATATTAGAATGATTTATGAAGGATCATGTGCCACTGAAGACTGAAGTAATGATGCTGAAAATTCAGCTTTGGCATCACAGGAATAAATTACATTTTGAAATGTATCTAGAAAACAGTTAATTAAAATTGTAATAATATTTCCCAATATTAATGTTTTGTATTTTTGAACAAATAAATGCAGCCCTGGTGAGCATAAGAGACGTCCTTCAAAAACTTTTGAATGGAAAACAAATGCATTACCATTTTTCTTTTACATTGACAGCCCTAGTAGTATTTCATCAATCACCCAAAATGGTGGGAAAAAAAATTATGATGTAAAACAAAATCTAGGTTGTGCCGTGTGCATGTATGCTTACAAATGTTTGTGTGCATGTAATGTAGTGTCTGTGCTGGTGTGGGAGACTCTGGGTCCCCTCACCTCTCGTGCTTTAAAGGTGTAGAGCACCTTGTCTTTGAGCAGGAACCACAGCCTCTTCCACTTCCTTTTGCTCTTTTTGCGCCTTTGCAGACTGCCACTGATAGTGGACCCCTCTGCACCCACAGATACCTGCACACATGGAGGCTTTTTAGACACATTGTGTAATCATGTTTTAGACAGAAAAATACCATAAAATGATTCAGAAAGTGAGGGAGCTGGGGAGAGTTTGTGTGTGTTTGTACCTGTGTGAGAGGTGAGCTGCTCTTTCTGTTCCTCCACAGGCTGGGCGGCTGTAGGCTCTGGAACACAGCAGAGAGAGGCCTGTTGGCCCTGTTTGTGCGGGGACTAGCACTCCCACATGATCCAGGAATATTACCACCTAAATACACATTATATACTGACATTAACTAGACAGAATTCAAGGTTATTTTAAATGTTTCAAATGGAAATGTCATATTATGTTTAAACAATCAATTGCAGACGAATAATGATGAATTTTGAGAATTATTTTGGATATATTATTCTAAAAAAAAATATTTTAACTGATACTGAGCATTAAAGAGAAAACACCACTTACTCACCCTTAAGTTGTTCCAAATCTGTATGAGTCTGAACACAAAAGAAAATATTTCAAATAATGTTGGTAATCAGACAGTTGATGGTAGCCATTGACTTCCATAGGAAAAAAATATGTCAATGGCTACCGTCAACTGTCTGATTACCCATATTCTTCAAAATATCTTATTTTGTGTTCAACAGAAGAAAGAAACTCATACAGGTTTTGAACGACAGGAGGGTGAGTAAATAATGTAACATTTTTAATTTGTGGGTGAATTATCCCTTTTAAAGGGTTCAGATCAGCATCCAATCAAAGTGAAGCGTTAAGATGAAACATTTCTGTACAATTTGTAACCCTAAATTGCTTAACATACTGCATAATTTTTCTGTGTTTTCCTCTTACCCTTCTTCCTGAGCTCAGCGTAGCAGTGATCACAGACTTTAGCCATCCTATCTTTCAGGTACTTTAGAGGATACCTGTTCCGCGAGCAGGATCGACACACAACCTAAAAATCAGATGAATAAAGAAGAGAGATGCTAATGTCAATAGTCAGTATGATTTTTAAAAAATACATTCAAGTATGCATTAAATTGATCAAATATGACAATAAAGACATTTATAATGTTACATATAATTTCTATTTCAAATAGATGCTGTTCTTTTTTTTTTAACTTTCTGTTCATTGAAGAATACTGAAACCATGGGCGTCGGAAGCAAAAAAAATGTGGGTGGGTCCTCAGAAATTTTTTAATGGAGTAGATGCCAATTACATTAAGTACAAATGTACCGCTTTGCTTGCTAAACGTATAGTTCGGAAAGACAAAATTGTGGAAATCGCCATATCATTGAGATTGTCAGTAGTGTAGGGGTAGGACACACAACATCTAGTTTTGACACAAATCGACCCGCGGTTCGAGTCCGCCTTTCGCCGAACTCACTCTTCTCCCTTTTCCCATCACATATCAGATCGGAAAGGCATTTATTTTCAATAAAAATGAAGAAAATATTAGAAAAGTGGAAATAAAGCATCTAACGTGTTTAATAATAAGTGTTTATTGATTAGGGGTAGGTAAACACACATGTGCTGAATGTTAGAGACGATAAAAGTGAGTGGGTCCAATATCATTGATCGTAAAAAGTGGGTGGGTCTTGTCCCACCCACATACAATGGTTCCGACGCCCATGACTGAAACAGTCAACTGTTTTCAACATTCAACATTTTTATTTATTTATTTGGATGGGACAATGCATATTGATAAACGTACAATATAAATGGACGTAAATACACCGGATTTAGCACAAAGCTAATTTCCATCCGTAGTCCCATTTTAACAAATGTTTATTGTGCACTGCATTTTATTTTAACACAATATTATGGACTTGCTGAATTTTTTATCAAATAAATGCAGCCTTTATGTGCATAAAATACTTATTTTCAAAAATATAAAGAAAATCTTACTGACCCCAAATCTTTCAACGGTATGTGTACAGTGCTGGGTAGTAACTGATTATATGTAATCTGGATGATGTAATCAGACTCCAAAAATGAAATACTTGTAATTAGATTATATTACATTTTAAAATACTCATCATCAGAATAGTTTTTATTGGCTTTTTATTGCTTACATAACTTAATATTCACAAAACGGCAGTAAATTAATCAGAATTCATTGATTCTCACTAATTCTTTTTATTTATCTTTTAAATTTTCCTTTCTCAAAAGTTTTGTGGAATTGCAGACACATGGAAAATTGAGGTCGCACAGCATAAACAAATAAAACATTTAAAAAAAATGTAGTTATTGTTTTATTTAGATTTTTTTAAATTTTCAAGTTATTTATTTATTTTTATTTAACTTTTTAAAATTAATTATTAGCTTTCCCCCTGCAGTTTATTCCCAAACCCTAGTTTGAGAAACCCTGACGTAAATGTAATGTTTAATGCACTTCATGTTGTTAACAAAAAAAGGGAATAATTTTCTCTTGTATTTTTTATCAGTATGGTACAATATACCATTCAAACCAATGTTATAAAAAAAATGTTAGGTCAAAAGAAATCTAAAAGTAGTCAGATTATATTACCTAACGTGTAATGTAATGATTATGTTACTAACAACATTTTTTATCATGAAATTTGTATTCAGTAAGGGCATGGGCGTAGATTACACTGGGGACATGTACCCCCCACTTTTTATAAAATGTAAATTCATCCCTCGCACTTTTTCATTGGGCAAGTGTGCTCACGACAAGTTGAGGTTTTCATTTAAGTGTATAAATTGAATTTAAAATTCAAAGAGATAGTCTATCTAGTATCTAAGCTATGTTTCTTAGTTTATTATCTTATATTTCTACATGAATTTAAAGTTTCCATGGTAATCAGTTACTCACTGGTCACGGTGACGGCACGCCCATGCTCGCACCCGTGCTGTATCCATACATGAGGTCGCAATGAGTTCAAATCGATTCAAGAGAGTTCAAACATTTTTTACAGTCTATGGTTCAAAGCGGTAGGCTACAAAAAAACCCCTCTTCACTACGAAAACGTCAAGCACTGTAAGTTGGCATGTGGTATCCGAATTGTGTTGTACAATAGTGTAACTCTGTCTGTTTCTCTTGTTGAATAATTTGCCAGTTTTGCTGGAAGATATTCGCTACTGCGTTTTCTGTGTATTTTCTTGTAACGTCTTTTATTTTCACAGATATGTTATCAAACCCCAAATTAGAGTAAAGATGGCATTTTTAACTTGCTGAATATGAAAACGCCTAACGTTAGCCATGAGCGCTTCGGAAGCGTAACATTTTGTGTGTGTGTGTGTGTGTGTGCGCGCGTCTGATATAGGCTACGGAATATCCACGGAAGTGTTTCTAGGATCTCCGTTCACAGATCGTTTGTTTCTGTATTGATTGTATCTACAATGTTGATACAATGTAAAGTGTTTGCTCTGGCTCTTGTTGATTGAATATATAAAAACAGCAAAAACATTGTGAAATATTTTTACAATTTAAAATGTAACATATTTGAACATATTTCAGGCCAAAGAGTCCTCGACCTTGAGCTTCGTATACATACTCAAGGACTCATTCTTACACACTCATTCTTAAAGTTAAGATCTGCCTCTAGCTTTAACCATTTAAATGGAGATTTAAAGTTTAGGCAAAAACTTCTGGAGTTTTTAAACATTAAACTTATGTTTATTTGAATATATTAAAGTGTAATTTATTCCTGTGATTCAAAGCTGAATTTATCATCATTACTCCAGTCTTCAGTGTCACATGATCCTTCACAGATCATTATAATATGCCGATTTGCTGCTCAAGAAACATTTATTATTATTACCAATGTTGAAAACCGTTGTGTATAATTTTTTTTCAGGATTATTTGATGAATAGAAAGTTCATAAGAACAGCATTTATCTGAAATATAAAGCTTTTGCAACATTATACATGTCTATACTGTCACTTGATCAATTTAATGCATCCTTGCTGAATATTAATTGAATATATTATTAGTAAATATTAATTTATTAATAAAAAATTCTTACTGATTCTAATGGTAGTACAATGTTACAAAAGCTTTCTATTTCAGATAAATACTGTTTGTTTGAACTTTCTATTAATCAAAGAATCCTAAAAATGTTTTACACAACTGTTTTCAACACTGATAATAATCAGAAATGTTTCTTGATCATCAAATCATCATTAGAATGATTTCTGAAGGATCATGTGACACTGAAGACTGGAGTAATGATGCTGAAAATTCAGCTTTGATCACAGGAATAAATTGCATTTTAAAAATATATTCAAATAGAAAAAAGTTATTTATAAAAAATCACAGTAATACTGTTATTGCTGTATTTTTTTTATCAAATAAATGCAGCCTTGGTGAGATTAAGATTTCAAAAACATTGAAAAACTTTAATGTTTACAAACTTTTGACAGGTGTGTGTCAAGTCTCATGCCATTTAGATTTCAGCAAACGTCATTTGGGGTCAAAAATAGCATATTAAGCCAATTAAGAAAAAGGTATATTATTTAAAATAAAACCGTCAACTAGACAAAGGTCAGAAAAAAACTGGTATAACACTTGACATTCTGTCCCCCTCACTTCTGAAATGATGGCTACGCCCCTGAGTAAGGGACTATAACTTGTAAGTAATCTACCCAGCACTGTGTGTGTGTGTGTGTGTGTGTGTGTGTGTGTGTGTGTGTGTGTGTGTGTGTGTGTGTGTGTGTGTGTGTGTGTGTGTGTGTGTGTGTGTGTGTGTGTGTGTGTGTGTGTGTGTGTGTGTGTGTGTAATAAAACAATTTAATAATAACAAATGGAATATTCACAAGATTCCTGAAACTAAACTAAATTACTTTGCACAATATTTCCTGGAAATATTGGAAAACTGCACTATAAAGTCAACATATAACTGTGACTGAACTAAATAATAAAACCCTTTCCTGACACGAGGGAGCTGTGGTATGTTGTTTGATATTTTATTATCTAATGCAATCATGTTCATACATTTTCAAATCTTAATTCGAATCTAAACACTTTTTAGGACCACTGTAAAGACTACCTCTGAGTATTTCATTGTAAACTGTAACACAAGTCAAAGAATATATGTCTCCCTATAAACAAGATACAGATGTTTTACCTTTCCACATGCGTTGCAGTGATGCCGTCGCAGTGTTAGTCTGAAGTCTGACGTGCAGTTCATGCACATCATCACATGTGACACAGGAACCAGAACAGGAGCAGCCTCTCCCAGAGACATCCATAATTTCTCTCTCGCCTGGAAACATGGACAGTGATACTGAATGTGATATTTTAACACATATGTTCCTTAAAGAGGCCCTATTATGTTTTTTTACATTGTCAACTTTTTTTAGTGTGAAATGTTGCTGTTTGAACATAAAAATGTTACAAAGCACACTGTTACAGAGTTACAAAAGTCACTGCAAAGCGAGTTATTCTCTATATCGTACATTTCCAAAACATGCTTGAAGCATTTGACTAATCACAACACACTGCTCCAACTGACCAATCAGAGCACATTGTGCTTTTCAGAAGGAGGGGCTTCACAAAAACAGATACTATACTGAGCATTTCTGACAGACTAGGAAGAGAGGTGCTGCAACAATGTGGAAAATAATGTGTTTTTTGAACGTTCAAGCATGAAAACCTATTCTAGTACACCCCAAAAACTTAATCAACACTTTTTACAGGACATAATATGGCCAATTTAATACTGAATACTAATGAGAAGATAATTTCCTCACACCTCACTAGAGCAGCTGAAGGTATTGAGGCCTGCAGCGTGATCCGCTATAGCCCGGCTCAATGTGTGGAACCAGTCTTCTCTTTCTCCTAAAGAACTATCAGAGACAGAAAGAAGCCATGCTTGAAGTGACTGTATGACAGTGGGTGTCAGTACATTCAGTACAGACACATGCAAACAATTATGGAAATGCTCATTACCTTGCTGAAAGGGTGATGGTAACATCGCTGACTTCTATCCTGAGCGTGTTGAGCACATTGTCTATGACAGGTTTACTGACCTACAGACACATGAAAACATACATTTTAAAATGCTCAGTTCTTAATACAGTTTGAATCACTACTAATCTAACAGAGGCAACCAACTATATTTTGTTTCCTAGTTGGTTAACCAAAAAACAAAACTGATCTGCTGAGAGGTGCTGTTTTCTTACCTTCATTCCACTTAAAGTCAGTGTGTTCTTCAGCCTGTATTTACCATCCTGCTGAGGGTAGGTGTACAGCATCACGTCATTCATCTGTAATACACACATTCACTTAGCTAAATGGGGGCATTCCATAGATTTTTACTGTTTTTATATATAACCCTAACCAACACCCTAACAGAAAATCTTCAGTATTTTTACAATAAAAAACACTTTATTTTTAAACCATTCATTTTTGTTAAACCAATGAGGACACCCCCAAAAAGAGCCTTTGATTTAGTTCACTTCAAAATACAAGTTAGTAGGTAGTAGGTACACGTACACACACACACACACACACACACACACACACACACACACACACACACACACACACACACACACACACACACACACACACACACACACGTTAACTAACATGATAACATTTAGATTAGAGATTTCAATTATTTCATTTTAATTATAAATATTAGCATCATTATTACTACTATAGACAATAATAATGCATTTAAACTATTTAAACCCCTTATATTATTTCCACCACAAGGAGGCAGTAAAGGCTTTAAATCAGTGGTTCTCAACCTACTTGACTTAGAAACAACTGCTCAAAATAGTTTTCACACGATTCATTTCATTCCTGCCTTTGTAATGCACATTCTTCCACAAGTGTAGCACGTTCAGTTTAATACTCAAAGCGTTTCACATGTTCAATACAATAGGTTGTGCTTGATAAAAAACTTTATGGGATATTTTTCTGCGCTTCAGTCCTGACAATGAAGTAGTTGTGATAGGAATACAAACTCGTGCCCACAAACAGACAAGCCCTACACTTCAAACCATTGTGTTTGCTTGACATATATAGCTCCAAACAAAAGTGGTGACATCATCAGACACGCAATATGCGTGCCCCAAACATCCGCAGTTCATAGGCAGGGTCCAGGAATTCAGTCCGGACACTCCTGAGAAAGGCTTTTTGGGTGGAGGCAGCAGGACAGGGACAACAAAAACATAAAAACTAACAGTCACAACAACCCTGAAACAGCTGATAATGTAATGGACACAACAATACAGTCCTTAACAAAAATTCTCATGTGTGCGTGACGTGTCCCTTTAGACTGGACCAACAAACTTATGAGTCCTACATAAAACCTCCATAGTGATCTGATATGATTACAGTAGCCAAGAAGTCCTATAAAACTGCACCACAATTTTACTTAACTAATATTTTATGTCACAGTAGGGTTCCTATACCTTTTGACTTTTCCAGTTGTTTATGTATTAATGTATAAGGATTTTTGATAATTTATAGAGATTGCTGGGACAGATTTTCTTTTTTTATGTTTGGTAAAATTCCTTGAAATTAGTAGCTTACACAAATTACAAATAATAATCATTTTAAATAACTTTTCGAGGCCTGTAAATCCAGATATTTTCGTATTATTTATATACTATTATAGAATGTGCTTTTATTTTTTTATATTTGAATTTGTATTTGAATTTTAGTAGTTATATACATTTTATGTACATTTTGAATGTTTTTGAATACATTTTTATTTTAGTTTGATTCATTTTACTTCAACTTTAACTTATTTTATTTCAGTTAGTTACCAAAGCAACATTTGTAATATTCATTTAAGTTCACTTATATTCACTTATATTTATATATTATTTCAGCTTTATTTTAATGACCAAAAATGACGTGTGACACTTTGTAAATCACAAAATTCAAATTCACTTCTCTAAAACGTTTTCCACGATGGTGAGAATCCTGTCTCAATGTTCACGTCCTTCAAAGACAGTGACTGCATTGAGTCTGACTGTTGTATGGAAGAAGTGGAAGATTAGTACAGGCAGTGATGGGTGGTTTTAACAGAGGAAATGGCCCTCGAACATCAGTGTGTGAGTAATGGTTTATTGGCAGGATTTTTGAGCCGATTCACTTATTACTCCATAAATTAAATCTGGATCTCAAAGAGTCATCGTTACCAGGGGACCCTCTGACATCACACAGTCTGTGCTGGACTCTATGACATCAGTCACAAGCTCTCATAAAAAAACAGTCAGAACGTGATCGCCTCAGGGAGGGCAAAAGAGCAGGAAGAGTTGAAAGAAAACCATGAAGAAAGCCACCCAATAACTAGGGTTTTCAGAGCCAAGAGTGTCATGACTTCAGAAAAGCTTCCTGTACGTATACAGTATGCATACACTTTACTTCACAAGGAACTACAGCATACTACATGGATTAAATTGAACTGTATGAGCATAAGTCTGACTGATGCAGATGTATGTGAAATGCGAAATTCAAATACGTATGCTACAAACTGCCTTATCTCTCTAATAACCTAACCTAAAAATCACTTTTTTCCACTTTTCTTTTGGCAAGTGCAGTTTCGCCAAGAGACTAGGTCATCTCGTACAGTATATGATGCTGTGAATCACACAATGCACAATTTGTCACAAATGTCATAAATTTGGCAGACGCTTTTATCTAATCTATAAATCTATAGCGACTTCAAATTGCATTCAAGGTATACACATTTTATAAGTTCTTGCTTTCCTTGGGAATCGAACCCATGACCATGGCATTGCTAACACTACGCTCTGTTTGAGCTACATATTTTGAAATATTATTACAATTTAAAATAACTCTTAGTATAGTTTAAATTGTACTTTATTTATTGTAAATGAATTTATGTAATTTATTCCCGTAATGAATTTTCAGCATCATTACTCCAGACTTCAGTGTCACATAATCCTTCAGAAATCATTCTGCTTATTTGATGCTAATTTGCTGCTCAAGAACCATTTATTATTATTATCAATGTTGAAAACTGCTTAATATTTTTCTGGAAACCATGATATAGAATATATATTATTTTCAGGATTCTTTAATGAATAGAAAGTTCAAAAGAACAGGATTTATTTGAAATAGAAATCTTTTGTAACATTATAAATGTCACTTTTGATTAATTTAATGCATCTTTACTGAATTAAAGATTTATACTGAAAAAAAAATTTGTACTGATCCTAGATTTTGAGTGCAAGTTGACAAGATTTTAAGCATTTTAGCTAATCTCAACCATACCCAGATGTTAAATCTGGACATTCAAAAAACCAACTGTGGAAGTGGTACTTTAGTGACACCACGCAGTGTAAACAGCTGAACTGACTGCTCAGTCTAATGTTTTTAGTGTTATTTTCAGCTGTGGTGCCTCAGTGTTGTTGATCTGTTGTTCTCTGGGCCTAGTCTTCAGTGTGCTGTCAGTACAGTCCCAGCACAGGAAGCTGGTATCCACTGACCTACAACAGACATCCTGAGAGGAAGCATGACCCTCGAAAACAACAGCGGTAGACGGGTGGGGGTAGACTTGTGCTACAGCTAACATAGCCTCCAGTGTCCGGTGAACACAAGGCACATATATACCGGCTCACTTACTCTCTAGGAACCTGGCTGACATGTTTTTAACGACCAAATATCAGTGAAACAGAGATAATACCTGTCTATGACTACTCGGTACACAAGGGGGCAATAAAGGTTTCTTTAAATGTCTGTGTCACAAAACTGAATGTGCAAGCCAGCTAGCTGCAAACACATTGACAGTTTAACTAACATTAACTACCTTGCCATGCAATATTCCCTTCAGACTGTTGCTCTGCAATGAAGACAGTTTATGCTAAATCCAGCAATATCAAATGATGAGAATGCAACACCTACTTGCCATCAGACACATTTCCAAATACAAGAAGCAGCAATATAAGTCTAACTGAAAGAGATGCTGTTAATGGTCCCTCTCTGCCATTCGGTCTGATCAATCAACATGCATTTACAAAACACACAAACAAAGTCATGTGAGCTCCAAATAGCAGTGAAGCCACCCCGTTCTATGGCATGTAAACAAACCCTTGTGGTGAAAAAGCATACTTTTAAAAAGATTACTTATTGCTTAACTAATGCACAGATGTGTTAATGTATGACTCATGAAGAACTAACAAGTAATAATTAATGATTACTGCATCAGCATCTAATAGTGTCTATATGATAAGTAATGTATGCATTGCTATTAATTAAATGTATCATGTATTAATTCCATAATTGCATATACTATTACCTAACAGTGTAAATAGTTCATTAATTGGGCAAAGCTATGTACTTCATCTTCCAGTTGTCTGCTTTAATTAATCATTAGCTAATGATTTGTAAATGTATCATTCATTATGTTATGACTACTTGTTGAGGCACATGACTATTAACAAATTAAGTAATATGTCATTATTGTTATGGGTTTTGACATCCCCTGTAAAGGTCTGTGGGGTCTGTTGCACATGCAGTGAATGTGTTTGAAGAATGGGCAAGTTGGGCTGCACACAAATGTCAACACACCAGAATCTGAAATACTGACCGCTGCTACACCGTATTTGAAACTGGACATGGCCATTTACCGAATCATGCCGCAACAGCTGTTTACACTGGACATGACAGACCATTACAAGTTCATTTGTCCATCATAACAAAAGTAGCGCCAGAGCTTGGCGTATGTCAGAAACAAAATGTGGCATCAGTTTACTGTCAGGGTTTTGTGTCATGTAGCGTCACGCCACATCCAGTGTAGTTTCACTGATTAATTATAATGGGCTCTTTTGTCTTTGTCCGGTCTAGACACAGTGTTATGAAATAGCAGTGCATGCCCACATGTTCTCAGTGTTCCGCATTTGAATCCTAGACCTTAAGCTTAACCTGACATATTCCTGTGCCATGAACAACATGGTACTGGATGTGGCAGTTCATCTGGCACAGTGGAATCAGCGGAATTGTAGAGAGCTGGAAATTGAAATGTATGGCTTAGTGTGGATGTCAAAACCAAAATGACATATTACTTAACGATTAGTTAATAGTCATGTGCCTCAACAAGTAAAGTCATAACAAAACGATACCTTTGCAAATCATTAGCTAATGATTAATTAAAGCGGACAACCGGAAGTTGAAATGCATGGCTTCGACTCATAGTGGTAATTAACACTTTACTTGACACTATTAGTTAATACTACATGTTATTAAGGAATTCATACATTGACATTTAATTAATTACAATTCATATCTTAATCTATTAAACATAGAATCTTTATTAGCTGCTGATGCAGTAATCATTAATAAGTGGTTTAGTTCTTCATGACTCACACATTAACATGTAATTATCTGTGCATTAGTTAAGCATTAATTAATGCATATGCACCCGTATTGTAAAGTTTTACCAAAATGTATAATAATTAAATTTATATTTTGACCGACTCAAGTAAGACATAAGTACATTTTCATTTCTAATTTCATAATTACTTCTATTTGAAAGTCTTTGAAATATGGTTAACGTGCACGGCCGAAAGTACTGACAAGCAAACAAAATATAATGTAAATTTAAATATAATGTGTTAATTATTTTTGGCAGATTGTCTGAAACTTCACACACTTTCAAATGCATTTTCACTACATGAAAAGTAGTGAAAAGTTCTTAGTATGTCAAAAAACATCAAAATGCTTTATTAACATTCAATTCATCTTGTGCTACTATATTTAATTTGGAACTTGGAACTTGACACAAATTCAGATGCAACTTTGCCTGGCAAGTAGTGAAACCATGTCTTAGTGTTTCAAAAAACTTTAAAAAAAACTAAAAATGTTAACATTGTTTCTTTCTTGGAATTCCAAATCAATAATTGTAGCACAAGTGAAAAAAAGACTCCTCTTTTTCAGTGTAGCCCACACTTTCCACACGCAACTCGATTTTGACCTGTTTAGTCATCATTTTTGGAGCATTTGCTTGTCAGTTTAGTGAGACCATTTGGCAGTGGCATCTTTCCTGACCTCTGGTTGTAGTATGGATCTCATTTTCCAAACTGGCATAGGATAATGTACCAAAATGCATGACTTCCTCAACAATCTATAACTTATATTATTCATCTCGACCCTCACCCTCACTTCTTCTATCCTCCTTGATCTTCAACTTCTTTCGTTCTTACTACAACCGTAGGTACAGATTTTCCTCTCTTTCTTCTATAAAACTTTAGCCTAGAAATCTAGACGCACCCTAGCGGCAGAAAATGTATTTTGCCACGAGTGTAGTCTAGCAACTCTCGGTAGACCTGAGAGCTGGAAAAACCAAACTCTGGTCAGGCCAATCACAGCGTGTGTAGAGTCGGTGGGCGACTTAACATAATGACGGCACATCACGGCAGAGTTGCGGAGGTTCTGCGTGCTACTCGTAAATACAGAAGCTGGCGAACAGCGTTCTTTTGAATCGTCTTTGATCGCGACTCTGGAAGACTTGGAGTTAAGCTTTTATTTGAGAAAAGAACAAAGAACGGCACTGAAGTCATTCTTAAGAAAAGAATATATGTTCGAAGTTTTGCAGATCGGATACGGCGAAAGTTTATCAACTAACGTTAGCTCGGCTTCACCTTCTACTTTGCTCTGGTTGGATGTAGTGCTCATGGCGCTATCCAATTGCATGCATAGGGAATTTGAAAGACAACCGTTTATCCCGCCCCTCGGATTGAGCCCTGTCAATGGTGAGTTTCCAGACCCAACATCTTGATGTGGGTCTGGCTTGTCAGGCTAATAAAACTTATTAACATCAATCTAAAACACAAGTGAAAAGGCTATTATAGATTTTTTTGTTATTGATTTTTACAAAATGTGCATTCAAAATTACCAACAACTTTAGAAAACACATTTGGATGTACAATTATATATTTAAAAAAAAAACAATTATTTATATGTATTTCCTAGACTAAAATGAACTCACAATGGAGCTTTGACAGCATGTGACCATACATGTGCTAATGTCTCCTTCACTTCCTTGTTGCCAAAAATGTCAAGCTCGTGGCACAAAAATTTGAATTTTATTGGCTGAAGGGGATGTCGTATGATAATACTAAAATGTCATTTTATTTGGTTGAATATTATTTCTCTGCATCATTTATAAATGACAATACACCAGGTAGGTTTAAGATTTGAAGTACACTACAAGTGCACATTCAATACAATTGAGCACACTTCAAAAGAGAAATACAGAAGCATGATAAGATACCAGGAAGAGGTGTCTGGGCTGCCTGCTTTTACGAGAGACCTTCATCAGGGTACCCTCCTTCACAAAAACCTGCAAAACACACAGGTGCCAGAGGCAAGGTGAGTTATGGGTAAGGGTGTTATTCACTTGAACCTTTGATGTCTAATAACTGTTACTGATCTTTCAGGTTTTATAGCCAGTAAAAACAGTAGTAAACTATAAACATGAAACCATAAATACAGTGTATGGAGCAGAATTTACCCTTCCTGGTTGGAGAAGGTCTCTTTTTCCTCTCACGCTGTAGTCAATATGGACCAAACGAAGCAGGTTCTCCTGCGATTTTGAGGGAGAAAGACATTTCTGAGAAACAGAAATAAATCTACAAAACGAAAGTGCTTATTTCTTATTCTTGATGAGAATAAGAAAGAGCTGTTAAGAAATGAATAATACAGACAGAAGGATTGTCTGTCTGAGACTATGGGCCCTATCATACACCCGGCGCAATGCAACAGCAGGCACAGCGCTAGTGTTTTTTGCTAGTTTTTAGCCTGACGCAGTTATCATTTTCACGTTCAGCACCATGTTATTTAAATAGCAAATGCAATCATACCCATCTGTTCACTCATTGGCATGGTGGTGGCGCGTTCCTATTTTGAGGCAACTGAAATCGACTGCGCCATTGACCAACAAAAACGGATTGGTTTATTGCATGTTACGCCCAAAACACACCCATGACTCATTAAGAGACTAGGTACAACCCTTTTGGACAATGCGCCTGGTGCGCCAATCGTTTTTTCCGTCAGTAACCTAGCAAAAGTGGATTCGGAATCGCAAGTGCACCTGTGCCATGCGTTCAGATTGTTAAAATAGGGCCCTATATGTGTGTGTGTTTGGGGATGCATTTGTGTCCCGCTGATTTCACACTGCTCTCTTTGTTTCTGGACACCTGGGACACTTTGATGACATAATTTCCCCTTGCTCCTTTTTCATCATGTGTTAACAATACAACGCACTCTCTCACAAACAGAGACGACTCACCCCATGTTTTAGATTGTCATTAACCTGGTCTGCGACCTCTGACACGATTACCAGCGCAGCTGTTGATAAAAAGTTGCAGTCACAATTAGTGTTAAATATGGTCAGTGTTCATCACTGTATGACAGAGAGACAGAGACAACAATACCTTGTGTGTCTTCATACTCTTTCGAATCCGGGGAGAGATTGTTTAAGTAGTCTGAAAAGAATGTGATAGAAACCAAAAGAAGAATAATCAAAACACAATTATTTTTCACAGGCTCGTCCCCTCTTACACACACTCAAACAGTCTTATGTTTTGTTTTGTACAGGATCCCACATATACACCCTCAAGGTTGAAATGATAACAGCCTCCGTCACACTCGAGCACAACAATTTACACACTCACAACAAAGTTGTTTTCCTTTTTAGCACATTTATTCCATGTAACATTGCAGCTGTTTCATTCTAGTCTGTGTGATTTCTTACAAATTGTTTATTAGGAGCCTAAATTGTGGGATAAGCTATTATTTACAATTAACTCAAACTCAAAACTTGTTATTTGCAGCTTTTGCATGGTGAAATCGAATCATCAAAGCTCATAATGTGACAGCACTCAGGAGTGAAATTTCACCCATCAAAATGTGAACACCAGGACTGCAAGTCAGCATCAAAAACATCAATTTTACACAAAAGATTATGTCCATAAACTGTTGAGAAAGTAGTTTTATTATTTAATTACTGCATTTCCTGTGTTTTGATGCAGTTTGATAAATATAGACTCTGTTCTGTTGCCAAAATGAACCGAGTCTATACAACTGCATTACACATATTATTTAGTTGAATGTGTGAATGTGTTAACTCTTTCCCCAGCATTGATGGAAATTTCCGGCTTTCCATGTTTTCCCTGTTATATGGTAGGGGGTGCTATGCCACATCTTCTGAAAGAGTACCGAAACTCCTGATCAAATCAAGTTGGCAGCAACTGCCGGTACAACCGAGTGTTGGAAACGTGTAATATGGTTTTACATGTTTGTTGTGTTTCGAAAATATTTTAGTTTAGGTTAACACAACTTGCATATAGTGTAGCTCTTGGGTAATTTTACCCTTCAACTTCAGAATCATCCACGTCTGCATCGCGATGCATCTAAGAATCAAATTTCCCCCCCACCCCTAGGGGCCATGAAATTTTGTGAAAATGATTTAAAAAAATGCTGCTGGTGGCTGGCAACTTTTTAAAAACGCTGGCGGGGAAAGAGTTAATATATTAACTGTGCAGAAAAATATAATCTGGACTAAATATTTGAATCATGCAGAGTTCACCTGTGAGCAGCATGCGGTACTGGAGCACACGCACAATGACCCGCAGCAGCTGGTGTTTCAGAGGAACATGAACTCCTTCTGCATTCTGCGTCTGGAAGACACGCAAACACATGCAAATGAGTAATGGCACATCAAACACAATATACAACGCCTGTAAACATATTATAACTGTAGGCACACAGGAGGACATGAATATACACAAAAAAATTATCATTAGCAATATCATACACTTAATGCTGCGTACATGTAACACAGGAATTATAAAATGACTTTATACACAGTTTTAACTGTTCAAGCTACCCTTTAGTTGTTTGCATGATGTATTTTAGCCGCCATTTTAGTCGTTGTACATGATGTATAAAGATACATCTAAATTTGTGTGAAATTCATTAGTTTAACGAAGATGTGAGCCATTTTTACTAGCCAGAAACTCATAATTACAGTAATTTCATAGTATCTGCATATGCTTTGTTAAATAAACAGACATAAAAAGATCTATAAACACAACACTGAGATTGTGGTTTTGGGGTGGAACAAACTCAAACACGTACAATCATACTCAATTGAGTTACATGCCACCTGTGCTCCCTCTTCACCCACAAGATACAGTATTATTATAGATTACAATGGCCCCACTTAGAAAAGCCCATTTCAAGGTTATTCATTGACCTTACCTTTCCCCTTACACAAAAACCTGAGTACGCCTCATTCCATCCAATTCCAACCCAATTATATCATTCACTGGGAGAAAAAGTGAACAAGTGAATCAGTCAAACGCGCAGTGAGATGAAATCAATCAAGGCCTAATTGACTTTGACACGTCATTGTTCATGCGAGCTCAGAGGAGCCTGAGGGGACGTGAGAGGTCAGTAGAGGGCAGATAAGGGCAAATAACTTTAGACTTCTGGACGTCCAGAGACATGGGACAATGCTTGAGATCTTCAAAAAGAAAAGGGGGACAGAAATGCTGTCAATGACCTTGTGTGAGAAGTGTGAACGGAGGGAGTAGTGACTTCAAGATAAAGGAACAGACATCGACTGTCCAGTTTGCACACCTGCCACAACATTATTCCCACAACACCTCTGAAAGACACCCTCTGGCTTTCATTAGCTCTTTCACACCTGCTCTCTCAGTTTCCATGTGTGTATTGTAACCTTCATCATCATCATCATCATCATCATCATAATTCACCTGTTCTATCCATTACATAATTTCTCTTCACACTACACTGCAGTTTTTCTATTACATGTGACATAGATCTGTTATTTGGATGTTAGCGCGAATATGTACTACATCTAAAATACTAGATATACTGACTTCAGATATTAAATAAAACATATTTTATAAAATATTTAATGTTTAAAATATTCAGTAAATTCCACTGTAAAGTAAGATATGTTTAAAATACATACTAATGCCAGATGCATTAAATATGCATTAATAATACAAATGATACTGCACAAACTTCTAATTTCATATATAAAAATATGCGATCATATTAAATGATATGCGCTTTATACAATACAACAATGGTGACAAAAATATTATTAATATAATCAAATTAAATATTATTATTTAAAATAAAATACAACAAAAATACAAAATTACACAAATAATTTTGGGGTGAATAAAATAAAAAGTATGGCAAAATTCTATTCAATTTAATATTTTATAAAATATTACATTGAGCAAACGATAAAATAAAATATAAAATAAAACATTTAATATTAAAGTATTCAGATATTAAATAAAATGTAATATTAATTTTATTTAAAATATTCAGCAAATTGCACTATTATAAAGTAAAGAAAGGTGCCATACAGATTTGTTTAAAACTGAACTAGGCATTAGCCCAGGGGTGGCGAACTCCGGTCCTGGAGGGCCACTGTCCTGCGTAGTTTTGCTTCAACCCTAATCAAACACACCTGAACAAGCTAATCATGGTCTGAAGGGTTACTAGAAAGCTAAAGGCAGGTGAGTTTTATCAGGGTTGGAGCTGAACTCTGCAGGACAGTGGCCCTCCAGGACCGGAGTTCGCCACCCCTGCATTAGCCTGATGAATCTTGATATTGTCATCCTAGAATATGGCCATGATGTGTCTTCCAACATGATTGTTTAAGGAATTAAAGCTACACACTCCATCAATTAGGGTTAAAAGAACTGTTGCCACACATATAACATGCTAGAAACATAATAAATCACTGCAATAATGATCCAGTCATAGACCCATAAGAATTTCCCTATGTAAATCCAAACAGCAACTTTGTTTGGCTGGGCAGTGTAAATATACTATATACAGTGAGGAAAATAAGTATTTGAACACCCTGCTATTTTGCAATTCTCCCACTTGGAAATCATGGAGGGGTCTGAAATTGTCATCGTAGGTGCATGTCCACTGTGAGAGACATAATCTAAAAAAAAAATTATCCAGAAATCACAATATATGATTTTTTAACTATTTATTTGTATGATACAGCTGCAAATAAGTATTTGAACACCTGTCTATCAGCTAGAATTCTGACCCTCAAAGACCTGTTAGTCTGCCTTTAAAATGTCCACCTCCACTCCATTTATTATCCTAAATTAGATGCACCTGTTTGCTGCATAAAGACAGGAATGCAAGGGCTCCATGCAATATCTCACCTTGTGGGGTCTTAATGATCCTAAGAAAGGTGAGAAATCATCCCAGAACTACACGGGAGGAGCTGGTCAATGACCTGAAAAGAGCTGGGACCACCGTTTCCAAGGTTACTGTTGGTAATACACTAAGACGTCATGGTTTGAAATCATGCATGGCACGGAAGGTTCTCCTGCTTAAACCAGCACATGTCAAGGCCCGTCTTAAGTTTGCCAATGACCATTTGGATGATCCAGAGGAGTCATGGGAGAAAGTCATGTGGTCAGATGAGACCAAAATATAACTTTTTGGTCATAATTCCACTAAACGTGTTTGGAGGAAGAAGAATGATGAGTACCATCCCAAGAACACCATCCCTACTGTGAAGCATGGGGGTGGTAGCATCATGCTTTGGGGGTGTTTTTCTGCACATGGGACAGGGTGACTGCACTGTATTAAGGAGAGGATGACCGGGGCCATGTATTGCGAGATTTTGGGGAACAACCTCCTTCCCTCAGTTAGAGCATTGAAGATGGGTCGAGGCTGGGTCTTCCAACAATGACCCAAATGACAATGACCCGAAGCACACAGCAAGGATAACCAAGAAGTGGCTCTGTAAGAAGCATATCACGGTTCTGGCGTGGCCTAGCCAGTCTCCAGACCTAAACCCAATAGAGAATCTTTGGAGGGAGCTCAAACTCTGTTTCTCAGCGACAGTTCTCAACTAAAGCGACAGAAACCTGACTGATCTAGAGAAGATCTGTGTGGAGGAGTGGGCCAAAATCCCTCCTGCAGTGTGTGCAAACCTGCTGAAAAACTACAGGAAACGTTTGACCTCTGTAATTGCAAACAAAGGCTACTGTACCAAATATTAACATTGATTTTCTCAGGTGTTCAAATACTTATTTGCCGCTGTATCATACAAATAAATAGTTAAAAAAATCATACATTGTGATTTCTGGATTTATTTTTTTTGATTATGTCTCTCACAGTGGACATGCGCCTTCGATGACAATTTCAGACCCCTCCATGATTTCTAAGTGGGAGAACTTGCAAAATAGCAGGGTGTTCAAATACTTATTTTCCTCACTGTATATCCAAAATAATTTATATTGAATCGAATCGAATTGCAAACTTGTGAATCGGAATCGAATCGAATTGTGAAATCTGTGTCAAATACCCAGCCCTAGTAATAGTTAAAAAGTTAATGCTAATGCACAGACTTCTAATTTCATATAATATGAAAATATGCCATATTAAAAGATATTATGATGTGAGTTGATTGTGTTGAGGAGCAATGGCCCTTTATACCAGTGTCGGACTACATTTAAAAGGATTTGAGCAGAAAGTCTACATTAGGCACATTTAGGTTTTTGTGTGAATGTAGCCTCTCATTCTTCAACTTTAAATATCATGCACCTGTCTTCCATTATCTAATTACTTCCTCTATGTAGCGTTTCTTCACTGCAGTGAGCCTCATCCTGACCATAAAGCCTGTCAGATTCCTGTGTTTAAGCACAACATGGCTCCATTGTTAAAGGCAGTAGACCTAATGAATAGCCTCGCACTGAATACTTGCACCAAACTGCAATCCAATTGACATTTTTGCTGAAGAAGTGACCAGTCTTTGTGTATGTGTGTAAGGGTGAATATTTAGCGCTAACACTCCAGCCGAATTGGGACACAGCCAGGAGAGGGAACGGTGACTCGTGCCAGAGAACAGACAGGCTACACAAATCAGGCACTGGTCCGGCTGAAGCAGCGTCTGTGTGGACAGCTGATTTAATTGAGGGTTGTTTAAGAAGACTGCTTGGCTAATTAGCTTTTTTCCGCCTCATTGCCCAAATGCCAGATGAGTGTGTATGTGTGTGTCTTGTTCTGTCTTTATCTTGTCCTTTACACCTGTGCAATTTAAAAGCAACACTGTGTAATAATGATACATATACACAGAGACGCCATGCTCGTTCATAGTGGATATGTGAATTTTGAATTTTGAGCAAAGTGGATTTTGAATGCAACTTCCAAAAATACTGTATATGTATATGTATATATATATATATATATATATATAGTGAGGAAAATAAGTATTTGAACACCCTGCTATTTTGTTCTCCCACTTAGAAATCATGGAGGGGTCTGAAATAGTCATTGTAGGTGCATGTCCACTGTGAGAGACATAATCTAAAAAATAAAATCCAGAAATCACAATATATGATTTTTTTAACTATTTATTTGTATGATGAACACCCATATCAGCTAGAATTCTGATCCTCAAAGACCTGTTAGTCTGCCTTTAAAATGCCTTTAAAAAGTTTGGAACGATTTGGATTTTTGTTGTTAAAATAACTTTCTTATACATAATGCTGCTTTTTATTAATCAAAATGTAGTAAAAACAGTAATATTGTGAAATATTATGACTATTTAAAATAACTGTTTTCTAGTTGAATATATATTGTAAAATGTAATATGTTCTAATGTAATTAAAATGTTTTAATATGTAATATGTCTGTGATGCCAGGAAGAGCAGGAAAGCTTTACACATTAAATTGATCAAAAGTGACAGTAAGTGGGTGTGGTCTAATCTCATCTTAACTTCTAAAAACTTGACTCATCGTCTTATCGTCTTATCCATTTCTAAGTCACCCATAGAGCATACATAACCCCTTACAAGAGGTTCAAAATGAAATTGCAATCGACCTATAACTGCCACTGTATATCTGTAACTGTATCTTCAGGTACTTTTCTTCACATGTTTTCTTCACAATGTCCAATTGTTGTCAACCTATAGACTCATGTAAACTTTGTTCTGTCCTCCTTACTACAAATTGATTACACGTCTAATCCAGGTCTATGTCTTCTTAATGATGTTGTTTGCTGGTTTTACAGCTGCAAAGAAGACAATAATACAGAACTGATTCACTCCGCACATGTGTGCAAAAACATTGGATTCATAGCCTCCTTGAAATAGTGACTTGTGAATGTATAACAGCACAGATTAATAAGGCTAAACCTAGTAACATTGATGCATGGAAATGTTTTTCTTCCAACATATTGGATTATATAAAGGAATGACCATATAATGTAATTTTTTCTCGCTCTCTCTTTTCTTTCAGATTGTTAAATTATTGATATGTCTGTTGCTCCCCCTTCCTTGTTTGTTTGTTTGTTTGAGGGTATACTATTTTGTTATATCTAAAGACAATAAAAAGTTGATCACAACAAAAAAAAGTGACAGTAAGATATTTATGTTACAAAAGATTTCTATTTCAATAAATGCTGTTCTTTTGAATCTCCTATTCATCAAAGTATAATGTATCATGGTTAATAATTGAGCACAGAATGATTCTGAAGGACCATGTGACAATGAAGACTGGAGTAATGATGCTGAAAATTCAGCTTTGCTATCACGAGAATAAAGTACATTTTAAACATATTTAATATTTAAAAAATAGAAAACATTTATTTTAAATTTTAATAATACTTTGCAATATCACTGTTTTTGCTGTATTTTTTATCAAGTAAATGCAGTCTTGGCGAGCATATAGGACTTATTTCTAAAACATTTAAAAATCTTAATTATTCCAAACTTTTGACTTGACTAGTATAGTATAGTATAGTATAGTATAGTATAGTATAGTATAGTATAGTATAGTATAGTATAGTATAGTATAGTATAGTATAGTATAGTATAGTATAGTATAGTAGTGTACAGGGCCGTGCAGAGAGTTCTTCAGGGGCAGGGGCTCAAATGTAAGAAAGGGGCAATATATATATATTTTTATATATATATATATATCCTTATGCTCATCAAGCCTGCATTTATTTAATCAAAAATACAGAAAAAACAGTAGCCTAATATTGTGAAATATTATTACATTATGTTCTTTTTAACTTTTTATTAATCAAAGAATCTTGAAAAGAGTATCACAGTTTCCATCATTGACATTAAATCCTCATATTAGAATGATTTCTGGATGATCATGTGACAATGAAGAGTGGAGTAATGATGCTGAAAATCCAGCTGTGATTACAGGAATAAATTATATTTTAAATGATTTTAAAATAGAAAACCATTTGTGGCGAGCAGCGAGGCCGAGGGACCGTGAGGGCGGGACGAGGCGGCGCTCATCAGGGAGGATGAGCGCCAGCTGCGCGCCGCAGCGATCTCGGCCCTCGCGGAGGAGTGAGGGACTATAAAGGAGGAGCGACGACAGTGAAGGACGAGAGAGGACCAGGCCTGGACTTTATGTTGTATTTTATTTACGTTTTGTTATGTGTTGCTGCAGTCGACCGTGAGGGGCTGCAGCTTTTTATTTTCATTTCTGTTGTTTGTATTAAGGCGACAGTCGTCCGCGAGGGGCTGTCGCCGACATTTTATTTTGTTTGTTTAATTAAAGTTTGTTTGAACTTGGGGGGGCGGGAGTAGAGCGCAGACTCAGGAGTCACTTGGGTTTTGTTAATTTTGATAGTTTCATGAAATAGTAAACGGTGTATCAATATACATAAATACAAGTGAATTTAACACTTACCATTAATGCGACTTTTGCTGCTGCATGGTTTTGTGCAGGGATTTGTTTGTTGTCAGTTAAAATCCATTTTGTCAGTGATGCAATTTATAAAATGAGACAAACCGCAGGAAATCGTTCCACAAACGTTAGTTCGTCTGTCCATGTAATTTTAAACCGATTTATGAATAAGAACATAAAATTACCGCTCCACTTCACATCGCCAAATGGAATTTGAACTTGCTTTGCCAGATCACGATTGGTTGGTGTATATACATGACAAACGGGCATTGGTGAACTGTGTAATACTTTAAAATATATAATATATAGATTTGTAATTAAATCAACACATTAGCTCTGATTATGGATGAAAAAAAAAAAATATTGGTTTACTTTTTTCCCATGAGGCCACACACTCTCTGAAAGGACCATATTTGGCTCGAGAGCCGTTTCCGAACAGTGGAAAATCAGCAGTCAATCAAAACGCACGCAACCCATAGCAACGCGTTATGGCAATGCCTCAACAGAAATTGTCCGACTTTTGAGCCGTTCGTTACTATTGTATACATTGTCATGTTATAATAATCACATTTATTTAGTTTTATTGACCACGGTATTATCATTGATATTTGTCTGAAAGGGGCACTTTTGATTCATTTTGAAAAAGGGCAGGGGCTTGAGCACCCAAAGCCCCTCCCTCTGCACGTGCCTGATAGTGTAGTTAAGTGTAGTGAAAATGATAGATAGATAGATAGATAGATAGATAGATAGATAGATAGATAGATAGATAGATAGATAGATAGATAGATAGATAGATAGATAGATAGATAGATAGATAGATAGATAGATAGATAGATAGATAGATAGATAGATAGATAGATAGATAGATAGATAGATAGATAGATAGATAGATAGATAGATAGATAGATAGGTTCACACTCCCACAATGAAGCCACACCTTCTGCAGATCATTTATTTTAAACTGAAGGGCTAAAAGGACATGCTATGAAAATGCTGTAGAATGTTGAATATAAACATGAAGCTTGCAAAACAATCTCCTCTCTTCTCACTCTCTTTCGGAGCACCCCACCTTCCTTACACATTCTGCACACACACGCCCAGATACTTATAAACACACACACACACACGTTTGTGGTGAAAATACCTCGTAAACAGTGTAGCTGAACAGGGCTTAATCCTATCAGACCACAGTGGTGATCAGATCAGCTGCTGTTGATACTTCATCTCTGTCATCAACCCAGCACGCACAAAATGAGATTACACAAGCTTGGATCCAGAGAAGAGAATTCCTAATACATCCTCTATCCTCAATGCACCCACTATCCTTTATCGTAAAGCTCAAATGCTGCTAATACAAAATGTCACATAAGTGAACCCCATGTGGTAAATTCTACAGTACAAGATAAATATAATAGATACTGTAGATTTATATATCTGGTCGAATCTCAACAAAGCATGTCCAGGTCACACAGCGAGAAAAGAAAAGAAAAGAAAAGGAGGGTCATGACATGGATTTTTAAAAATTATTTTAATGTTCCTTGAGGTTGGTTCACTTATAATGTTAACTTTTTTGCACAAATAAATATGTATATACTGAAAAACAATGATTTATTTTTTATCTTTTTTTTTTTTTTTTTTTTCCTGAACCTGTGTCTGATAGGCTTGTCAGTAAATGGCCACTGTTATAATCAGCTAATTTCATTGTAACAGTATCAACAAGTGTTTTGAAAATATTATCTATATAAAACCGTAATTTACAGACAAAGCATGGTTTGTGAAGTAGCTGCTGTAAGGTCAGTTGGCTTCATCTTTCTACAAAATGTTCTTTGTGAACTCTCCATTACATTGTGCCTCATTTACAAAACAAAATGCTCCGAACAAACATATAATCGTCTGACGTGATCCAGGACTCTATTAAATTAAATCATCAACTTGTTTTCGACACTGGAATCCTTCTGAAGTCTGTACAGAGATGTAAATGAGCTGTTTAAACTGGACGTATCAAAGCAAACTTTTCTTTCACTCTTCCATTTTCCCTGTTGTCGACAGACTCCCTTAACTCACTCAGAAACTGAACATGAATCAGTGATTATAATGGGTTCTATTTACTTTTTATGCAACGCTCACATCCAATGTAGGCAAATGTCAGCCGTTCAGTGACTGAATGCCAGTGGGCGGGGGCCTATGGTGCAATGATGCATAACTGTATGTATACATCGATGTCTTGATCTGGGGACAGTCATATGCAAATGTATTTGCCCATGTGACGTCACAGATCCCGCAATATCAAAATGAGCTGTTTTTGGAGGTTGATTAAATAAATCCATTGTTTATAATAAGGAGGACATTTTAAGCAGGGCTCAACATTAACGCTTGTCCGCTTGTCCGGGACAAGTGGATTTTTTGAAGGGGCAAGTGAAAGAGAATTTTACTTGCCCGACGGACAAGTATCCTGATAAAACGTCATTAACAAAAAATAACTAGGGAATCACCAAAATGCTATAATGATTCTGCATTCATTAGTGTAAGTGGCGAGCGATAGTGGATAATAATATATAATGTAGCTATAATGAACTGATGGTAACTATAACATGCTCGCGCAGCCTCTCGAGAAGAAATCGAAACAAATGTGCACCGCTCACACAGAGAAAGTCAGTTAACACACTGCCATAAAAATGTAGAAATGTGGAGTTAATTTATATTTATAACATATGATACAGTTGCAACGTCACATTACCAAGTGTGCTGTTTTCCTGAATAACATCACGACTGAAAATGACACTTTCATGACAGTTCCATAAACAATTAATAACATTAAGTCACTTACATTTTAGATGCAATTTGAGTGTTTTTTTCTATTTCAGCAGAAAATATTTCCAAATAAAGATCACAGCAGAACGCGTGTCACCCTCACCGCAACAGCGTTAGTGAATGATTCAGCGGTGATTCAGCGGTTGAATCAAAGATTCAATTACCTATTTGTAAACGACTGCCTCCTTCTTGAATGAATCAGCCGTTTAAACAAATCGACTCAATAACTCACTCATTAGGATGGTCACCTACTGGCATTTTAGTTTCATGTTTAAACATTCTTTCCAACTTTTCTTATTTGTATTAAAAAAATAATTTAAACAATCTCATTATATTATTTAATGCAGTTGTAATTTTTCAGTGTAAATTATTTAATTTTATTGGTAACAGCCCTATAGTGTCTTCTTCTAATTTAATTTATTGATCAAATTTAAGTATATAAAAGGAAAGCTGAAGCATAGCCTATATTTAATAAGATTAGGGGGAAAATGCCCTTTATAAAAGCTAAAAATATCACAAATATGCAGATTTAAATATGTCAAAGCTGAACACTGGTGAGAATATTGCTTCAGAATAAATTTTATTTACAACACAAACAAAAAATAAATAAAAAAGAATTCCGGACAAGCAATTTTTTTACTCGGACAAGTGAATGACAGATTTACTTGTCCGAAGGACAAGCACGTGAACAAGCTTAATGTCGAGCCCTGTTTTAAGCAAATAAAAGTTGCAGGAAGTTTTAATGGTACAAAGACCAATATGTCAAAAGATCAACGCAAATTTGATTTCTTATGTCATGACCCCTTTAATATCAAATAAACATCTTTAAGTTATCTTTATAGTTATCATCCTTGGTGTGAATGGGCCTTAAATCAAGACAAATTTAATTTCTTTCTTTTTGGTGAAATATGACCCAGACATATTCTTGACAGAATATTCTAAATATTCTAAAAGGCTGATATGTAGTGCTGACAATGGTGGTCTATAGGCTACTGATAAAGTCAAGCAGGTGTTTAGACTCCTGACTTGTCCACCTTCAGGCCTCGATCAATGAAACAACTGCATCTTCTCCCATTTAATGAGCCAAGAGAAGCATCACAGCACAGACTGTTGAATAAAACAAGTCAGCAGTGGCTAGACTAATGGTTACCAGGTTAAGAGAAATGTAAAGAAAGGTCTACATTTTTTGTTCACTTGTGTGCTTGTTTGTGCGGCGGTTCACCACTAAGAGTCAGCTCTATTGGTTTCATTAGTGCGGAGTGACCAGAGGCAACCAGTGATGCTCAGTACATACATCACCTAGTCAAAGCCTATAAGCGGTACTGCAGCTGTACTGACCAGGACTCACAGAGGACTGAGTGAGCACATTTTACACCCAGAAATGAATAACATTGTGTTGAAAAGAATAATATGTGCTGTTATAAGAAGAAATTACATCTTAATCTCGTTTCATTACTCTGGGGTTATTTGGATCATAAGTCTCTACTATTGATTGTGAAGCCACATGAGAAAACAGACCCATGGCAGGCTGTCACAGATTATTAAAGATGCAATCCTTGATCTAAAAAATATAAAACAGACCTCCTTAATTCATTTCACAAACGTATGTGTGTGACCAAGCTCAATTAATGTGTATGAGAAAAAAATCTTCCCATATTTTTACTTTTCAATGAGAGCAGCTGATGACAATGCACACATTTAAAAGACATTTGGCTAAATCAGCCTTTCTTTATCCCTTTCCTGATCTCTCCCTGCTATACATTGAGGGTCCAATTTTGGATCTACCACCCAAGGAGGCTTCTCTGAATACAGATGCTCATGCATATTAATGAGCGAGGACAGCTGGCTTCTTGTCGTTGGTGATCCCGATCACCATTGAAATGTGTGGTCAGTGACTCCACCAACCATCCTCCAATTAAATGATTCAGCGAAGCCTCTGTCATGAATATCGCTGGGACAGTGAACTGATTGTGTCCTTAAAACACTGCAGGTACTAAAACTGCCATAGTCGATGCTACTAGATTTCGTGATTCTCAACTATTTCAAAACAAAAAGTAATTTGGTATTGAACACACTTTAATAAAAATATTATTAAGAGATAATATATATATGTTAATATTTTTTATATATAAATACAATATAAAATAAATTATATATATATATATAGTGAGGAAAATAAGTATTTGAACACCCTGCTATTTTGCAAGTTCTCCCACTTAGAAATCATGGAGGGGTCTGAAATTGTCATCGTAGGTGCATGTCCACTGTGAGAGACATAATCTAAAAAAAAAAAAATCCAGAAATCACAATGTAATTTCTGCAAATAAGTATTTGAACAACTGAGAAAATCAATGTTAATATTTGGTACAGTAGCCTTTGTTTGCAATTACAGAGGTCAAACGTTTCCTGTATTTTTTTGAGCAGGTTTGTACACACTGCAGGAGGGATTTTGGCCCACTCCTCCACACAGATCTTCTCTAGATCAGTCAGGTTTCTGGCCTGTCGCTGAGAAACACAGAGTTTGAGCTCCCTCCAAAGATTCTCTATTGGGTTTAGGTCTGGAGACTGGCTAGGCCATGCCAGAACCTTGATATGCTTCTTACAGAGCCACTCCTTGGTTATCCTGGATGTGTGCTTCGGGTCATTGTCATGTTGGAAGACCCAGCCTTGATCCATCTTCAATGCTCTAACTGAGGGAAGGAGGTTGTTCCCCAAAATCTTGCAATACATGGCCCCGGTCATCCTCTCCTTAATACAGTGCAGTCACCCTGTCCCATGTGCAGAAAAACACCCCAAAGCATGATGCTACCACCCCCATGCTTCACAGTAGGGATGGTGTTCTTGGGATGGTACTCATCATTCTTCTTCCTCCAAACACGTTTAGTGGAATTATGACCAAAAAGTTCTATTTTGGTCTCATCTGACCACATGACTTTCTCCCATGACTCTTCTGGATCATCCAAATGGTCATTGGCAAACTTAAGACGGGCCTTGACATGTGCTGGTTTAAGCAGGGGAACCTTCCGTGCCATGCATGATTTCAAACCATGACGTCTTAGTGTATTACCAACAGTAACCTTGGAAACGGTGGTCCCAGCTCTTTTCAGGTCATTGACCAGCTCCTCCCATGTAGTTCTGGGCTGATTTCTCACCTTTCTTAGGATCATTAAGACCCCACAAGGTGAGATATTGCATGTAGCCTCCAAGGGAGATTGACAGTCATGTTTAGCTTCTTCCATTTTCTAATGATTGCTCCAACAGTGGACCTTTTTTCACCAAGCTGCTTGGCAATTTCCCCGTAGCCCTTTCCAGCCTTGTGGAGGTGTACAATTTTGTCTTTGGACAGTTCTTTGGTCTTGGCCATGTTAGTAGTTGGATTCTTACTGATTGTATGGGGTGGACATGTGTCTTTATGCAGCTAACAACCTCAAACAGGTGCATCTAATTTAGGATAATAAATGGAGTGGAGGTGGACATTTTAAAGGCAGACTTACAGGTCTTTGAGGGTCAGAATTCTAGCTGATAGACAGGTGTTCAAATACTTATTTGCAATATATGATTTTTTAAACTATTTATTTGTATGATACAGCTTATCATACAAATAAATAGTTTAAAAAATCATATATTGTGATTTCTGGATTTTTTTTTTAGATTATGTCTCTCACAGTGGACATGCAACTACGATGACAATTTCAGACCCCTCCATGATTTCTAAGTGGGAGAACTTGCAAAATAGCAGGGTGTTCAAACACTTAATTTCCTCACTGTATATATATATATATTGATATATATATATTGTGCAAAAAAGGTTCATTAACATTAAGTGAACCTCAAGGAACATTAAAAGAATAAAACATTTTATTTTATTTTTGATATAACTTTATAACATATTATATTACATTTGGCATAACATCGTCCCACCATTTTCAAGAGTCTTTTTAACTAAAAGATAAACTGTAATGAATTGTGACTAAGGAATCATCAAATTGTGATTCATTCCCAAACAAACCACAAAGTCCAAAATTTTTATCTCAGACTTTACCTCAAACTGTTTTACCACATCCTCGAAAGCTTTACTCTGTCTACAGCTCTCCTCCAGCAGTGACATGCTGCGGTCATAGTCTGAGATGTAGGTCGCAAAGGATGAAAACTCAGCCCGGCGCGTTAATATGACATCAACCACTGATGGGCTGTCCTCCCTGAAGATGAATGGGAAACAACAAGAACTTTTCAGAGGGCATACAAGGACATTCATGATGGCATTATAATGGATTGTGCTTTTTGCAATTTAAACACTTTTGAGAAAGCACTGCCTCCCTTGCCTCCTCAGAGGAAACGCTACTTGTCTTTATTAGCATGTGGCTCAGGTGGGAGATGCATACAGTAGATGCAGAGTGCATGCATTAGCACCTCGTAAATGATGCACATGTTATATATAACATAAGTATGGACTTTTTATGGAATGTCATGCTATAAAATGTGTGCATAAGCATGTGTATATTTGGTGGATGTTGATGTGCATTAGTAGTATTATGAGTATGTGTGTTCTCACCACTGTTTAATGCGGGTCTCCAGCTCAATGAGGATCTCATTGTGCAGATGGTAGGCCTGAGGAAGAGTGCTCAGGATCTCACCCAGCTTTCCATTTTCTAACAGAGGTTCCTCATCATCTCCTACTGCTGACTCCACTGCTCCCCTGAAGTCCTGTAGAAAAAGAGGGTTGGTGTAAGGAATCAAATATTTCAAAACAATTATTAAATAATGTTTTAATAATTATTTTGGATCATTTGATGATTGCAGCTGCCAATAAAAGTGTACTTGTGACATAATTGATCATGTTTAAAATCATTCCACAGGATTTTGTATTCCAATTTTCGGCCCAATTATTATTATTTTTTTTACGTTTCTCATCCACATTGAAGCGTCGGAAAATTCTAAATTCACCTTACAGCGCATGCATAAACTCTCATAAAAGCTCACTGAGATGATACAGACAGAACAAGACATAATCAGGTTATCACGCAATTCTTCTGGCAGGACAATTTTATTTTATTTAGCAAAATATCTCACCATTCACTGATCCAGGTCGCACTCACTCACCATTATATGTTTGGTCTAAAACGCAACTGCTCTCATGTTTTCCCGCAGGACAGCAAATGCAAGTACATTTTTGCAGGACTGTGATATGAAGAATGTGCAAAATGACATATTTTAGCAACTGTGTGAAAGTGAATAGCAGATAACAGGAACAATACTGGTATAAACATAATTATCTATTGGTTAAATATGCGTCACATGACTAAACATCATCGTTTTTCAATACCTCTGTTTTCACAGTTCGCACTACAACGCGAAAACAACGTTTTCAAATGTATCCACTTTGGAGAGCTTTTTCAAAAATGTTGTTGTTGTTGCTAAAAACGCCATCTCAGTGTGGACGGAAGGCCAAAACGGAGAGAAAAAATATGTTTTCAAACAAAAACGTATTAGTGTGGACAAGGCCTCAGACACAAAGATAATGGGATGTTTATTGTAAGAATCAGCAGGAATACAATCCAATGCAGGTAAGAACCGAAGAGATGGTTAATTAGCAACAATGGAGACTGATGATACCTAGATTTTGTCTTAAAGATTTGCCAGGCACACACACACACACACACACACACACACACACACACACACACACACACACACACAAGAGAGCAGACAAGAAGAGGAGACAACTTGGATGACTGAGAGATGACTTTGAATCAACTTAAGAGCAAGGTAACAGCTCACAAAAGCTTACCTAAGTTTCCAGGTAAAAGTGTGTTCTCTTGACAACTAGTGAACGTGTGTATGCTTGAGTACTGGTCATGTGGGCTGATGAGTGGCAGGTGTGCTGTGGTTAGTACTCTGTTGACTGTGAAGGCTGAGTGAGAGCCTGGCGTGCTCATGACAACTATACCAACTCCCTCAGGCTTCCGTGCAAATACATCAAATAATCTGTACTTGTCATCTCCTGCCTCCGAATTGAACTCTGACCACATTCATCCCTCAGTATGAGCTTCCAGGCTTAAGCTACTGGATTGAACTCCAAGCAGCCTGTGCACGAGCCTCCAGTTTTGACACAATCTTCGCCCATAATACCACATGTCATGGGGAACATGTTATTAGTTTCTGCTGAATATATTTGTTTTGGCTGTAACAGACAGTTAAATTGAGCAGTCATAAGCTGGCCTGTTCGGAGACCACTAGCCTGATGACTCAGGATCCATAGAGGATTTATTTACTTGCCCCATTATACATACAGATGTCATGTACCTTATGAATCGACAGGAAGGGGTAAAATCTGCTCTGAAATGTCTTCACAGGCAAAGCCATGAGGGAATGTGTGTCCATTATGAGGGAAAGTGATGACATAAAACAAAATCCATCATGCATTCGCACACAGACGTGCAAGCGGTCTTACTGGGAAGGTGATACGCTGAAATTCCTTTCTGAGCTTCGCAAATGAATCAATGTGTATTGATCGCAGCCGTGCCGGCATTTGTCAACGCTCTCATAAATAACTCAGTGCTGTTATACAGTCCTCCTAGGTGCTATGAAGCTTGTTTCCTCCGATAGCATCTCAATAGCTGAAACTCCCTGACAACTTTCCAAATGTTCATTGTAATGAAATTGCTTTGTTTTACAGTTGCCTCCTTAAGACTCATTACACTTTTATTGCTCTCTCACAGTTCAGCTAGAGTCAGGTGCATAATGACACAGGAATGAATCATATGGTGGGAGATACTTGTCTTCTTGTAATTGTTTATGCTTCTGCATGCATTTCATTTCAGGCTAAAAACCAGAAATAAATGAAGTAAGCTGCAATTTCTCAATCACACACCTAGAATCCTACAATACAATTAACACATTAGGGACAGGTTTTGGAAATGCTTTGTATTTTGGTGCTATTCAATATCAAACAATGGAAGAATAGTCCACATGTTCTGTCCTGTAGCATTCTGATGGAGGACTCTTTTCCTTTCAGAGTACACAAAACAGAGAGAATGATAGACAGAGAAACAGCCCTGACCCGTCGAGGCATGGACTCCACTAGTGCTGTGGTATCTGGCACCAAGATTTTAGCAGCAGATCCTTTAAGTCCTGTAAGTTGCGAGGTGGTGCCTCCATGGATTGGACTTGTTTGTTCAGCATATCCCACAGATGCTCGATTGGATTGAGATCTGGGGAATTTGGTCCAGTTCAAATGCTCACGTCCCCACTGTTGCCACTTTTGGCGGTGGACAGGGGTCAGCATGGGCACCCTGACTGGTCCACGACTATACAGCCCCATATGCAACAAACTGCGATGCACTGTGTATTCTGATACCTTTCTATCAGAACCAGCATTAACTTCTTGAGCAATTTGAGCTACAGTAGCTCGTCTGTTTTATCAGACCACACGGGCCAGCCTTCGCTCCCCACGTACATCAATGAGTCTTGGCTGTCCCTGACCCTGTCGCCGGTTCACTACTGTTCCTTCCTTGGACTACTTTTGATAGATACTGACCACTGCAGACCAGGAACACCCCACAAGAGCTGCATTTTTGGAGATGCTTTGACCCAATTGTCTAGCCATCACAATTTGGCCCATGTCAAACTCGTTCAAATCGTTACGCTTGCCCATTTTTCTTGCTTTGAGGACAAAATGTTCACTTGCTGCCTAATATATCCAACCCACTAATATTTTTGGTGCGCCAAAAAAACGAAATAATGACATATATAGTGATGGCCGATTTCAAAACACTGCTTCATGAAGCTTCAGAGCATTATGAATCAGCGTATCGAATCAGCAGCTCGGAGCGCCAAAAAGTCACATGATTTCAGCAGTTTGGCGGTTTGACACGCGATCCGAATCATGATTCGATACGCTCCGAAGCTTCATGAAGCAGTGTTTTGAAATCGGCCATCACTATATACAGTAAGTCGTTATTTAGTTTTTTTGGTGCACCAAAAATATTCTTGTCACTTTATAATATTAATATTGAACTGTTTAAATATGTTTTTAGTAAATTAATGGATATTTTAATGGAGAGGAAATGTCATTGTTGGCTATGGAGGCCTCACTGAGCCATCGGATTTGTGTTCCAAAGATGAACGGAGGTCTAACGGGTGTGAAACGGCATGAGGGCGAGTAATAAATTACATTATTTTCATTTTTGGGTGAACTAACCCTTTAAGGAAAAGTCTCCATTTGATCTTCCTGCTATTAAAGAGAAACAATTGATATATTACAGAGATCTCATATGTCAGTTTTCTTTTACAGATGGAATGCATTCGCTTTGTTTGTGCTATTTTGCTTTGTTTCTTCAGCCTCTTCATCTATAGGACCAAACAGTACTTTCTTGCAACTTTAAGAGATATATGCTGAACCTAAACTGCACAAAATTACCATGCAACAGTGGAGAAGGTAACATCCTCAAAGTCACTGTTGACAGCAGCCAAACACTGATTTAATGATGTCATAGTGGACAGAAAATCAAGGTGACTCAGATCCTCAAACTCATTAGCATTCAGAACAGAACAGGGAGAGTGATTAATGACATCTTTATCTTTTCCACATACCCACTAATTGTTAAATGCAGTATAAATATTTATAGCACATCAATATCAAACTAAACGTAAGCTAGACATGAAATACTACTGCAGCACTTGCTCTGATGTGCCTATTAATTTGGCTCCATTCAAAATCCATCCCGCTTATGCAGCTCAATGCTAACCTACGGCATTATGTATGAATAAGGGAACTATAATTACAGTTCTACTGTAACACAATACACCATACGCATACGAGACACACAGGCATGTATATGATTAGCATCCTTTAGTCGTTAATAGGACAGCGATTCTATTGACTATAGCTTATTTTATTCAAATGAGGCAATTAAAATGGTGAATATGAAGTATAGTAATTTACATGAGGTGCGCTGTATGAGGAACTTTAGTTCCCGCTGGATTGTGTTAAATTGCTCCTTCAGCCATGCCTCGACTTGATAATTGGGATACATATTGTATTAATCATGAAAACATAAGTGCTAAATCTGGTTATGAGGTAACAGTCTAGAGGACAAGACAATGTTTAAAACAATAGGTTTTTTTCTGGCTAATTCCATCACTCTCACGGACTCTGCAAGCCATGCACAAACACACAGCCCTAGGGAACTAGGTTAGAAAGACACTTTGGCTGTCAGAAAGGGCGAGCTAATGAAAACAAATGATAACATGAACTGAACACAGTACAGCATTCAGACAAACGGTAAAACTTCTACTAGACGTCACTAGTCTTCATTACACTGAGATATATATAGGAAGCAACTACAGTTAATGTCTAATGAAAACCAAAAAAAACTACGAAAAAAGATTTGTCCATACAATACAAGTTCCAATGTTGTTTTGAACTCCACTGACATTTATTAGCCTACATGTACAAAAACAGTTAAAACATTCATCAAAATATCTTGTGTGATGAAACTGTATGATTTACAGATTGTGTGAATAAAATCTGTATGATTTATGGAACGAAATGAGGGTAATGTTGACAGTGATGACAGAATTCATATTTTTAGGTGAACTTTCCCTTTATAACCACTTTGATACTTGACAGTATTATGTCTTAAACTGTGAGACTCTCAAAAAATGAGGGAACCCTAGTGAAAAAAACCTATACCAAAATGTATTTAAAATAAATGTATTTTATACTAAGTTTACTACAAATTTATTAACATATTTACTGACATATCGCTTGAGACTTACTGAAATAAAATATTACAATTAAACTTTATTTGAAGTACTTCTTTATTGCACAATACACATTTCTTAAAGTGTTAGTTCGCCCAAAAATGAAAATTCTGTCATTTTTTCCTCACCCTCATGTCGTTCCAAACCCGTAAGACCTTCGTTCATCTTCGGGACACAAATTAAGATATTTTTGATAAAATCCGAGAGCTCTCTGTCCCCTCCATCGACAGCTATTTAATGAACACTTTCAATGCCTAGAGAGGTAGTAAAAACATTGTTAAAATAATCCATATGACTACAGTGGTTCAAACTTAATTTCATGAAGCAACAAGAATACTTTTTGTGTGCAAAAAACAAACAAAATTAATGACTTGGCCAGCACCTGCGTCAGCTTCATACGCATTTGTCATGGTGCTCACGTGAACAGCTTCGGGCCAGTGGTAAGCCGCCGTTCTGGCGTAGCTCTGACATAACTTGGCAGCACCGGACTGTATTTACATCAACAGCATAGGAGACTGACACAGACGTGAGGAAATTGTTGAATAAAGTCGTTGTTTTTGTTTGTTTTTTGCACACAAAAAGTATTCTCAACGCTTCATAAAATGAAGATTGAATCACTGGAGTCATATGGACTATTTTATTTGTACTACTTTTATGGACCTTGAAAGTGTTAATTAAATAGCTTAAATAACTATGGGGGGGTCAGAGAGCTCACAGATTTCATCAAAAATATCTTAATTTGTGTTCCAAAGATGAACGAAGGTCTAACGGGTTGAAAATGACACAAGGGTGAGTAAGTAATGACAGAATTTTCATTTTTGACCTTCATTTTGAACCCTTTTACTATTACGCCTAAAATTAGTTTAATATCACTATTAGTAAGGACAGTATATTCACAGTATAATATCAGTCTTTAAATGCAAGATATTTAAAGTGTACTTAAAGTATACTTGCAATAGTCATTTGATATTTGTGCCATTTTAGCATGATACAAAATAATCTTTATTTGGACCTCAGCACTACTATGGAAAACTAAAGTACAGTACATTAAGAACAAAATTAGTTGTTCCAATTTAGCAGACTTTAGGTATATCAATTTGTGGCCCCACTTTATATTAGGTGGCCTTAAGTACTATGTACTTACATCAAAAAATAAGTACAATGTACTTACTGTGTTCAAATTGTATTGCAAAACACTTTCGCTGATATCGAGGTGGGATACAGGTAGGGTTAGGGACAGCTGTGGTGGTATGGGTAAGTTTAAGGGTAGGGTTTGGTGTAAGGGAAGTGTCAACTGTGTAATTACAAATGTAACTACAGAAATTAATTACAGACGTAATTACATACAGGTATTTTTTAAAATGTAAGTACAATGTAAAAACATGTATGTACACAGTGCATTGTATCAAATGATTAATTAAAATGTTAGTACATAGTAGTTAAGGCCACCTAATATAAAGTGGGTCCCAATTTAGTATACCAAAAGTACAATTACAGGGTATTTATATTATATCCATATGTAAATGTATTTGTAGTAAACTTAGCATAAAAATAAATGTATTTAAAAAATATTTTGAAGTTCAGTAAATTCACTCTTTGACTCCTTGAAGTTATTTTGGCTTATTAAACAGAACTGATGTGTTTTTATGTTTATATGTGACGGGGCTCATGAGAAGATACCCAAAACAAAGGCCTGGTGCGTAGGTATTGCGTCACTCACAGGCTGACTTTTTCAAGACAAGGTTGTCAAGGCCAGGAAGTCTCAGTTACTGAAACAACACTGATAAAGTTTTGCCGAGTGTGTGTGTCTTTCAATGTATGTGATATGCACATGTAGGCATTTGCAATTGCCTGCCAAGACACAGGTAGTGACATCAGCAGCACAGATCTAATTTAGGAGCCTTTCTATGGGACCTCTGCATTTCTTTGGGTATCATTCATGTCTGTAGCACCCTAAGTATGAACAATGGTAATAATGGCGCTTGCCTTAACAATCAAGGTTTGTGAAAAAAATTTAATGGTTGAAGCACAAGCCAGTATCATCAAGAGCAAAACGATGACCCGCATTCTGACTGGTAGAAATATACTGGCTTAAGATTTAACATCTTAGTGATGTGCATACATTGCCACAATTGAGTGACATAGCGTATATGTATTCTGCTCGTAACTTCCTCAGAGAAAATAAGCCACAGAGATCTTGGATTCTAAAATATGGGTATACATTGATAAATATAAACCTCTGTTATAAAGCCCAGAGAACACAGTGATTTGTCCGGGTGGAAGGATTTACCAGAGATCATTTTTTTAGGTTAGCACAAACTTTTAGCTGAATGTTTCATTTACATTACTGTTCAAAAATTCGGGGTCAGTAAGATTTATTTTTTATTTTTCTGCTCACCAAAGCAGCATTTATTTGATTAAAAATACAGTAAAAACAGTAAATTGTGAAATACTGTTATAATTTAAAAGAACTATTTTAATATTGGTGCTGCTCAATATTCTTATGGAAACCATGATAAACATTTTTAGGATTCTTTGATGAATAAAAAGTTAAAAGTATTTATTTGAAATAGAAATATTTTGTAACATTAAAACATTCTTTACTGTCCCTTGCTGCATAAAAATATAAATTTCTTCTTACTGACCGCTTTTTAACAGTATAGTGTATGCAAAAATCTCACTTACGACCATTGCAGTTGAATATATATTAAACAAAGGTAAATTCATACCTCTTGAAGAATCTTCAGAGCCTTCACGTGTCTGTAGATAATTGAAAAGAGGTGACATTACATGTATTGTAATGTACATTGTTCGACTATTAAAGACACAGAACAAAAACACCTGTCCAATTCTGTAAAGCAGATATATCATTGATCATCCAAGTAAAACATTTACACAGCCGATTTATGAAGTCAGTCTGAGATACATAGTAAATACATTTTAAGGGTTTAATGGAAAAAGCAGGCTTGCTTAGATATTGGATCACATTTAATAAATCTACACGCTTAATGACTCGTTGAGGCGCAACTGAAATGCAATATCTTAAGGCAGACAGTCCAGTAATGGGCTGTCAGTTCGAGTATCAGAGGAGCTGTTGAGTGAACAAGAATAGACAGTGATAAAGATGTGGACAGGGCCTGGATAAAGAAGATCCATAAAGGACATCATATGAGACACAATTGGTCTGTATCTGAAATGTGTTCAAATCCAGACAGAGACAAACACTTACTCTCTTTCTGAGTCCACCAGGTCTTTGGCAACGTAGTAGGCTCTGGATCGGCCATCAATCTGAGTGACAGAATAGAAAGCCATGAGAGATAAATGAAGAGTGTTTAAAGAGTTTATACTAGTGCAGTACACACAGCTTTCAGTTACAACACTTAGTAAAGAGAAATAAATAGATAATATTAGATACATATATGGAGACGGAGTCAGAAAGGGATGGACGTTCTGATTTAATTTCTCTTTCAATCCTGTCAAAAGAAGACTGATTATTTCATTAAAGCACAACGTAAATGAGAAAGCTTTCCTGGACGTGCCGCTTTAAGCACAGATGCATTATGGATGAGAGGCAAGCACAAATCCACCATTGATTTGCAAGCTAATCACAGCTGTCTGAACACGATTGTTACTACTGAATGGACATATTTAGGAAAACTTGACTGGAGCATAACTGCTAATACTGATGTACTACATATCCATGTTTAGATTTTAATATTTTCATCAAAATCTGGGCTAAAGTCATTTTTATGCATGCATAAAAATCCACAATAAAGCAAATTGTAAAGTGCAGATGGCCTTTTTCCAGCTTGTTGTTGTGCCGGGATAGGTTACTCCCAGATTTTTCTTTTTAAAGAAGAAGAAAACAAGGAAGCAGTCGTCACAAGGCCGGGGCCCGGCTGATATTACAGTGGCAGAGGGAAGGGGTGGGGTCCGGCTCTCACTGCAGCGCTAAACTGACTGCCAGGAGATGTATGAACCTGGATCTCAGACAATTGCACATGCAGGGAATTCCACTTCAACCGGGAGGGTCCTTGTTTTTACCTACTTTAGCATGTAAAGCTGTGATTTTTCAGGTAGTGGTATAACACTTAGTAAGAGGTACTGTAGTAAAAGTGTATACAATATTGTACGATTAAACTGACAGACAATATTTTTGTGTGCCATTACAAAGGGGTTTATTAAAAGGGACACAAAAACTATGATTTTAAGCCTTCTTAAAATATAAAAAAACAGCAGCTAAATATGTTAAAGTACAGACACATTTATACTTAAACAAAAATTGTAAGCACGGTATTATAAAAACAATATGTTGTTTGCAATACTTTTTTCCTATACTTGGTACTTTCTTGGTACTATTTGGTACTTTCAAAACAAAGTATACATAATGAATTTACTTCCACATTTATTGTATTTATGAATTTATTACATTAAATAATGTATATTTACGCTGTATTCGTTTTTTTAAATCCTGTATTAAGAAACTTCCAAAAAGTACAATCAATTCTTAAAAGAATACATATTGTAATATCTTGCTCTGAAATAAATCTTTCTGAAATATTCTTTCTTTATTTGTTTTCTGCAGACTCCCTGGTCCTGAATTTGAAATATATACTACCGTTCAAAAGATTGGGGTCAGTAAGATTAATATTTTTGGAAAAAAAAATCTCTTATGCTCACCAAGTCTGTATTTCTTTAGTCACAGTAAAACAGAAATATTGTGAAATCAATTTTAAAATGTAATTTATTCCTTTGATGGCAAAGCTGAATTTTCAGCTTTCAGTGTCACATGATCAGAAATCCTTTTAATATACTAATTTGGTGCTCAAGAAGCATTTCCTATTATTATAAATGTTGAAAACAGTTGTGCTGCTTAATATATTTGTTGAAACTGTGATACATTTTACAGGATTATTATAACAGCATTTGGAAACGTATAAATGTCTTTACTGTCACCTTTGATCAATTTAATGTGTCCTTGCTAAATAAAAGTAATAATTTCTTAAAGGTGCTGTATGTTATTTTGTTCCACTGTACTAAAGCATAAAAATACCATACGTTTGTAGAGATTTAGGAAAAATTCAATAAAAAATTCAAATACTTGGTTTTTCCAAAAAAATAATGGTTTGTGTGTCAGAATGTCTGTTTTTGTTTTGGTCTGTGTGATCCCGCCCACTGCCAATTAATCCAATAGTATCTCGACACCACAGGTTGCCAGATGGTGGAAAATATAGTATATTGCAGCCATGAAAGCCAGCAAACGAACTGGGTCAGAGAACACAGATTGAACTGAAAAGCATTGGCATGGCATCCATCTAAATAGCTCTATGACCAGAGGCATATTCAAACGCATATGAAAATGCGGATAAATAAACAGTGTAAGGCTTGTCACTTTCCATTGTCAATTTCACTCCTTCTTGTTGCGTGTCCTCAATCTGGCAACCCGTGTGAGCGTTGAGTCTGAGGAGGAGGGGGCGGGCAAACAACTGTCTCCAATATTTTCAATTTGGACTGCAGTATCCATTTTAACCGCTAGCAGTCAATATTACATACTGCACCTTTAATAAAAAAAATTTGAAAGGTAGTGTATATACCATTACTATTAAGCATTGATAAGCATTTGCAACTTGATAATATTGTTAGCTGACCTGTCGGTCATGGCAGTGGTCTCCACAACCGTCCTCTTCTTCAGATGTACGTCCATGATCTTCCTCATTGGACACAATGGCAGACACAGGACAAACAGGAAAAGGCTCAGTGTACGCACTGAGAAAAGATGAAAACATGAGAGACAGTTAATTTGATGCACTATACTCATTATGGATTAGTTAGTACGTATAGGCTTTTCAAATTTAAATTTAGTTTTGAAAAGGGGTTAACACCAATTTTTATCTTGGTTTATGAGTCCCTGCTCATTAATGCACATTGTGCATGCACAGAAACTTTCGTGAGCTGAGTTTAGTTTTTAGCCTTCACTATGTTTAAATTTACATTTAATCTCTAATGATACAAAGTCCACTACCATCACTGTGCCTAACAGAGCCCCGAGGAGAAACTAAACTGTTACGATCAGAACACTACATGTGGCAAACCACAAACCAGCCAATCTCTCCATATTAAAAACAACGGAACAAACCATCTCAAAACAATGTTTTGTATTAGAGGGCACTTTGGTGTCCAGCAGAGCAGAAATTACCCTTTGCCAAGGAGAAACAAATTCCCCCTTTTCATTTAAACAAGACCTGGTGAGAATAATTCTTTTTTTTCCTCCCCTGCTCCTCCTTACAGTAGTAACACGGATGGCTGGGGCCAGATTGCGAGGACGTTTACGGTTGGGCATGAAGGGCTGGCTTGGTGATCCTGTGGTGAGCACTTAAAGCCGAAAAGAAGATTCAGCCCTGAGGATATGCAAATATGCACAATGAAGCTGCTTATATACTGTGGAGGGAACACACGAGGGAAACTTTGAGTGCATTTGCAACAGTGCAAGAAGCAACAGCAAGAAACTCTTAGATTTTAGCATTAACGGTTTTAAAAGATTGTTGAATGGAAGCAATTAAAGTTAGTGTGTGCATATACTGTCAGTGTATAAAAGGTTTAGAGGTACTCAGCTGGGTGTCATACTAAGGACACTGTATGCTTCTGAAAAGCACACACGCACAATGTCTGGAGGTGGAAGTGGAAATTGCTCATTGCTCGTAGCCAGCTGAACTGGGCGAGCTAAGGTGACAGTTCATTTGGAGACCCCAGATGAAGCATATAGGAGCCTTCTGGCAGGACATCACTACAATCTTCAGTGATCTCACCAGCTGAGGACTCATTTTCAGTGAAAGATACAGTTAGCGCAAGACAAAGCAGGCCGATTCTTTTATCTGAAACACCTTTCAAATAAATTCAAACTGAAATTGCCCATATGCAGCTCTCCAGTATGAAACAAAACAAATGTTTTTATTAACACATTTGTTTTTCAGACTGGTATATGATTTGTGTCTTTTGCATCATGCTGAGGGGATTGTCACGACACAACAATATGTATTTGGTGAAAAATAATCGAATAAATACAAATAAAATAGTAAATAAATATTATAAATAAAATAATAATATAAAATACAAACATTTACTAAATAAACTACCAATTTAGTGAATAAAAAGCCATTGGAAAATTTTGAAAAGTCTGCGTAAAATGTGCATTAATCTTTGCCATCCTACTGTACAAAATCTCTCCATCAGCCAAAAGTGACAATTTACACAATTTACTCCTCATTACTATTTATGAGAAGCAATTATCGAGCAAAGTACTTCTCTAAACTGCTTGCTTTAAGGTACCCATGAGCTAAATTTACTGCTGAAAATTACAGAGAGAGTGCAATGATTTCCTATAACACACCTATATGTCCTACTTCCTGATGCTTCCCTGAGGCTTGTTATATGTAATTCAATTGATTTAAACTCCTGATAATAACATATACATTAGAAACCCCAGTGTTTCTCTGTCTGAATCTCTGTAATAGTGCTATTATAGAAGATAAGCATCGCTGAGATGACTTCATTACCAGACTTCATTTAACAAAACGTATTTTAATGCAGATGAGGAGAATGTGAAGAACAGTTTGTGTGTTGGTTGTGTGTTGGTTAGAGATGTATATTCTTGCTTGGTTTTAGCTTGGTGGTGTCCAAATCTGTATGAGTTTCTTTCTTCTGTTGAACACAAAAGAAGATATTTTGAAGAATGTCGGTAACCAAACAGTTGCTGGTTCCCATTGACATTCATGGTATTTTTTTCCATACTATGGAAGTCAATGGGGCACAACAACTGTTTCTTCAAACTGTTCTGAAATATCTTCTTTTGTGTTCAGCAGAAGAAAGAAACTCATACAGGTTTGTTACGTCATGAGGGTGAGTAAGTGATGACAGAATTTCCATTTTTTTGGGTGGACTATCCCTTTAATATTCAGAACAGATAGATATTTTTAAACTGGATATTTGTTTATTTCGTTATCTATTCAGAATCATTTAATTTATGTTTAATGTTAAATAATGCTTTTAAATTCATCAATTCATCAAAGGATCTGCTTTCTTGCCAATTCAATTTTTACATTGTAAAAATGATTCAAGTCAAACACTGGCCCCTGTCTTTACTGTAACATTAGAAAAGACATGGAGAAAGCTGGGAACGATGACAACAACAATATCTTTGTGGTAGCCTTACTTTCCTGACTGCCACACCTCGCCTTGTTGTTTGGGTCGCAGGGGAGTCTGGGAGATCGGTATTGCCTGTCTCCACCCCATCTCACTGACCCTGTCCCCTCGCCCTTGTCCTGCATTTCCTGTAAACAGCAGTGTGGAGGCTCATTGGCTGGGTGCGTCCACTCTTGGGATAACCTGGCAATGACCTGAGAGCCCTGGGCACCAGGCCCAACTCAGACCGGACCGGACCGGACCAGGCCAGCCCAGGCCAGACCCACACCCAACTTTTGTGAGCGTTAAAATGCAGAAAGCTTTTTTATGATGTTTGCTGTATGTTTGTTTTTTCTTATTTTCTCTCTGTTTTGTCTCAAGATGCACACCAGTAAAGGTTTTTTTTCTAAGGCACATTTATAAAAGTAACTAATTGAACTAAATGTCCTAATTGAACTAAGGCCTAATCCTTGCTTAGTCTAAGCACTGTCTGTGAAACCAGGCCATAATATAATATTATGATATATGATTGATATGATATATGATATATAATAATAGTGCCGCAAAGATCTTTAGACAATCAGCAGTTTCTAAATGCATGAATTAACAAAAATTAACTGAAACAGATACTTAATTATAATTGATGATTAAATTCCGTATTAATCCTTTTCAAAATAATCATTAAGAATAAAAAATGTCAAATATTTCTATGATATAGGAGGTTCAATAGTCAATATAATAGACTATAGTTGCTATTTATAACTATAAACAAAGAGTTTGAAATGTATTCCTCAATCATTCTCTCACACTCTCCTTTGGGACCAGCAAAGAGTACAAAACGTTTCTCTTATTGGCTTAGGCATGAAAAATATTCTTTCTTCATGCATCTGCAATCAATCACCATCCTGTCATTGTGTCTCCATCCACCAAGGTGGCAATGTCAATTTTTCTCTGCAGGCATTCAAAATACGACAAACAAAAACAGACAGAACATCAGCAGTGACGGAGGATTCTCTTGGGACACAGAGCGGCTAATGGTGCAGACACATAGACCCATTTGCAAACACGCAATGCTGTTAGATTGCACATCAGCACAATGAGTCAATAATGTCACCAGAAAAAGGTCCCTGGCTCCCATATCATCTTGTGAATACTGGAGGATGCTTAAAAGTGTGGCACATAAACACTATGGCCAGGGGTAATATCCAAAAGTAGTGAGTATTCACACCATCCCTAGCAGGCTGGCACTCAAAAATAAGTCAATAACGATTTACTGGTAAAAGCTGAAAACACAGACAGAAGTAAAAGACCTGCAAATACTTATTCATATATGGTTAGACAAATGATGTTATGGCTATTCACACCAATCATAAATTTGAACCAAAAATTCCTGCTAATTTTCCAAGGGAGAAATACCTACTGCAAGCTATAACTTTTCTCAACTTCTAGTAATAGGTTTTTATTTCGCATTAAAGCATGAAACCTGCACTGCACTTGCATCTGTTCTGTTCTCTGATAAAATCATGAAAAATATTTTTTTTCTCCAAAAACTGCAGAATGAATGTGAGTGATAAACAATGGAGAGGCTAACAACAATACAAGCAATTCTGGAAATTTCCCTTGTGTTTCTCTGAAAATCTGATTAAAAAGCTACCCAGAGGCCACTTGAAACAGTCCGGGTCTTTGACTACACAGGAGGCAATCGAGAAGAGGTTTCTAATGATGACTCTAGGGTGGTAAAGTGAGAGCAGAGAGGGTCATATGGTCAAAAGGAGGTCAGAAAGTCATCTGTCTTTAAACCTCTCTAAAACCTCAAATCTCCCAAAAGCACAATAAAAGAAACACACTTGGGGAGTTTGGTTTAATAACACTACATGCTACCAAAATGCTCACCCAGAGAACAGAAAACTCTCCCTGGTTTTCTCATCTATTCCCCTCCACTCAGCTGCATCAGGCTGTGAGAGCATTGCAATAAAGGAGAAAAATAGCCTTAACGTTTAATCCACTTTCTTCCTATACTATTTGTATCATTCAACCATTGCATTGTATTCTTACTCACACAGATAGGGTACTCCAACAAATGTACCATCAAATCCTCCAAATGAGAAAATCAGATAAGCTACCCTGCATAGTCCATCTTTTGAACCAAGAAACTCAATGCCACAGGCTGCTCTACTACCACATGCACAGCAGCCACAGAGTAAATGTTTGGCACGTCAGTTTGTTTCATTTTCATTATGCAGCCAGTTGATCTTGCATAGCAAAATTAAAAACACAACTGGGCCATAAAGTAGAAGAAACCCTTTGTTATAACTGTCTATCTCTCTCTCTCTCTTCAATATTTCATGATGTAGTCTAGAATACCTGTAATACTTTAACCTCCGGTTTCACAGACAAAGCTTAAGCTAGTCCTAGACTAAAATGCATGTTTGAGCTGTTTTAACTGAAAGCAACTTGCACTGACATATCTTAAAATATGTCACTTCCATTTTGTTGTCTCAAGATGTATACCAGTAATGTTTTTTTCCAAGGTACATTTATAAAGGATACTTAAATGCCTTAATTGAACTAAGGCCTAATCCTGGCTTAGACTAAGCCCTGTCTGTGAAACCAGGCCTAAGTCTTGTTTATTAGGCCAGGAAGATTACAGAAAGTGTTCTGAGACAGAGAGAGGTGCAAGTTGAGCTATCAGAGTGACCAAACACTTGCCTAATTTCCTGTTAACATTGTTTTGGCCAGCACTTCCTCCAGACTTGTGTGATGCTATTGCCATTGTGTTCAGAGGAAGGGGTTTCAGCATTCAAAATATAACTCTCTAGACAATCTTATGCTACAGTCTGATGATTTAAACAGAAATACGTTTTCCTAATATAGTTCCTTTATAATTAACAATGTAGAAAAAAATGTATTATGTAGTTCTATAAAAGACTGACTATACCTTTCAGTGTCTTGTTCTTGAGTGGTGGTCTTGTTTTCTATTCCTGCAAAGCTATTCATGTCCACATAGCCATCATTCTCATTGGCAGGTGCTGCTGTCCGATTGTGGTCATCGAAGAAATCTGTAATAGTGACCGCCCGAGTGGGCCGTCCATGTGGAATCTGGATATTCTCATAGTCTGAGCTCATTGCAGGAATGTTTTCATAGTCAGAAGTATCTGCACTTGGAAAGGAGATGGAACGAGGCTTAGTGAGGGGTAGGGGCATAAAGGGGGGCCGAGAGCGGTCCTCAAAGGACTCCACTCTGGCTATACCCCTGTTGCTGTAACTCTTGGGTGCACCTTGCCTTCTTTGCCTCTCTTTGTAAAGCAGAAAGGAGGTAGGTATTTCTGAGTTGTGTTGTGGCTTTCCCACATGGGACTGAAGCTGCGGGGAACCACCTGTACTTCTTCGATCAAGCTCCAGCACCCGAATGGGCCCATGGTGGCTAGATTCAGATGATGACCTGGAGGAGCGGACACTGCCATCTCCACGGGCTTTGCTTTCTGATTTTTTCTTAAATTTTAAAGCCAAGAAACGCTTAAATGATGTTGTCTTCTTTTTGGGGTTGTCAGGAGACTCATGTTGGATTAGAAGTGATGGAGAGCTTTTGGTCACAGGCCTTTTAGTTATGTAAGCTAACTCAAAGGGTGGTGGGATATCGACTAGAGATGTAGGTGTTGACACACCACTGGAGGACTGGTGACTTCTTTGAGAAAAGCTTCCAGAGGAAGTAATGACACAAGGCAAAGAAAGTGTGTCATCTTTTCTTTGCAATCTGCATTCCTCTCTAGGGGATTTCTCACCCTCAAAGTGCCCTGAGAATGGCAAATCTCTGCCCTCAACAGAAAGTGATCGAGGCGAAAGAAGAAATCGCCTTGGCTTCAGTGAGGGAATAATTTGGTTGGCCTCCGTTTCATCTGAAGGCTTGGGCTGTGGATCTCCATTCTGGTCCATGGCCACAGTGTAGTAGTCGTGAGATTGGTACTCAGTGCCCGTCTCCTCAGGCACAGTCTCAGGAACATATCCAGGTACTTTCCCAGAGAGCGAACGAGATCTCGTCACAATGCTCTTCCTGTCCAGAGAGATAAAGTTCTCACCCTCTGAGTCAAAGCCAGCCTCCTCATAAATGTGTTCGTCACTTTCTGTGTCCGAGTCCTCAAAGAAAGGCACGATATGGCAGTCCAGCTCTTCAATGTCCTCTTCAAACGCTTCTGTGGTGTGGGCAAAAACCAAGCGGTTTGTAAGTTCTGGAGTTCTGCCTAAATCCAAGTCAGCAGGAACAGTAATGTTGCAAAGTCTGAGACGTGGCTGGCAGCTGTTCCTCTGACTCAAGAGGGCTTGTCCTCGTCTAACTGATCGTTCTCTTATACTTTTGCCCTTGGTTTTCCTTTCCATGTTTACTGGCTCATCTTCGTCTCCTATCTCGACATAATCTTCAGATGACACGCACTCCACCTGCTGATCATCCGCATCATGGTCTTCAATATCAGCATAGTCATCCGCTCCTTCGTTTTTTGCCATCTCTTGACCCTCAGAGGCAGGTTGCAGGACACCATTTTCTAATTTCGTCTGTTCCTCCTCTAACTCTGCCACATCGTCCGATGATACGTAGTAAGGCTCTTGGTTTGATGTTCCCTCTGTTGAGTCCATTAGTTTCTCATTGCTGTATTCTTCATCAGTGCATCTTGCTTCTGGGTCAGAGGTACATGTCAAATCACTTGGCACAACTTCTATGACAGAGTAGGGCTCAAATGCATCTTCTGTCTCTGCAAACCTGAAGCGTCCAGATGGGTCTTTGGTTGCACGTTCAGCCTGCCATGTGCTGTTATCATCCAGCGTGCCAATAATGTCATAAGGATATTCCTCACATAGTGAGGGTTGACTGCAGTTTGTAGCCTTTGAAGAAAGCCCAGTCTCATCTTCCTCTGCCACACAGTTTGCACCTGCTCTATTGTCATCTTCATATTGACCACTGGCATGTTGAAAACCGTCTGATGGTGGTTCCTCGATCTCTTCATATGGACTTTGAGATTCATCTGCAGGCTGATCTTCAGTAGGTGTCTCATTTTCAGAACATGCAGAGGTGTCCTCAAGTACATTATAAGAATCTTCTCTATTTTCAGCAGTCTTGGTATCATCAGTGATTTTGCTGTGGTCCTCATCTGTTGAATCAAGAATCTTATCAACCATTTCCGACAAATTTGAAGAGGCTGCATGCTGTACTTCAGTGGTATAATCTTTATCTTCATCCTCTCCCACTGTTTCATCCGCTGGCATTTGTAATTCTTTCTCTATTTCACTATAACAAGTTGTGTCATGGTTAGTGTCATAGTTTACAGTAAACTCTTTTTCAGATAAGTCGCTCTCCATGTGATCGTCAGTACAGTTTTCTGTGAATGCATCTGTTTCATCCTGTGTGACATCTGATTCACTGTCTTGCTTCAGTTCCAGTCTATCAGAGGATGTTATGTCCCCATTACCCACAATGCTTTGGCTCAATTCAGAGGCTAGCCTTGGTTTGGGTGCCACAGGAGGTTTAGGACCTCGATTGGAAGGACAAGGCCTTGACATCAGGGTGGAGCACACAGTTATAGTCAAATTGCTTTGTCTTTGGCTGAGAAGTTTGGAATTGCTTCTAAAAATCTGCAAACAGAATGAGAAAAGAAGATGACATTTAATTGCTGAATTGGATATCTTTGCAATAGAAATTAATGAAAAAATCTTTAAACTGACTGACAACATGCCATTATGAGTTCAGCTGCTCCTTTAAAGCAGCATATTGATTGATCTACATTGACCATTTGATTGATGAACTGCAATCTCTGAACTTAAAACAAAATGAAGTGATTATATGCTCACTCCATTCACGCTGAACATCATTTTCACAACCATACAACAAAGTAAAAAAGCCACATTAATAATGTATTTTAATAACATCACAACAATTGACTCTAAAGTGCATCTTAACTCATAAAGGGTTGATCTAAAGGCCATTTTTGGTGAAACACACCCTTTCTCTTAACAAAACTCATACTCCCCATGTCTTTTCCTGTTATTTGCTACCTGCCTTGACGCACGTCCTATTAAACTCACGGTGCACTTGGTGCTCACCCTGCTAAGATGTTGTTTCCTGACTTGACTAATTAACTATTCCAGCAGACTCTCCTGGAAGAACTGTGGACAGGAAGTGCAAAGGGGAAGGACATTAACAGTGCACCCTGTCTCCTCCATGAACCCCCTCACCATCTTTTTCTACAAGAGCACAGTTTTGCACAACACAAATACACTTCCTTTTCGTCAGTCTTCCCATGATTCACTGTCCAGTGATAAATCCCACCCCTGACAACCCTCAGACTGGATTTTTTTTTTTTTTTTGCTAAAAAGGTTGTTTCAGTGCGTTGAAGAACAATAAAAAAAGAAACATCAACATCCCAGCTAAGGTCCCCTTGGCAAAATAACAGGATATGAATTATGCAACAAGAATTCGCTTAAAACAAATAGTTAAACACAATGGGAGGAATAAAGGGAGAAACAAACTCTTCACTATGTGAAGCCATCAGTACATGATCTCTGATATGGGCAGTGTCAACCATTTTTATTGGCTAATTTAGTCCTACCAGCTGAGTGTGACCAGGACAAACTGAATTAACATAGTTCAGAAAGACTGAATTAACATAATGTGATTAAATCATATTAAATTATGAGCATTTATAAATTTGAATTATTAGGACTAATAGTACTATGTAGGCCTATATATATATATATATATATATATATATATATATATATATATATATATATATATATATATATATATATATATATATATATATGTCTCTAAGTCTTAGGGGGGAAAAATTCAATACAGCATCACTATATCGCTCATATTAACTATATATCTTAACTGAAATAACATTTTCTATATGTTTTTGCAACAAGGACAATGGCGGTGCTTAAAATCTACTGGAAATATAATTTAACACACCGTCAAAACAGTGTAGGAAAATCATCATTCAAACTTTTTCCACAATAACGCAGGGATTCAATACTCTGCAATATTGCGGACAGAACTGGATGTTGTCAATGAATTATAAGTTCACACATTCGCAAAAGACAAATAATTGAACAGTACTGAAAAGTTAACTCAGAACTATTTGGTGTCGTACCTGCGTACATTGTCGGATGTCATCCACCGTGGCATACGAAATACTTCCACATTATTCCTTGATATTCCGCAGAAGCAACAGTATATATCCAGAGGTGCCGTGAACTTACTCCCGGGACATTTGTCATAAAGCCTGAGAAGTAAACACTTAATCGCTTATTTGACGGCGTGCCTCCGATCAGTTTTATTGTCGACTGTTGCAGGTCTCTTCAGATCCGCGCGCTTTCCGCCTAGGAATGAGAGAGATGCGCGCGCTCTCCGATCTGCTCGTGGAGACTGAAGGTGTTTTCCGCGCTTCCTGAGGAGGTACAGCAAGTCTCCCTCACGGGAATACAAGGATCGATGACCGAAACCACAGAGAAAAACATCTAAAACCAATAACCATCAGTGGCGTACGGCGCTTTCACGAACAACTGCTCCATTAGGCTACTGTCACGATATGACATGTTTCAGTATCAGATTTAGAGGATGTTTAAAAGGATTTCTTGCTCGCACAGGAAAAAAAATTCGAAATGTCTAATCAAAGTGCGTTTGTAGGCTACTACCACATCGTCATTCAATTTAGTTGATACCCTAGAAAAGGTGGTTGAAATCACTGCTAGGCCAATGTCAGAATTTTTAACAATACGATTAATTAACCTACTGAGGTCTAATTGTGTAAAAAAAAAAAACTACAAAAAAAAAAAAAAACAGTATTTTAAATCATGCAATAATTTGGCTGATAGCCTTTCAAAGATTGAGATTTGGTTCAACAAATGTTCCTTAAACAGGTTCTAAAAACAGTTTCACTAAATGCTTTCATCCAGGCTTCCTTTCTGCTCATCTGTTGCCTAATTGGAGGAAAGCAGCTCTTTAAAAGCCTCTCTTCATAACAGGAAACTGCTATCCCTCTTTCCTGCACAACAGGCAACGCTTCCTTAGCAACAAATGAACCAGTGTGCTGCTGTTAACCCTACTGGGGAATCACTGCATTCAAGATTTAGACCATTTTTCCTAATTTAACTTCATACTGATAGCACTAGTATTTTTAGATTAAAACATTTCTTACAAATAATCCAAATAGGGGATTATTTATTGAGGGCAGACCAGTGACTAGTCCTGATCTCGGGGAAAAAAAATGCAAAAATTGTACCTTTAGGGTTACTACAGCTTGTTAATGGGGCAGTAGGCCTACCCTTAAATGACTTCTTTGTAAATGTTTTATATATATTTTACAGTGTTGGTGCCCTATGCAAGTAAAAATCTCACCTTGACAGCCAAAATGGTATGAGTTGATTGGAATTAATACATTTAGATATGTGAATGCACAATTTCTGTCAGCTTTTTAGGGAAACACTTTATGCAATTTAATGTTCAAAAATGCAATTTTGTGTGGATGTTTCATTTAAAATTCATGAAATGGCTTGACTCAAAATTAGTGGAAACAATGACATCAAATACATTCTGTAGAATTGAAATGATTGGTATTCTGTGGACTAATCGTGATTCTAAATTCTACTTTCATTGCATCTCTTTTACAACAAGATGTCCATTCAGACAGCTCTTTGCCATATAGGCACCAAATCAGATATTGTCTGACAAGAACCTTTGTTAAAGCCTAATGAACACCGAATTGTATAAGACAAGATAACCCCCAGCTGAGATGCTGCAGTTCTATGTTCAAGGGCAGACAACAGTCCTGAAACTCAGGAGAGAAAACTGTCAGCCACCTGGGGCTCCATTTTGACAGCTTATATCACAAGCCAAACCTTCAAACATTAGGTGGCCAACTCCATAGGACGTATATAACTCCACAGGACTCATGTATTCATATATCTCACTCTCTTTCTTTCTCTCCATCTGTCTGCAAACTGAAGGTCAGATGAACACTACGAACAATAGGACAGCACTGTTAAGATGTAGGAGTGTAGCACAAGGGAATAAGCCATATGTTCAGCATGTTTCACAATTTCAAAGCTGCTTGCAATGACTATTAGTTCATTTCTGTCTTTTGTTGTTCTTCTTGGCTTCAGAAATGAACATCAAATTTCTATAAGCAACTTGCATTATGAGCTAGACAGTAAACACCATAACAGAATTGTTTTGTGGCCTTGACCCTCTCAAGACAAATATTTACAACAGCTACAGCATCACATGAGCTCTCGCAGGATACATTGTTATTCCTGTAAACTGTCCGACAGCTTGAATGACAACATTTAACAGAAATCTCCCTTCTCAAAAACAGTGTTCTCAAAATAACCTGATATTTCAGAATACATTTTCAATATAAGTTATTTAAGCTTTATCACGTTAGACTAATACTTTGAAATCCGCCAGTGGTCCGTTCCTGGCTAATGTGCCTCTTCTTTTGTTCTTTTAATGGCAAACCACAGCCAAAGATAGCATACAGCTGGCATTTTGCTGTGCTAATTGTGTCCCTTACTGGAAAGTATACTATGGCACTAAATTTGACCTTTTTTGCGTTTTATCAGACAAATGTGTTTTCGTCTGTGGGGACGGGCACGTAGCAGAGTGTTTGTAGGCATTGTAATTGAAGGGGTGACTGAAAGAATAGCTCTGAGATAAATAACCCTGCAGATGTGGTCTATATGCACAGGATAAAAACATGTTTTTAGACTTTTGTGAACAAATATTTCTTACCGAACAGATCCGCAGAGCTCTGTGCCCATCCACCTGGACGCCTACATTATGGCACATGCCTGGGATAAGAGGAAAAACATGTCAGAAACCAACTTTTTTCTCATAAACACACACATGTATTCACAGAACTGACCTAAACAGGAAACTGATTGGGAAAGAGGGTCAATGACTTTTTCCCAGAGCTCATATGAGTCTCTCACCACCCTTCTCTTAACACCTGCCTTTAAAAGAACACACTGAATGTTTCTAAATTCTGACTAGCTGAAAAAAGCAGAGTATTATTGTGCTGAAAAGGTACATTCGGACAGTTAAAACTGCAACATGTTTTCACAGAAGGAAGTCTCACTGATTTGAGTCAAACTCAGTGTTACATAATTACATTTGATACATATAAAAAAAACTATGTGGACTCTTTTTACAGATTGTGATGACGTTTCCACATTTATTACAGTTTTTCTCCATTGGTTTGGCTCATTTCTTGAAACAGAAATTACATTCTCAAAACAACATGGACAAATCTCCAAACCACTTGGCAATTGTTCACAACAGAATAGCATTTCTCAATAATTTCATTAAATTGCAAATGTCTAAGTACATGTCTCAATGTCTCAGTACATCTTTGCAAATTATTAAGTACAGTTAGCCTATATTTAGCACAATTTCCAAGTGAATAGATCTTGTTGATCTAAACTGACTGTTTGATTCTCAGTCTAATGGTTGTTCGCTCCAAAACATGTCAGCGTCATTTCATTGTATAAGTCATCACATGCACAAGAGTCTGTTCAATTGTCAAAATTAGTTAAGAACATAATACCATGAATACCATATATGAATCCCTTGGAACATTTGATAAATTTATTACAGCAATTGACAGTCAGGTGAAACTAGAACTTGACTAATGAAGGAGGACTTTCACACATCTCATATGACCAATCAAACAGTATGTTTAGTTACCTGACAGGTGCTGTCTATGACTGTGAAAGCTGCCAAACATATATGTAAAGAGCTTGACCATGCAGGACCAGTACAATTTCTGAACAGGGAGGCACCTGGCCAAGTAAATGACCAAGGGCAACTGCCTGCTCGAGGAAGAGGAAGAGGAAGAGTGAGGATGAGAGGGGGAGCCCGTGGAGGTTGAGGGGTAGAGAGGGGAAGAGAGGGTTAGAGAGGGATAGAGAGGGGAAGCGAGGGGTAGAGAGGGGAAGGGGAAGAGAGGGGTAGAGTGGGGAAGAGAGGGGAAGGGGAAGAGAGAGGTAGAGAGGGGAAGGGGAAGAGAGGGGTAGAGAGGGGAAGGGGAAGAGAGGGGTAGAGTGGGGAAGAGAGGGGAAGAGAGGGGAAGGGGAAGAGAGAGGTAGAGAGGGGAAGGGGAAGAGAGGGGTAGAGAGGGGTAGAGAGGGGAAGGGGAAGAGAGGGGAAGGGGAAGAGAGGGGTAGAGTGGGGAAGAGAGGGGAAGAGAGGGGAAGGGGAAGAGAGGGGTAGAGAGGGGAAGGGGAAGAGAGGGGTAGAGAGGGGAAGAGAGGGGAAGAGAGGGGAAGGGGAAGAGAGGGGTAGAGAGGGGAAGAGAGGGGTAGAGTGGGGAAGAGAGGGGTAGAGAGGGGAAGGGGAAGAGAGGGGAAGAGAGGGGAAGGGGAAGAGAGGGGTAGAGTGGGGAAGAGAGGGGAAGAGAGGGGAAGAGAGGGGGGTAGGAAGAGGTAGACCTGGAGTAGGATGTGGCCAAAGAAGACGGGGACCAAATTTATCAGATGCGATTCTACTGAGTACCCATGGGTTGACATTGAGAGAGGCTGGACAGAGACTTCAGCCCAACCTCAGCAGATATAAAAAAACAAACCTTTGAAAATGTATGAATGAATCGAATGATTTTACAATGTGGAGAGAAATACATTTTATCAATATGCAGTACTGGTCTTGTGTGTACTGTTTGGTCAATATATTCATATACTTTACTCTAACAATATCTCTGAAAAAAATCAAACCCAGACTATATCATTAGAAAAGTAAAAACTTTACAATATTACAAGTGTTTACAGTAAGATTGAGAACAGCAGCGTGTGGATAGCCAGGAGGGTGAGGACGGTAATTTTCATTGTTTTTTTTGTTTGTGTGTACTGTATAATATACTCTAGTTATATTACAGTATATTATGCTGTATACATTTTCTTTTTACTCTGATGTATGGAAGTTACTTTATGTGTGTGAATGGTAATGGTTACAATTTCCTTGGCAGTATGAGCGCAATGTGTGATGTCAAACCTTGGAGGCTACTCTTACCCTATAATCCTATTTCTTTGTTTCAGTTTTATACACAATTGTATTCTGTTAGCTAGACAAAAATGAAGGACTGGGCTAAGACTGAAAGGTGGACATGAGGGATATTTCAATGGTCCTCTGCCATAGTGACAAAACATCTAAACATTTTGACTTGCAGTGCTTACACAATGCCAAAGGGACAAAGCATTTTGGAGGCACTGACTGTTTAAATGAGAAGGAAATGTAGTTTTGACACATGAGTGAACTGTTTTGGGAGAGGTATGAGCTTTTGCAGGTGAACCATGGTGTTGTGTCGAACCATCCACGTTATTTTGGCAAAAGCACCAAGAGTGTTGAGAACGTCCGGTCTGTTTCAAGAAATGAGCCAAAGCAATGAGAAGGATCTTTGCCATTTTCGTGGCACTGACTATTTATATGGGAAAGGAATTTAGTTCTGAAGCATAAGTGAACAGTTTTGGGAGAGATATTAGCTTTTGCAAGTGAGCTATAGTGTTGTGCTGAACTGTAAGACTGTTTGGCCAAATGATCTTACAATTTTGAGAATGTAATTTCTGTTTCAAGAAATGAGCCAAACCAATGGAGAAAAACTGTAACATTGCAAATCTAGTAACGTTTTTTCATATTTTCTTTTTTTTAAAATGTAATACACATTTATAACAGGGCAGTAACCACCATAAACATTGAGTGGGTGAAGTCCCCCCGAATAATTAGTAATGGCCAAACTGTCACTCCCAATATTTGATATTCTGGATGCTGCTCTGCCTACTCTATTACACACTGCTCTGTTTGTTGCTAGGATGACAAAAGTAAAATGTTGCATTTTTAGGTTGGTCTGCCTCAACGGTCTAACAGCGCTCGTCACTGTCAGAATGAGTGAGATGGCAACACTTTAGTTATAGCAGCGAAAGAGTGCGTCATAAGTAGCTGAACATCAACTGTTTTACAATAAATACGCTCAGCGACCAACAGTAATATCAAGTGATGCAAAATACTTGACATTTTTATGACATTTCACCATTCTGAATTGAAAATATGACATTATTTATGTAAAATCATAACTGAATTTGACGTGACAAGAAACATTTAGCATTTTTACATAATTAGGCAGATGAAAATAAGAGTGAATGTGTGCATATTTTAAAATATATATATATATTTGCAAATGTTTAATTCTTAAGTACAATAGAACTGTAACTTTTACTGTTCTTATTTCTTTTTCTATACTTCCTTCAAATCTCTTTTAATCCTTTAAAGGTCCCGTTCTTTGTGATCCCACTGTTCAAACTTTAGTTAGTGTGTAATGTTGCTGTTAGAGCATAAATAATACACACAGAGAAAAAGGGTGTCAAAATTGTACCTTTAGGGGTACAACAGCTTGTCGCTGGGGCAGTACCCTTAAAAGGACATATTTGTACCTGTTTTACTCCTAAAAGGTGCATATTAGTACCTTAGAGTACAAATACGTACCTTAAGGTCCTACTATGAACCTTTTTGTGGTAAAAAAGGTACAAATGTGTCCTTTTAAGGGTACTGCCCCAGAGACAAGCTGTTGTACCCCAAAAGGTACAATTTTGATACCCTTTTTCTCTGTGTGTACCTGTAAAATTATAAAGCTCAAAGTTCAATGCCAAGCGAGATATTTTATTTAACAGAAGTCCCCTTTCAAAGCCTACAGCGAACGGCCGGTTTGGACTACATCCTGGTACTTCCTTAATTAATTACGTCAGTCAGTAGAACAGACTAACCTCTGCCCACAAGAATACATGAAAAAGGGGGCGTGGTCTTGTTGCTGTCCCATGTGGAGAAGAGGACGGTCGCGTGGAGAAAAGGAAGTGGTGCGTTTGAGTGTGTTTGTCGCCATGTCGTCGAGGTGCTGTTATTTTCATCCCGGAGTCAAATCACCTTTGTTTGGCTTTCCCAGGGACGCTGTAGAGATCATTAAGCGCATATATATCTCCCGTTAAGAGGCGTGACCTTTCCATGCAAGTTACGTGCGCTAAGCTGCTGTCGAATCACAACACAGGAACCTTCTGAAGGAGGGACTTCATAGGGACCTCAAGGAAGTCATCAGCCCGTTTTTAGGAGAGTGAAAACAGCGGTGTACAGATAAATAAATTGTGTGAAAAATACTGTGTTTTTTTACACGCGAAACATGAACCCATGTTATATTGCACACTGTAAACACAGTCAAAGCTTAAAAAAAACACGAAGAACGGGACCTTTAATACTTAAATTCCTTTAAATAAACCAAAAATATCCCCATGCAAAAGAAAAAAAAAAACATGTTTAAAACATGGTTACAGCCTTGATTTATAATGCTATATATTGTGTTATATTACTTTTTTTCTTTTGCTATTGGAGAAAATGAAAATACAAAAATTATATTTGCTGTCATCTCCTGTTTCCCGCTATAAAAGTTTACCCAACTATGGTGACTTCCGATCATTCGAATATTGCACTTTAATAATTATTTAATCAACATCATCCTCAATAAACCCGTCTCCAGCGTGTTGCCTCCAGTCCTTCGAATATTCCGATCTATTATGACCTCTGACCTGTAAAGCTGCCAGAATAATAATAATAATACGCTGTTTGTTAATTGGCCAGAGGAGAACTGGCACCCCGACTGAGCCTGGTTTCTCCCAAGGTTTATTTTTCTCCATTAGGTCACCTAATGGGGTTTTGGTTTCCTTGCCACTGTTGCCTCTGGCTTGGCGTGCTCAGTTGGGGACACTAAAATTTTTCAACTAAACATCAAAATAAATCTAATTAATAAACTAAATTAACCATATAAACAAAATTACTGATCTAATTATTGATCTAAAGCCCACACTGTCACCGTATGGAAATTGAAATGAACTGATGACATCAAATGGCTATACAGCTTAATAAAAGTATGCTGCACTATTTTCCTGTTTAACACTGTAAAGCTGCTTTGAAACAATCTACATTGTTAAAAGCGCTATATAAATAAAGTTGACTTGACTTGACTTCCACTTCTGAGAACCCTGGAAATGTGAAAAGGGACCATTAATAGACTACATTATTAAAGGTCCCGTTCTTCGTGATCCCATTGTTCAAACTTTAGTTAGTGTGTAATGTTGCTGTTAGAGCATAAATAATACCTGTAAAATTATAAAGCTCAAAGTTCAATGCCAAGCGAGATATTTTATTTAACAGAAGTTCCCTTTCAAAGCCTACAGCGAACGGCTGGCTTGGACTACATCCTGGTACTTCCTTCATAAATGACGTCAGTAGAACAGTAGAACAGACTAACCTCCACCCACAAGAATACGCGAAAAAGGGGGCGTGGTCTTGTTGCTGTCCCACGTGGAGAAGAGGAAGTGTCGCGTGGAGAAAAGGAATTGTTGCATTTGAGTGTGTTTGTCGCCATGTCGTCGAGACGCTGTTATTTTCATCCCGGAGTCAAATCACCTTTGTTTGGCTTTCCCAGGGACGCTGTAGAGATCATTGAGCGCATACATCTCCTCGTTAAGAGGCGTGACCTTTCCACGTGCGCTAAGCTGCTGTCGAATCACAACACAGGAACCGGGCCACGTTTGCTAAGCTGCGGTCAAATCACAACACGGGAACCGCTGGCACAATCAGAACTCGTTACGTATTTCTGAAGGAGGGACTTCATAGAATAAAGGAAGTCATCAGCCGTTTTTAGGACAGTGAAAACAGCGGTATACAGATAAGTAAATTGTGTTAAAAATACTGTTTTTTTTTTACACGCAAACACAATCAAAGCTTCAAAAAAACACGAAGAACGGGACCTTTAAAATGATTGTCACTTCATTTACCATCCATTTATCTTAAGCTATATGAATTAAGAAACCTTTTAGCACCATTAATATTATGGTAATCTATGATGCAATAAAAAACTGATTGCTCCACACCAGTCGGGGATCTCCAGGTGTCCGACAGTCATCATCCCCTATAGAAGAGAACATGAAAGAGAAATGGCATCAGCACTCTTAGGCAACTCAAAAGCACAGCTACAGAAACAACTCTCTCACCTTCCCCCAGTCCCTCGACCAATGACACACTGCCGGAGAAAAACAGGTGAAGCCAGGAGTCAGCACTTCATCAAAAATAGCAAACAAAGACTGAACTCCCTGTGGAGTCCAAGACCTCTCAAGCCAAATCAATACGACACCGCTGGCCATGCAGGGTTATAGAAGAGTGCATATGTGTAGTTAAAGTAGATTATAGAGCAACTGTAACAGACTGTTATGCAGCAGTGTTTAACCTTGTGTTCATTTGCATTAATAGGGTCAATGTCTTTTTGTACGGATCAATTAATTGATTTTTTTTGGAGCATAAAGTAAAAAATGTCAGGCTGACACAACTGCACAGACATCATAATGATGAAAAAAAAGCCACATTAAGGGAATCAATTCTTGAAAAGAGAAACCTTAAGTAGGTTGACGTGATCTTCCGTTATTATTTCACAGACAATATTCATATTATTTATGTTAAGGTTGAATCTTAATATTTAACAACATTTAACAATGTATTAATATTATTCATCCAACATGCAGAAAAAAAAGGAAAAAGAATGAAAAGAAACATTTTACCTTGAATATAATATAAAACAATAATTAAGATTCACATCAATTCAATGTGGACGAAAGATATGTTACTACTTTTTAATTGGTTAAACCATGACACTTTTTAATTTAATTTAGACATTTAATATAAACTTTGCTTGAAAACATCTCAGTTACATCTGTAACCCTTGTTCCCTGAAGGAGGGAATGGAGACGCATGTCGGAACGTCACCGACATTATGGGGAAACGCATAACGTCGGTGACTTTCCGATGTACGCCGAACGTAACTGACTGAAAGGGAATGGTAGTTCCCTTTCGAGGGAACTATCACTGCGTCGTAAGAATGACTCTTTGGGGATTCTCCCTTAGCGGTGCACGTCTGAAGCATGAATTAAACTAAGACCGATCCTGATTGGTGCTACGTCATGACGTAGAATGTAATGGCATACCCGGAAGTATAAAGGGACACCGAGTCATAACAGCGCTAGCTTTTTCGCTCTTCAGCAAATGCGCTGTGTGTTGTGTGTGAGAGAAGACTGTGTTTAAGTTAAATTGTCTCAAAGAGAAAGAATGACGAGTGAACAGTTCAAGAAGTGTGTGCACCCCTGCCCTCATTACATCACGGGTGGGGACACGCACTCTATGTGCGTGAACTGTTAGGGAGTGCAGCACGCTCGGTCAGCCCTCAAGGGGTGAAAACACTAACACTGAAAACACTGTGAAACACTATCCCTCAGAGTGCTTTGCTCCCGCTTGGCCGTGTTCGATGAGGCCGGACAAGCTCGCGCTCCCCGCGGTTCAGGTCCCGCGTCCATTGAGGCGGCACGGCGATTGAGATCGTGGGGATCACAAAGAGAGCTGGCTAATGAGTTCGGGACTGCCGAGGCACTTTTCCGATCATCATCAGACAGCTCTGATGCCCTTCCTCCCCGTGCAGAAGCCTGCGCTGTGGCTTTTTCTGCATGAGGAGAGAGTCCGACGTTTGAGCTGTCTGCATCCGAGAACGCTAAGGGAGCATCCCCAAAGAGTCGTTCTTACGACGCAGTGTCTCGTTCCCTTCTCAGGGAACATGGGTTATAGTCATAACCCGAAACGTTTCTCAAAACAATATGTAATTTGTTTTGTCCTTTTCTTTATTGTGAACAAGCACTCTCATTTATCATTAACCCATACTCTAAAACAGTTGCATTATGTTAAAATGTTACATTTCAAAAGTTGCTTTTGCTCACTAAACAAAATTCAAGATGCAACAAAGTAACTGTGGCAGTACTCATTTCACCATTTAATGATTCCTTCACATGCTATCAGTATTAAATACGAGTTTCCTAGTTGGAAATTGAACATGAAAGCCCTCTTAAGTCATATTTACTAGTGGGAAGTCAAGATGGCGCCGAGGATGGCCGCAACGTCGCAAGCTCTGCTGAAACATTGTAGTTTTTTGTTTGTTCTGTTTATAGTTTTTGTGTTTTTTGTCTTGGATGTTGTCTGCCTTACTACGTACGACAGACAGACACTTTTGGACATTGGTTCGGCAATCGCACACCGAAAACCGGACTTTAAATTCTTCAGTGACGAACCGCCGTTTACAAACACAGCAGCGGAGTTCTTTGTCTGGACGGCCCGACCACGCAAACGCGGCCGGAGAAGGGGAAGCAGAGCCGGCGTGCTCATCAGATTAAGACGCCGCGCAAACCGACCCCGCTTCCCAGTATTTTACTGGCAAATGTTCAGTCTCTGGACAATAAACTCTGCGAGCTGAGAGCGCGGATCTCTTTCCAGCGAGACACGAGGGACTGCTGCATTATCTGCCTCACAGAAACTTGGATGTCCGCTGAGATTCCAGATTCGGCCATCGAAACCACGGGGTTCTCCGTGCATCGAATGGACAGAGAAAAAGATCTCTCCGGGAAAAGCAAAGGCGGGGGTGTGTGTTTTATGATTAACCGATCCTGGTGTGATCAGAGGAACGTACATTCTATCAAGTCTTTCTGTTCTCCTGATCTGGAACTTCTCATGGTTCTGTGCCGACCATTCTGGCTACCGAGGGAATTCACCGCGGTCATCATCACAGCTGTGTATATTCCCCCGCAAGCCGACACAGACCGGGCACTAAAGGAACTGTATAGGACAGTGAGTGAGCAGGAAACCGCGCATCCTGAGGCCGCGTTTATTGTGACCGGAGACTTTAACAAAGCCAACTTCAAGCGCATCGCACCCAAATACCACCAACATGTTAACTTCAACACGCGAGGGAACCGCGTCTTAGATCACTGCTACTCCCCCTTCAAGGATTGTTACAAGTCCCTCCCGCGCCCACCATTTGGCAAATCAGATCACGCTTCCATCCTCCTTTTGCCCGCATATAGGCAAAGACTCAAACAGGAAGCACCCGCCCTCAGAACCATCCAGTGCTGGTCGGATCAATCAGATTCTATGCTACAGGACTGTTTTGATCACGCGGACTGGGAGATGTTCCGGTCGGCCTCTGATGACGGCATCGAGGTTTACGCTGATAGCGTAACGTGTTTCATCAGGAAGTGCGTAGATGACGTTGTTCCGACCAAAACAATTCGGCTGTACCCTAACCAGAAGCCGTGGCTAAACGGGGATGTTCGCGCGGCACTCAATGCGCGGACCTTCACTTTTAACTCCGGTAACGCGGAGGAGCATAAACAAGCAAGTTATGCCCTCCGGAAAACCATCAGAGCAGCAAAACGGCAGTACAGGGACAAGATTGAAGGACAGTTCAACACCACCGACTCTAGAAGCATGTGGAGGGGAATTAACACCATCACGGACCATAAAGGGAACACAAACTCCATCGTGAACACCGCTGCCTCTCTCCCGGACGAGCTAAACACCTTCTATGCTCGTTTTGAGGGAACTAACACCGCCCTCGCGGAGAGAGAGCTCGCGGCTGAAGATACAGAGGTTAGTGCACTCTCCGTATCTTTAGCGGATGTAACCCGATCCTTCCGGCGGGTGAACGTCCGTAAAGCTGCGGGTCCAGACGGGATTCCCGGCCGTGTGATCAGAGCGTGCGCGCACCAACTGGCTGGAGTCTTCACGGACATTTTTAACCTGTCCCTCTCCCTATCTGTGGTCCCCACATGCTTCAAAACGTCCACCATTGTGCCTGTACCTAAGCAGTCAAAAACCACCTGCTTAAACGACTGGCGTCCTGTTGCTCTGACCCCCATCATCAGCAAATGCTTTGAGAGACTAGTCAGAAACCACATTTGCTCTGTTCTCCCCCCCTCACTGGACCCACTGCAGTTTGCATACCGCACAAACCGCTCCACTGACGATGCCATTTCATCCACTATACACACTGCTCTCTCCCACCTGGAAAAGAGGAACACGTATGTGAGAATGCTGTTTGTGGACTACAGCTCAGCATTCAACACCATTGTGCCCTCCATACTTGACGGGAAACTCCGGGCTCTAGGCTTAAACAGCCTGTTATGCAGCTGGATCCTGGACTTCCTGTCAAACAGACGCCAGGTGGTCAGAATGGGCAGTAACATCTCCTCATCACTGACTCTCAACACTGGAGCCCCTCAGGGCTGCGTTCTCAGCCCACTCCTGTACTCTTTGTACACACATGACTGTGTGGCAACCCACAGCTCCAACACCATCATCAAGTTTGCTGACGATACGACGGTGGTAGGTCTTATCACCGACAATGATGAAACGGCCTACAGAGAGGAGGTGCACACTCTGACACGGTGGTGTCAGGAGCACAACCTCTCCCTCAACGTCAGCAAGACCAAGGAGCTGGTGGTCGACTTCAGGAGGAATGAGAGAGAACACCGCCCCATCACCATCGATGGAGCACCGGTGGAGAGAGTCAGCAGCTTCAAGTTCCTCGGTGTCCACATCACAGAGGAACTCTCATGGTCCGTCCACACTGAGGCCGTTGTGAAGAAGGCTCATCAGCGCCTTTTCTTCCTGCGACGGCTGAGGAGGTTTGGAATGAACCGCCACATCCTCACACGCTTCTACACCTGCACCATCGAGAGCCTGCTGACTGGCTGCATCACCACCTGGTACGGCAACAGTACCGCCCGCAGCCGCAAGGCCCTGCAAAGGGTAGTGCGCACGGCCAGCTGCATCATCGGAGGTGAGCTTCCCTCCCTCCAGGACATTTACGCCAGGCGGTGTGTGAAGAGAGCTCAGAGGATCATCAGAGACTCTAGCCACCCGAACCATGGGCTGCTCTCACTGCTGCCATCAGGCAGACGGTACCGCAGCATTAGAACACGCACCAGCCGACTCCAGAACAGCTTCTTCCCACAAGCAATCAGACTACTTAACTCTTGATCCATCAGTATCATAACACACACTGGACAGAATATCACTCCGCACAACCCACTGTAGATACACACACATTATATACACATTTATTTATCATATAGCACCTATTGCACTTTGGATTTCAATTTTTCAATCTGTGAATAATATTTTATACTATACATTGTATATTATTATTATTATTATAGCGTAATGTATATTGTTTAGTGTATGTTTAGTGTATATTGTTTAAAGTATATGTATATTGTAAGTATGTGTATATTGTTTAAAGCTGTGAGAACTACACTCACATTGTGCAAATTATTTATTGTTTATTGTAGAGTTTACTGTGCTGTGAGTAATTGTGTGCGCATCAGATGTGTAATCTGATGCTGCTTAAATGTTGTACATGTCATGTCATGACTACTATGTTGCTCAGAACTGCACCTAAGAATTTCACCTACTGTTGCACTTGTGCATATGTAGAGTGACAAATAAAGTGATTTGATTTGATTTGATTTTGATTTGGGAAACTTGGAGAGTTTCAAATTTGGGCGCGCCATAAATTGGCAGAGGGGGGAACAATTGCGGCTGTGACTAGTATTCTATATTAGCTTTTTCCACAACAGCTACTTGGGGTTAAAGCAGTCCATATTTACAATATGAATAACCATTTGAAGCATATTGCATGTTTTATACACAGCAACAAAAGCATGTATTTGATCAACATTCCAGAATCGCAAGCTGGCTGGCTAGACGCGGTGATTTATGATGTTTAAATACAGTAGTTTTTAACGAATGGAACTGTTCATTTTATTCAAAATTAAATATTTTCAATGCATTTTGGCTTTAATAAGATTTCCCCAAGAAATAGGCATAAATAAAGCTGGTGTTCTCCATTCCTTTGCTTTCAGACAACAAAGCACTTGAACGCGATGAGCTTGTAATCACGACTTGGAAGAAAATTACGATAGCACGTGAAGGCAGCATTATTATCATGGAGGTATAATGCTATTTTCAGATGTTGGGAGATGTTGACTTAAGTAACTGCTTAGGGAAAGATAGCAAGAGTGATCAGTGAGATTTTTAACAGGTGGGTTATGCTAATTTCTAAGCAGGAGGGCAGGTCTTGATAACAAGTCTCTTGTTTTGCCTCCATACCCTTCTCAGAAAGACACAATCCTCAGAGCTGCACTGTAATAACATCGATTTACCGTTGATGAATAAAAGTCTCAAGAAGCCTCATAAAAAGACTTGTGGCTTGGCCTTTAAAAGTGCAGCACAATGGGCCAGTCAAACACTAGCCTATAGCCTTTAGCACAATAGATTTATGGACCCTGGAGAGCTTGATTTCTTTTGAAAAATGGTGCAGAGTGCCTGGCTGCCCTTTCCCATCACATTCATTCTTACATTCTGTTTTGCTTAGTATTCTAATGCAAACACAAACACATGCGCCTTACAGCTGCACACAGTGCAGCATGACAGAGACCCTCATTAGGCCACAATGATATTTCTTCTGATCCAAGAGCTGGCTTCCCTAGCTTAACCCTTACTTAAGCAAACACAAACTCAGGTCTCAGCAAAAGAATAATTTCCAAGCTGATTAGCAAGACCCATTTGCTGATCTTTTGTTCTGCAGGTCTTAAGGGGAACAATACCAGTGTGAAAAAAGTCCCTAGTCTGAATTTGCTTTTTCCTGTGACTGTTTTAACATCTTTCAGCCAAATGAGACTGAACGGATGCAGATACTAAGTTTAAAAATATCTGTGTTTTCTAACCTCTTTTGGCCTTGGCTGTCAGCCGCTCCCATGTATCTAAACGTCTTAAGCAACGAAGGTGAATATATAGGGAGGCACAATCATCAGCAAATCACATTTCTCAATAAATACCTCATGTGAATTTGTTTGCAATTTTTGGTACTTCACTGAAATGGGAATAAAATAAAGTAGTTGCTAGACTTTAGCATACTTTTAAAATGAGAAATTATTATGGAAATAATATACTTTAAAAGAATATACTTATGGGCAAACTGAACGTAAATGTTGTTAAATTTTGACAATTAATTACAATTAAATAAATGTATTATAGTGTGAGTTTTTATTAAATGAAATGTATGGGCAAATGTACAGAATAATTTAAGGTCAACTAAAATATAGCCTACTTTAAATGTCATTTCAATTAAAACTTATTTGCAATGTATATCAATATTTTTATAATACTACATTTGCATAATGATGAAGATGCAATTTAGTATATTTAAAATATATGAACTTTAACTACAGTTAAAATTATAATCAATTTGCCTACTTTACATGTGCTTTTGAATGTAAGTTCTACATAAAAAGGGGTCAAGGTACGCTACGCACATCCAAAGCATCTTAGCCAGGTGCAATATAAATAAAAAAAAGATCTGATAATACAAAAGAGAAGATCTGCACACTGTTCTTTATTTGACAAAGAAGTAGCAACGTTTCAGTCAGCGTGCTTGGCAAAAGTCTTTGACCAAAACATTGCTGCTTTTAATCTTTTTCAAATAAAGGGAGACAAACAATGTGCAGATCTTATTTTTTGTATTATCTTTTGAATGTTAGTTACCACATCAAAAGAGTAAAAAAAATATTAATACATAATGATTTAAAGTGTATACGTTAAAGCAAACCTTTTAATTAGTATAATTTCATAAATTTAATAACACATTATTACAAAGTGCACTTTTTTAAAAGTGAAAGTGTACTCTTTTAGTATTTCATTAATATTGCATTATCTGCAAGAACAGTTGTTTAAAATATACTTTTAAGATTTGAAGTACACTAAATTATCTTCTTTTCACAAGGGTTGGCTGTATCCAAAGCCTTTGACTTAGCCTTTGATATTTTGCCTAGCTCCCATGCAAAAAAATAAACAAAACACACTTTGATAGGCTATAAAGCTGGTTTAAAGTCAGTGTAAAGCAATAGGCTAGGCTAGGTTCATTTTTTTTAACCTTTTTTTTTTGCTAAATCCTTTGGGATCAAAATTATTTGGGGGCAAGACAAGAGCGGACAGCGATAGCAAGGACAGCATTGAAAGGCATCATCATTGTCATCATTGCACTTTGGAAGCGAGGTAGGTCAGATTCAGACCATTACCATCACAACCAAATATACTGGAGATAAACAACCAAACAACTGCAACAGATTTATTGATGAGCCAATAATCAATAATTCCACAACAATGGACTGCAATTAGTGCCACAATCCAAACAGTTTCATAGCTAACCTGCCCCTTTTGCTAAATCAATGCAAAAATCTGTATAGTACAGTGGCCGAGAGAGCTCAACGCGCTGCAACTGAAGAAAACACATGCAAATAGAAAAAAATACCAGCAAATTAATAAAACACATCACAGTGTGGGTAGGGTTTAGGGGTGGGGTCGGGTCGGGTCAGGTCGGGTGAAGGGGATAATTTTCATTGCATGATTTATAAGCACCCATTAGTTTGAAAACAAATTTTCAAACAAATTTAGAAACGCCTATACTTTTGTTCCGCAGAGACCCCATACTCGTAAAACCAGGCCCGGCGATCTCAAGCCCCCCTCTGCGATGATCTGAACCATGTTGATGATGGTTATTATTATTAGGCTTCTTTTATAATTAAATTAATACTATTACAATTAATTTGCTCCGCAATAATTTCATAGCGCATCTCCTCATTTAAAAAAAACGACTTAACAAGAAATAGCCTACATCTCTTCTATTTTTCTCTCTCTCACTAGGCTAGTAATAGGCTACCTATGGGCCCCAAAAGAAATATATCAGGACATATTCAGCTCTCATCACTCAGTTTTTAGTTTCAGTTTTTGCAGCAAATAATTGACTTGGATTTCAGACTTCTTCACCAGTATAACCATCCCAAAATTTGCACAATTGCTTGTGTGATATCCATTGACTTGCCTTTGTGGTTTAAAAAGCAAACATTTCCAACTGTGACATGGCATTTGCCTTTATCAACTCGCAAAATGATGAACAACGATTCACAGCGCACGTCATATCCTGTGATAATAAAATCGAGAAAATTATTAAATAAATTATTATTTATTAACAATATAATAAGATGCAAGATGTTTTCTTTATATGCTGGTGTTTTTCTATTTGCATGTGTTTTCTTCAGTTGCAGCACGTTGAGCTCTCTCAGCCACTGTAGTACAGTCCCTTTCTGCAAAACTCAATTCTGCTATAATCAATCAGCTATATTGTAACACAACTGGCCTTTCTGAGGTGAGATGATTGGAACCTGATTAAGTCTAAGATACTGAAGGTAAAGGTGACACTCACCAGTGCTCTGTAGGGATTCCCTCAGGAGTCAGTGTCTCAGGTCCATTCTGGGGACAACCTTTGCTGAGGTCATCTTAAAAACCATGCCTGTTTTATACAAATTAAATACACAGACACACACACATTTTTTTCCAGCAGCTTGAACATACAGTCAAGGATGAACAGGCACTGACAGATCATCCTTTATTCACACACTTGCACCACATCAGCAGAATGTTTTGCTGAATTTCTATTCATGTTCGTGTCTTTTTCCAGAACCATTAATAATATAGACATTTCAATATTTTACTGTTTCTATAATACTTTTACACCTTCTTAAAGTATCTCATATTCATTATTATAAGACTCAGTTACAACTTTTGATGTCATGGTCATCAAGACCAGGGACAGCTGTAACACTTTTTGCATTTTTTAGCAATACCTCAAAAACTATTTACACTGGAATAACCAATTTGTTATATCATAAACTTAAATCCGTCAATTGCTGAAAGAAGGTTTTAAATTGATTTTTAAGAAATATGTACAGGGTGCAAAATGGATTTTAATACAGTCTTTCCACTGTTACAACCGTCCCAGTGTACAGGGACGGTTGTAACACATGTCAGGGACGGTTGAAACATGTTTAAAATATACATAATGAATCACTCAAAATGGAAAATATGATTTAACAGTCATGTTATTATTCATACTACATGACAAAAAAAGAGGTGAAGCCGTCAAATTATAATGCAAGATAATTATTTATTGGGTAGAACACCAAAAAAAAGTTTAAACATGAACTTTTTAATCTTAAAAGGTCTTTTTAATGGTGATTTCGTATTCACCGCCGTGCAAATTGTCTTGGCCAAAATCCAGGAAATTCAAAATGAAACCCTGTAATCACGTAATCAATAGACATTTGCCTGCAAAATTTAGCAGAAATGACCTCGACTTAACATTGTGTAACCCCAAAACGTTTCCTTTACGTTCATACAGTAACATTTTGGGATTGACAACCGCATTTACTTACAGTGTAGTGTGTGTGTGTGTGTGTGTGTGTGTGTGTGAGTCACGAAATCTCCTGTTCACACAGCAATTTACAGTAGCGTGACGTGAGCATCTCGAAAGGGACTTTCAACAGCTGCTGATTGAACTGCAACGGCGTTCTGGCGTTCTATTGCGCATGCGCGACTTTAACTGCTACAACAACTACTACAGGAGAATATGTCGTAGCAGCTTAGATAAGCAAATGTTATATTACCTCTGTATATAATTGAATGCCAAAAACAACAATTTTCTTGCTTTCTTTTTAAATTACTTTTTTGTATTTCGTTAAATTATCAAAACGATCCATTACGCAGTCCTCTTTATTGTTGCTTAGTGATTATGGAAGCTTATGTGTAGCAATTTGCAATTTGCAATGCAATATGCAAAATGGCAATGCAATATGTAAAATGGCAATGCAATATGTAAAATGGCAATGCATTTCAGTATTTAAATTGACATTTCCATAACTTGAGCAACATTTGGAGCAAAATGATAATTAAAATTGAATAATCTAATTTACATTTGCTATTTCCTACACTAGTTTTAACATATAATTTAAATATAAATTTTAACGCTTTATAAGTTGCAAAATGAACATGCATTACAGAAATTATTAGATGTGTTTAAATTATAGCAAAATGATAATTAAAATGTTATTTTTCTTAATTTCATTTACACTCACAGTTAAGTTACTTGCGATTGCATTTTCATTATATGTCCCACGATGAATGTAGCAAAATTCAATGTGGAATTGAAAATGCAGTCTGAGCCAATCAAGTCTCCGCTCCGTCTGTCAATCAAGGCAGGGCCAGGTGTTGGAGACATGGCGGCAGCAGAGCTATTGGGGCGAGGCATTTACTGTTGGGTGGCCATACATCCGAATTTTGGCAGGACAGTCCGGATTTTAAACACCCATTCCTGGTGCTCACCGATCATAAGAACCTGGGTTACCTACGAGAAGCTAAGCGCCTGAATCCCCGCCAAGCTAGGTGGGCTCTATTCTTTACCCGTTTCCATTTTACCATCTCCTACCGACCAGGTTCCATGAACGTCAAGGCAGACGCTCTTTCCCGCATCCATAGTCTGGAGGAGAGACCAGAAGACACTGAGCTCATTCTCCCGACACAGCTGTTCGTTAATCCCATCGTCTGGTCTGAAGAAACCCTGCCCTCAGCCAATGCCTCCACCAGCGTTCCGCCGGGTTGCCCTCCAGGCTTGCAGTATGTCACCCGTTCACGTTGCAATCCTCTCATTCACTCTTCCCACACATCACTGGGCACTGGCCACCCTGGGTCAATGAAACTCTCTCGCTGCTACGACGCTTCTGGTGGCCACACATGACATCGGATGTCAGAAGGTACGTGCAGGGATGTAGGGAATGTGCCATGTCCAAGAGTCCACGTCATCTGCCTGCTGGGAAACTCCATCCTCTGCCCGTTCCAAACCACCCCTGGTCACACCTAGGAGTGGATTTTATCACTGATCTCCCTGTCTCGGACAACTGCACCTGTGTCCTCGTAGTGGTGGACCAATTCTCGAAATCCTGCCGCCTACTCCCATTACGAGGTTTGCCCCTTGCCATGGAAACCACTGAGCTCATGTTCAATCACATCTTCCGGTACTATGGCATCCCCAGTTTATCTCCAAGGTATGGAAGGCCTTGAAAAGCCTCTCATCAGGTTACTATCCCCAGTCAAACGGGCATACTTCCGCAAGATCCAGGAGATTAGCCGTTTCCTCCGTACCTTCTGTCACGGCCACCAGGACTCCTGGAACCAGTTCCTTGGATGAGCCGAGTACGCACAGAACTCTCTACGTCAACCTACCACTGGCCTCACTCCTTTCCAGTGCGTACTCGGCTATCAACCTCCCCTATTCCCGTGGTCAGGGGATCCCTCCGACGTCCCAGAAGTCAATTACTGGTTCCGGGAGAGTGAGAGGGTCTGGGACTCTGCACATCATCAACTCCAACAGGCCCTACGCAGACGCAGGATGGCAGCCGACCTTCGCCGCTCAGAGACTCCCACATTCCAGGTTGGGCAGAAGGTCTGGCTGTCAACCCAGGACATCAGACTGTGTCTGCAGTGCAGGAAGTTGAATCCCAGATTCATTGGCCCCTTCACCATCCTGCAGCAGATCAATCCCGTCACCTACAAGCTCCAACTCCCACCACAGTATCGGATTCACCCCACTTTCCATGTGTCTCTCCTTAAGCCTCACCACTCTTCTGTTTCTGTCTCCCCAGAGCCTGCCGTTACCCCAGAGCCCCCCCCCTTCCGCTCCTCCTTGAAGACGGCGCAGCCTACCAGGTCCAGGATATCTTGGACTCCCGGCGTCGTGGTGGTCGGCTGGAGTATCTCGTGGACTGGGAAGGCTACGGCCCAGAGGAACGATCGTGGGTACCCAGACATGACATCCTTGACCCGAACCTGCTTGAGAACTTCCATTCTTCCCGCCCTGACAGACTGGCGCCCCGGGGTAGAGGTCGACCACCACGGCGTCGGGGTCCTCGGCCGTCAAGAGCGGGCCGTTGAGGGGCGGGTAATGTCACAAGCATACCAGGCTCCACCCTCTCTCAGTCACAAAACATGCACCGTCACCAGAGTACTGATCACACGCACCTGCACATCATCATCACTGCAATCACTGCCTGCACTTAAGCTCCACGCATTCACACGCAGTCACTGTCCGGTCTCGTTTGCACATGCTCATGCTACTGCTTGCTTCTACGGACTCACCTACATTACCTACCTGTTTCCTCGTATCTCCTAGTCTCCTGAGTGTTCCCACATCTTGTCTCCTGGCTCCTTCGTCTCCATCGCTCCATCGCCCGGATCTTCGACACAACCTGCAATCAAGAGTACAGTATCACCCATCGTCATTGACATTCTGCTGGACTTGCACTTCTGACACTCACCTTCTCCGCTCACTTCCTGGTTCTGCAAATAAACTCTGTTTACCTCCTCCATCTGTTCTCCGTGTCCCCTCTGTATGTAACATTATAACAATAATAGGCCTAATAATAATAATAATTTATGTTCCCAAAAATATCACATTTAAGCATTTTGTCTGATGTGAACAGGTGCTGGTGGTGTGATGGATATTTTCTTGACACACTTTGGGCCTCTTACCATTTGAGCATCATTTAAACGCCACAACCTAGTATTGTTGCTGGAAATTTCCATCATTTTATGATCTCGGAGACTTTAGGACCTCAGATTGTTCAGTCTTGCTCCCGCAAAAATATAGGCTTTGTAGCCTACACATTCCCGCTTAAACGCTCCCGATAAATTACTTTTTATTATAGCATCAATATTCAAAACAACCGTGTTCTGCTGCTGTGGGAACATGTAAGTAAAACATTTTCATTTTTGGGTACACTAGCAACCAAAAGGACTTGCCATCTCACAAAAGGACTTGCCATCCAAAAAGATGAAGTGTGATTACATTATCTTTCTGTTCAATTCTATGACAAGCTTCTTATAACCAACATCCTATATCAGCGGCATTTAGACATATATGATGGATGTGTTGCACTGATCCTCTGCTGCCATGGCAACACAAGTTAAAAGTGAGTTTCTGTCGCCTCTACATGTCACCTTTGTGGTGCAATTGTTCATTTGTTTACAAAACTGACTCTCAGCAAATAGGACAAATCGGTCAATCAGCTACAAAGAGAAATTGACATAGAGAAATAAGGATGACATAAAAAGAAACCTCTGCTTTATTATGTTGTTCATCTTGTCAAAATATATCCCACACCTAGGACCCCATACAATAAAGGTAAGATTAAAAACTAGTCCACAGTCTCCTTGGCCACCCATAAAAGTATGTGCTGTGAGCTTCAGTGGTACCTGTGGGAGTTTATGTGACAGTTTATGGAGTTTGTGTGCATATATATACATGCTCAAAAGAGGTCTTGTGCAACATAACTGTTTCAATTTTGTATGTTTGTTTTGATGTGTGTGCTCAAGTGCAAAAGCATTAATACTGGATGTTTGTAATGGAGGTGCCAGTTGGGCTCACCACAGGAGCGGATGACTACTTCCCCCTTTCCCTTTAGTTTCCCCTCTCTCTCTCTCTTTCATTTATTACTTCATTTATAACCCCTCTACTGCTAATTCATTTAGACCCATGGGTGGAAATATATTTGGATGTTATCAAAAAAATGTGGGTAACTCTACAAGAGGCAGCTTCACAAATTTGATCATGTGTTGATGATTAGATGAGGATCGTCTAAACAAATGGCCCATGGGCTCATGAAGTGCCATCATAAAGCTTAATTGTGAGCATGCCTGTCTCTGTGAGGGATGGTCTATGTGGCATTTGAAGAGGCTTTTTCACCTGCCATGAACTCCTGCTGCATTTACCTGAACTGACCTTGAACTGACCTAGAGAAGACAGACGAAGATATTGTTAACTTCAAAGCAGTAATATAGAGCAGTGTTTCCCAACCTTTTTTCAGTCATGGCACCCTTTAAAAATGTTCTCCATTTTGTGCCACCCCCTCACATACGTTACGCTAGGGGTATAACGGTACAGATTGCTCACAGTTCGGTTTGTATCATGGTTTTAGGTTCACGGTTTCGGTACGGTTCAGTATTTGCTATGTTCAGAGAAAAAAGGACTACTGTCAAATAAAAATAAAGAAAATAATAAGAACAAATAATTTAAATACAAGCAGCAGCACAAATAAATACTATTGAGCAAAGATACTAATAAAATAGGGTAAAATTCAGGTTTTTCAGGTACGTCTAACATTAGTTTTCAGGTACAGAAATTGATCAAATGTAAAATAACATTGCATATTTGACTGTATAAATTAAAGATTAATCCTATTAAACTTACAAAAGTTATTCAATCAAGAGCAGTGAGTGATGTCCTTGTCTTTTGTTGTTTGACATTAAAGATAGCAGTAAACGCTACTGTCCCTTTAAGACCTAATGCACAGATATGCGTCGTCTTTCTCGACTGTATAAAGCTTACTTAAGGCATATACAGACTATGTCTGCTAGAATACTCATCAAGATGGACATGTTGACCTACTTTTTGTGTGAGTTTGTCCGTTCAAGAGCAAGACTTGAAAGAGAACGCAATATTTGCGTGCTGTGAGACATGTGCGCGTTTTCAGCTGAGTGCACAGAAACAAATTTTCTCACAGCGCGCGCGACTTCTCATTCGCGTCTTCTGGTACTACACCTGGGTGATGACGGCGAAAATGACTGGTCATATTCGAACATATGGCAGCACTCGCATGCATCGAACAAAGTTTACAAATAGAGAATTATTTGAAAAATTTAAAAAAAATTATCTGAAGGACTTACACGGCACCCCTGCTCTCGGCGGCACCCCGGTTGGGAAACACTGATATAGAGTATATCTGCACTCTCATACATCGTCTTTAAAAAAATATTTGTAACCAATCAGGGTGCAATGTTACATCCAAGCCACCATCATTAGCCTACTTTTTTTCTTTTTCTTGGGTGATACAAGAAATGGACGGATGGATAGATATAAAGAAATACTAATGGACTGGAGTAAAAATATAATCACATATTGATATTAAAGGGGGGGTCTAATGCTAGGTCATGCATTCTGACTTATTTACACTGTTAAATAGTACGATTCTCATGGTAAACCTGGCCAAAAAAAACAAGTTGGATGAAGGAGTATTTCTGTGCCAAATACACTCAAATAAGTTCCAATAAGTATTCAATTTCAAATTTTTTTTAATTTTCTCACATATGCTTGCTTAACAATAACAATAAACAATTCACTTACAAGATTTAAAGCTAGCTATTACAAGCCAAGCATCCAAAAGCCTTTTTTCATTATTTATTTTAATTTCATTTTTATCATACTCCTTGATCAAATTAATGAATTTAATTTGACTGCAGCACAGGCTTGCCTATGATTATTTCTTTAGTAAATAAACTCAAAGACATTAATATCATGGTAGTCAGCAGCTACTAAATATGTTTTATTAGAGTAAAAAGATGCTCTGTGAACTTAATAATGAGCTGTAAATATCCATCTGTAAAGTTGATGCTAATTAGTATCTTTGAGTATTGTGTACCACAAACAATAATGGTTCTATTTATTATGGATCATTTTAAATCTGTGTAATATGGAAGCTACAATAAATATATGCTGATGAGGGAAATCACAGACTGTATATTAATAACCACCATCTTATCACCACTAAGGTCTCTCAGAGCTAGAATCACATAGTTAATATTCTTTATACATGAAAGACTATTATTTACCTGCTGTTTATTGCACAATGCACAGGGGAAATGCTGAGCCAGCAAAAGGGCTCATTTCAAACATTATACAGGGCTACTGAAACGGCCTGAACCCCATTTTTTCCCAACCTAAAACATGTCTGATTTGATTTATGTGGCAGCTTTTACACAGCTTAATCTCAGAGTAACCTCACACATGGACTAATCTTGTGAGTCTCTCTGTGCATGTGTTTGTGTGGGCCTGGTAAATCCTACGTTATGGGGACCAAATATCCACACAAAAATATTAATGGCAGTATTTTTTTTTTTTTTTTTTGAAAATATAAAAATTGTAGAAAGTTTCCTGTGATAGGGTTTAGGGTTAAGGGATAGAATATACCATTTGTACAGTATACACATCATTGTGTGTGTGCATGTATTATGGTATTATGGACCTTTTCTGGGAATTATTGGATTAATTTTATCACACAATAATGTTATATTAGTACATGCATATTTTGGCAAATAACATACACTCAACTAAAGGATTATTAGGAACACCTGTTCGATTTCTCATTAATGCAATTATCTAATCAACCAATCACATGGCAGTTGCTTCAATGCATTTAGGGGTGTGGTCCTGATCAAGACAATCTCCTTAACTCCAAACTGAATGTCAGAATGGGAAAGAAAGGTGATTTAAGCAATTTTGAGCGTGGCATGGTTGTTGGTGACAGACGGGCCGGTCTGAGTATTTCACAATTTGCTCAGTTACTGGGATTTTCACGCACAACCATTTCTAGGGTTTACAAAGAATGGTGTGAAAAGGGAAAAACATCCAGGATGCTGTAGTCCTGTGGGCGAAAATGCCTTGTTGATGCTAGAGGTCAGAGGAGAATGGGCTGACTGATTCAAGCTGATAGAAGAGCAACTTTGACTGAAATAACCACTCGTTACAAACCGAGATATGCAGCAAAGCATTTGCGCAGCCACAACACACACAACCTTGAGGCGTATGGGCTACAACAGCAGAAGACCCCACCGGGTACCACTCATCTCCACTACAAATAGGAAAAAGAGGCTACAATTTGCTCACCAAAATTGGACAGTTGAAGACTGGAAAAATGTTGCCTGGTCTGATGAGTCTCGATTTCTGTTGAGACATTCAGATGGTAGAGTCAGAATTTGGCGTAAACAGAATGAGAACATGGATCCATCATGCCTTGTTACCACTGTGCAGGCTGGTGGTGGTGATGTAATGGTGTGGGGGATGTTTTCTTGGCACACTTTAGGCCCCTTAGTGCCAATTGGGCATAGTTTAAATGCCACGGCCTACCTGAGCATTGTTTCTGACCATGTCCATCCCTTTATGACCACCATGTACCCATCCTCTGATGGCTACTTCCAGCAGAATAATGCACCATGTCACAAAGCTCAAATCATTTCAAATTGGTTTCTTGAACATGACAATGAGTTCACTGTACTAAAATGGCCCCCACAGTCACCAGATCTCAACCCAATAGAGCATCTTTGGGATGTGGTGGAACAGGAGCTTCATGCCCTGGATGTGCATCCCACAAATCACCATCAACTGCAAGATGCTATCCTATCAATATGGGCCAACATTTCTAAAGAATGCTTTCAGCACCTTGTTGAATCAATGCCACGTAGAATTAAGGCAGTTCTGAAGGTGAAAGGGGGTCAAACACAGTATTAGTATGGTGTTCCTAATAATCCTTTAGGTGAGTGTAGGTTCTGTGAACACAATCAGTGTTTCGATTGGATTTACTAACAAAAAATGAGTTGAAACTACTTTCTGGGAATAATCAAAAACTAAAACTGAACTAAAAATGTATTAAACCCAAATATTAAAGGGGTCATGAATTGAGAAATCAACTTTCCCTTGAGCTTTTGATATATAAAAGTTAATTGTAATATAAGAATATCCTGTCAGTTTCAGAGCTGAAAACTTCTTTGTTAGTCAAAGAAAAGCTTTTATTCACAGCTGGCTCAGCAAATGCTTGATCTCAGAATGTGCCAAGCAGTGACGTCAGAGTGTGGTGAAACACCGCCTTAACCGAAGAAGACGAACGCCTGATTCTGTAGCCCCGCCCACCGAATTGTGCATGCCATGTTATAGATAAATAACATAGGCCTACGTTGAGCTAAACCGGATCAAACTTCCAAGCAATAAAAATGCTGCATAAGCTTATTTCGGATTCCAATATTATGAATGTATGGATGAACTTCATTTTTAATGAATATCCAGCTCACGTGGGAAAGACATTGCAAGTTTATTCCTTAATATCACCACGGATTCGTTTGTAAACAAGAGAGCTGGATTTGCAAACAGGATGAGATTACATGAATGAATGAAGCAACACACTTATGCGAGTAAAACATTTTTTTTATATGTGACACTATTGCATTGTTACAGATTGTTTGATGCACGGTTTGCGGTTATATCCACCGATCGGGTGGGCCAAGTAATACAAAATATTTGGGTAGATGAGAGAAAAATCATTGTGTTTGTTTGATAAAGACATTTTGCAAGCCCTGTGGGCGAATCATCATTCTGGTTGCCGTTTGCCCACACATTTTCAAAACAATTCCTCACATGTACTCACAGGGGAGCCAAAGCTCATTGTAATATGCAAAGCTTATCCAATCATAGCAGTGGGCGTTTACTTCCAAGTCTTCAGTGCGGCATGCCCATAAAAACGAGTGTTCCATGAGAGATGCTCAAAACCAGGGTAGAAAATAGCCTATTACTTATTCATTATGATGTTTTTGAATGTAAAAACCACACAAACGTCATAAGTTGACCTCAGACAACAGTATAAAAAAATTAAAAAGCCAGTTCATGACCCCTTTAAGCTAAAAAAAGTACATAATAATAATAAAGATTACACAAAAAAAACCCTAAAATTTAAATGAACACTTAAAGCTGCTGTTCAAGATTTACAAAAATTATATAAAGAGAATGTACAACATGAATCCATTTTCCAATCCGTGTTTTTGTCTTACCCTGAATCATTATGGTACACTTATAATAAGTGTTTATATTGGGACTATTTCAGACCGGTCTGGTAGGAACCGCTGCTGAGGAGCACAGTCCCTGCGTGACTCACCATTGACATAAACAAGAGAAGTAGAAGTAGAGAGAAGTAGCTCCGGCTGCAGTGATCTTCCGCAAGATGCATGCAGTTCTGTTTATTGACCACTAGACTGAAGTTATGGACTGCAGCTTTAAAATAAACTAAAAATAAAAGCTAATTTGTTTCAAATAATGATTAAAAACACTGATTAATGAATGGGGAATGAAAGCACTATAGAAGTGATCCAAATGATGAGTCCAGTTTTTATAAAGACATTTTAGAACTCTGTTAGGAACTATGGTCTATGTTAGGAACAAACTGAAAATCCTGATATTAACCCAAACTAAGGTGAGCCCATAATGGCTTTAATTTCACTGTATAAATAAGAAATCAGTACGATTCTTCAAAATGTCTCCTTGTTTCATGGAAAGAAAGAAAGTTATACAGGTTTGGAATGACATGATGGTGAATAAATGATGCAGAGTTTAACTTTAAAAGAGTCACTCTTGTTTTTGTTTTTCATATTTATTTATTAAAAATTAAATTAAATTTGAACAAAAGGGTGGCAATGATTAAAACAAAAAATATAAACAGTCAGTAAATACATACAACCCCAAATCAGAAAAAGTTGGGACAGAATGGAAAACGCAAATAAAAAACAAAAGAAGTGATTTCTAAATTTACTTTGAATTGTATTTCATTGCAGACAATATGAACACAAAATATTTCATGTTTTGTCTGGTCAACTTCATGTCATTTGTAAATATGCATCCTTTCCTGTCATTCAGACCTGCAACACGTTTAAAAAAAAAGTTGGGACAGGAGCAATTTAGGGCTAGTAGTGAGGTAAAATGGTTAAATAATGATGTGATTTGAAACATGTGATGTCAACAGGTGATTGTAATTATGATTTGGTACAAAAGCAGCATCCAAGAAAGGTCTAATCCTTTAGGAGCAAAGATGGGCCGAGGATCGCCAGTTTGCCAACAAATACGTGAGAAAATTATTGAAATGTTTAAAAACAATGTTCCTCAAAGAAAGTTAGGAATAGATTTGGATATTTCACATTCAACAGTGCATAACATAATTAAAAGATTCAAGGAATCTGGAGGAATTTCAGTGCGTAAAGGACAAGGGCGCAAGCCTAAGCTGAACAACCGTGATCTCCGATCCCTCAGGCGGCACTGCATCAAGAATCGTCATTCATCTATAAGCGATATCACCACATGGGCTCAGGACTACTTTGGCAAACCTTTGTCAAGTACCACAATACGTAGTTACATCCACAAATGCCAGTTAAAACTGTACTGTGCCAAAAGGAAGCCCTATGTTAACAGTGTCCAGAAGCGCCGTCGACTTCTCTGGGCTCGGAGGCATCTGGGATGGACCATCACACAGTGGAAACGTGTACTGTGGTCAGATGCATGAGTATTTCAGGTATTTTTTGGGAGGAATGGACGCTGTGTGCTCCGGACCAAAGAAGAAAAGAATCATCCAGACTGTTACCAGCAACAAGTCCTAAAGCCAGGGTCTGTCATGGTATGGGGTTGTGTCAGTGCCCTTGGCAAAGGTAACTTGCACTTCTGTGAAGGCACCATTAATGCTGAAAAGTACATAGAGATTTTGGAGCATAATATGCTTCAAGAAGACATCTTTTCCAGGGACGTCCATGCATATTTCAACAAGACAATGCAAAACCACATTCTGCACACATTACAAAGTCCTGGCTGCGGAGGAAGAGGGTACGGGTACTTGACTGGCCTGCCTGCAGTCCCGACCTGTCTCCAATAGAGAATGTGTGGCGCATTTTGAAGCGCAAAATACGACAACGAAGACCCCGTACTGTTGCCCACCTTAAGACTTGTTTGCAGGAAGAATGGGACAAAATTACACCTGAAACACGTCATCACTTGGTGTCTTCAGTCCCTAAACGTCTTTTAAGTGTTGTGAAAAGGAATGGCAACATTACAAAGTGGTAAATGCTTTACTGTCCCAACTTTTTTTTAAATGTGTTGCAGGTCTGAATGACAGGAAAGGATGCATATTTACAAATGACATGAAGTTGACCAGACAAAACATGAAATATGTTGTGTTCATATTGTCTGCAATGAAATACAAGTCAAAGTAAATTTAGAAATCACTTCCCTTTTTTTTATTTGCGTTTTCCATACTGTCCCAACTTTTTCTGATTTGGGGTTGTAAAAAGTACAAATATACAACATTGTTGATGCAAAAGAAAGTCCTTCTTAAAACTATCCAGATTATATGAAGAACCTCTTCTCTCCTTATGCACTTCAAACAGAGCTGCTGCTGAGTGAATGCACTCATAAAGAGGGGAGAATACTGATACCATATAACTTAAATGCACTGCTCTTGTTTTATTTCCAATTCTTAGAACAGCTTGTGAGCCTGTCTAGGCTGGTTAAAACACTGTAGGGGCTCTCACAATATATAACAACAGCATGACTTTATGAGGCTCATAATGTTTTCCTTCTAATGCTTAAGGGGAGAAGAACCCATAAAAACACACAAACCATTCTCAAGGCATACTGTCCATTGAGCTGATATTGAACCTCCATTCTCACTTCCTGCAGCTACATACATCATTGCATTTCAAACTGGGTTTTTTATTTTTATTATTAGGCAACATCTCCAATGATGGGAAGGACTAGAGCAGTACATTAGTACCCAAATGCATCTTTCATTATGCCGCTTCGTGATCTCAGGGTTAGGCTTGGGGTAAAAACTGTCTGAATGAAGACAGATCTTCAGAACATGCACTCCAGAATCATGAGTACATATGGAAAAAGGCTTTTTTTCCCCCCTTTTATGCATCAACAATGTCTCCTCATAACATTGTGGAGTGCACAAAGGGGAAATGAATGGCTTTCTAGCTGTGTTGCAGTATGTGAAGATGTCTCAGACAGATACCATGGTTTTAATTACCTGCTGATTGAAGTGTCCGCAGTGAGCGGGAGCTGAGAATGTCTTTACTGTGGGGTTATGATAGCATATGAGTGATGGATACTAAGAGACAGGATTCAATAGCAAGTAAAACACAGTCTTTATTGACCAGAAGATCGCAGGTAAAGACAGTTAGTCTGGAAGTCTCAAAAAAGTCTGGAAGTCTCCAAAAAGTCTGGAAGTCTTCAGAACGTGAGGACCCTTGGCAGCACGGGCAGGCTGTGGACAGCCAGGACTCGGGAGAAACAGCGTGGAAGGTCCGGGAAGGGATCCACGAAAAAAAACCAAGGACTCAGGGGCACAGCAGACGACGGGGAGACACAAGAGGAAACATCCAACAACGCTCTGACAAAGACAAGGGAGAAACAGAGAGACTAAATAGAGTGAAGATGATGAACTGCAGCTGGTGTGCTAATGACCAGCCACAGGTGCGTGATGAGCCACCAATCCTAGGCTCATGACAACACACACACAAGAGTGAGACAGAGAATCCATGAACTGTGACAGTACCCCTCCCCCTAGGAGCGTCCCTTGACGCTCCCAGCCGACCTTACCTGTTGATTGTAAATCATCAATAAGGGAGTGGTCCAGAATGTCCCTAGCAGGAACCCAACTTCTCTCCTCCGGACCGTAACCTTCCCAGTCCACCAAGTACTGGAAACCGTGTCCCCTCCGTCTTGAATCCAGAATATGATTTACCAAATAAGTAGGTTCCCCATCTACGAGTCGCGGTGGTGGGGGAACCGGGACTGGCGGATTAAGGTGGGAACAAAAAACAGGCTTTATTTTGGACACATGGAAGGCAGGATGAATTCTCCTGTACGCCGGATGAAGTTTAAGGCGGACTGTCACCGGACTAATGATCTTGGTGACAGTAAACGGGCCAATAAATTTGGGAGCCAGTTTATTAGATACGGAGCGGAGCGGAATGTTCTTGGTAGAAAGCCACACTTTTTGACCCACGACGTAAATGGGAGGCTTAGACCGGTGGCGATCGGCTTTAGCCTTGGTGCGCGCTCCCACCTGGAGCAGAGTCTCACGGGCTCTGGTCCATGTGCGATGACACCTCTGAATAAAGGCATGAGCAGAGGGGACCGCGACTTCGGAATCCAGACTAGGAAAAATGGGTGGCTGGTAACCTAGACTACACTCAACATAGAAAGGCCCATGAATGACAGTGGTAACGAGTTATGAGCGTAATCAACCATAGAAAGTTGTTGGTTCCAGGATGAAGGATTCTTGGACACCAAACATCGCAACACTCTTTCCAGATCCTGGTTGGCTCTCTCGGTCTGACCGTTGCTTTGGGGATGATAACCTGAAGACAGACTAACTGTCGCTCCTAGTAATTTACAAATCTCCTGCCAGAATCTGGACACTAATTGGGAACCTCTGTCAGAGACCACGTCCATCGGGAGGCCATGTAACCGAAAGACGTGATCTAAAACAGATACCGCTGTCTCCTTGGGCAAGGGAATGAAATGTGCTGCCTTCGAGAATCGGTCCACAACGGTCAAAACGACAGTCATGCCATTAGAGGGCGGTGATAAAATCTAGCGCTATGTGGGACCAGGGTCTCAAAGGAACAGACAGCGGTTAAAGTAACCCATCAGGAGGTCGGTTTGACGTCTTACCAACTGCACAGACTGAGCAAGCCAAAACAAAACTGCAAATGTTATGAGCCATTAATGGCCACCAGAATCGTTGTTTTATTAAACTGCTAGTGGGGTTTACTCCTGGATGACAAGCAATGTTGGAACAATGACCCCATTGGAGGACCTCGGATCTTAACTTCTCTGGTACGAACAAACGACCCGGTGGGCCGCCAGGCGGAGGTGTTACCTCTTCTAAGGCCACCTTGACCTTCGATTCGATCTCCCATGTGAGTGTATATATTACTATCTTCTCTGGCAAAATACACTCGGGAGTAACCGAGCGTTCGGAGGAATCAAAAATACGAGATAAAGAGTCGGGTTTGATGTTCTTGGACCTGGGGCAGTACAAGAGAACAAAGTCAAAACGTCCGGAAAAAAAGTGCCCACAGAGCCTGCCTGGAGTTGAGTCTTTTAGCAGATCTAATATATTCAAGGTTCTTATGATCCGTCCATTCAATAAAAGTTACCCTCGACCCCTCAATCCAATGATGCCACTCCTCCAACGCTAACTTGATGGCCAACAACTCTGTTACCAATGTCATAATTACATTCGGCAGGTTTAAGACGATGAGACAAAAACGCGCATGGGTGCATCTTGTCATTCGAGGAAGAGAGCTTTGAAAGAACTGCTCCTACCCCCACCTCTGATGCATCGACCTCTGCCACGAACTGACGTGTGGGATCAGGGGCAACTAAGATAGGAGCCGAAACAAAGCGACTTTTCAATTTGGCGAATACAGCCTCAGCTGTATCAGACCACCTGAACGTTGTTCTGGGAGAGGTCAAGGCAGTCAGAGGCACGGCTAGTTGGCTGAAGTTGCGAATATATCGCTGATAGAAATTGGCAAACCCCAGAAACCTCTGTAGGGCCTTACGGGAATCTGGACTTGGCCAATCCATCACAGCCTTAACCTTTTCAGGATCCATGCGCATTCCCTAAGACGACACAATGTATCCTAAAAAAGGAACAGACTGTGCATGAAAAGCGCACTTCTCTGCCTTGACAAAAAGTCCATTCTCTAGCAACCTCTGAAGCACTCGTCTGATGTGTTGAACACGTTCCTGGAGAGACGAAGAAAAAAATCGAAATGTTATCCAGGTAGACATATATGAATTGGTCAACCATGTCTCTCAACACATCATTGGCGAGTGCCTGGAAAACCGCTGGGGAGTTGGACAGCCCGAATGGCATTACCAAATATTAAAAATGCCCCCTGGGGGTGTTAAATGCGGTTTTCCATTCATCCCCCTCCCTAATGCGGACCAAATGATAAGCGTTACGCAAGTCCAACTTCGTGAAAATGGATGCTCCCTGCAACCTCTCAAAAGCTGAAGACATCAACGGCAAAGGATAGATATTCTTTACCGTGATGTTATTCAGCCATATGTAATCTATACAAGGTCGCAGAGAACCATCCTTCTTCCCCACAAAGAAGAACCCCACCCCCGCTGGAGAAGAGGAAGGGTGGATGAATTTGGAAGCTAGAGAATCAGAAATATATATTTCTCCATGTCCTCCCTCTCTGGAACAGAAAGAGAGTAAAGCCCTTAGGCGGAGACTTACCTGGGAGTAAATCTATGGCACAGTCATAGGGACGATGCGGAGGAAGAGAAGCAGCACGGGACTTACTGAACACTTCCTTCAGGTCGAAGTACTCTGGAGGCACGTTAGACAGATTCACTGCCTCACTCTGAAAAACAGAACGAGACACAGACAAACAAGCAAATACAAGACAAGACTCATAACACTTATTACTCCACGAAGAAACAGAGTTGTGTTCCCAGTCAACCCTCGGGTTATGTAACATTAGCCAGGGGTGACCGAGGACAACAGGAGCCAGAGGAGAGTCCAGGATATAAAAAAAAATTAGTTCAGTGTGGTTGCCAGAAGTGTGATATCAGGGAGTATTTGTCCGTTGAGTGCGTTAACAGCAGTAGCGTTCTTGCATGTCCCACTGTGCCTCCTCGTCCCATTTGCACTCGGCGGCCAGTGTACGGAACTCAATGGAATAGTCAGAGACCGAGCGGTTACCCTGACGGAGGTTGGCTAGTTGACGTGCCGCTTCTCTTCCTGCCACCGCTCGGTCAAACACACACTTCATCTCCACCAATAGCATCTGGAACGAGGAACAGCAAGGATGTTGGTTCTCCCACACCGCCGTCCCCCACAACACTGCTCATCCGGAGAGAATCGTAAGGACGAACGCCACCTTGGATGTCTCAGTGTTGAAAGTCTGAGGTTGTAGAGCAAAGAACAGAGAACATTTTGTCAAGAATGCTCTACAATAATTATTCTCACCGGCATAACACTCTGGTGTGGGTAGACGTGGTTCCGGTTGTCGCGTTGTGGGTGGCGTGGGGGGATTCGGCGTGGGTTGGGCACAGCGGGACTGGCGAGCTGTTGCATCTGTTGGGTCAGCTCGGACACCCGTGCCACCAAGGTCTGAACTGCCTGTCCTGTAGCAGTCAGATTCGCCTCTTGCTGGTTCATTCTGGCAGTGCTGCAGGCCAGGAAGGCGTTGATATCGGAAGCACTTGATGAATCCATTTAGGGTCAGAGCGTTCTGTGATGGATACTAAGAGACAGGATTCAATAGCAAGTAAAACACAGTCTTTATTGACCAGAAGATCGCAGGTAAAGACAGAGTCTGGATATCTCAGAACGTGAGGACCCTTGGCAGCACGGGCAGGCTGTGGACAGCCAGGACTCGGGAGAAACAGCGTAGAAGGTCCGGGAAGGGATCCATGAAAAACAAAGGACTCAGGCACACAGCCGACGACGGGGAGACACACGAGGGAACATCCAACAACGTTCTGACAAAGACAAGGGAGAAACAGAGAGACTAAATAGAGTGAAGATGATGAACTGGTGCACTAATTACCAGCCACAGGTGCGTGATGAGCCACCAATCCTAGGCTCCGCCAATGACAACACACAACGCACACACAAGAGTGAGACAGAGAATCCATAAACCGTGACAATATGTCTCAGCTTCTCTCTCTGCTCACATCAATCAACCATGTATGTGTTATGATGCTGTGAGGTATAATACTAAGCAGAAGAGACTTACAAAAGCAGTACAGTTTGTAAAGAATATATTTTGACAATTTAAAGGCACAATATGTAAGATTTTTGTATTAAAATATCCAAAAACCACTAGAACAATTATATTTTGTTGACTTGTGAACTTACATTATCCCAAATGTTTCCAAGAATGTTAAACAGAGCCGGCCCAAGGCATAAGCGAACTAAGCGGCTGCTTAGGGCCCCCTTGGCCACCAAAGGGCCCCCAATAGCACAATAAATTACTCTCCGGCAAAGTTATTTTATGATGATTGAAATCGCGAAATGGCCTTAAACAATTATTGCAATAAATTGCAAAAAGTTTTCTAATATACAGGGAGTGCAGAATTATTAGGCAAATGAGTATTTTGACCACATCATCCTCGTTATGCATGTTGTCTTACTCCAAGCTGTATAGGCTGGAAAGCCTACTACCAATTAAGCATATTAGGTGATGTGCATCTCTGTAATGAGAAGGGGTGTGGTCTAATGACATCAACACCCTATATCAGGTGTGCATAATTATTAGGCAACTTCCTTTCCTTTGGCAAAATGGGTCAAAAGAAGGACTTGACAGGCTCAGAAAAGTCAAAAATAGTGAGATATATTGCAGAGGGATGCAGCAGTCTTAAAATAGCCAAGCTTCTGAAGCGTGATCATCGAACAATCAAGCGTTTCATTCAAAATAGTCAACAGGGTCGCAAGAAGCGTGTGGAAAAACCAAGGCGCAAAATAACTGCCCGTGAAAAGTCAAGCGTGCAGCTGCCAAGATGCCACTTGCCACCAGTTTGGCCATATTTCAGAGCTGCAACATCACTGGAGTGCCCAAAAGCACAAGGTGTGCAATACTCAGAGACATGGCCAAGGTAAGAAAGGCAGAAAGTCGACCACCACTGAACAAGACACACAAGCTGAAACGTCAAGACTGGGCCAAGAAATATCTCAAGACTGATTTTTCTAAGGTTTTATGGACTGATGAAATGAGAGTGAGTCTTGATGGGCCAGATGGATGGGCCCGTGGCTGGATTGGTAAAGGGCAGAGAGCTCCAGTCCGACTCAGACGCCAGCAAGGTGGAGGTGGAGTACTGGTTTGGGCTGGTATCATCAAAGATGAGCTTGTGGGGCCTTTTCGGGTTGAGGATGGAGTCAAGCTCAACTCCCAGTCCTACTGCCAGTTTCTGGAAGACACCTTCTTCAAGCAGTGGTACAGGAAGAAGTCTGCATCCTTCAAGAAAAACATGATTTTCATGCAGGACAATGCTCCATCACACGCGTCCAAGTACTCCACAGCGTGGCTGGCAAGAAAGGGTATAAAAGAAGAAAATCTAATGATATGGCCTCCTTGTTCACCTGATCTGAACCCCATTGAGAACCTGTGGTCCATCATCAAATGTGCGATTTACAAGGAGGGAAAACAGTACACCTCTCTGAACAGTGTCTGGGAGGCTGTGGTTGCTGCTGCACGCAATGTTGATGGTGAACAGATCAAAACATTGACAGAATCCATGGATGGCAGGCTTTTGAGTGTCCTTGCAAAGAAAGGTGGCTATATTAGTCACTGATTTGTTTTTGTTTGGTTTTTGAATGTCAGAAATGTATATTTGTGAATGTTGAGATGTTATATTGGTTTCACTGGTAAAAATAAATAATTGAAATGGGTATGAATTTGTTTTTTGTTAAGTTGCCTAATAATTATGCACAGTAATAGTCACCTGCACACACAGATATCCCCCTAAAATAGCTAAAACTAAAAACCACTTCCAAAAATATTCAGCTTTGATATTAATGCGTTTTTTGTGTTCATTGACAACATGGTTGTTGTTTTATTAATGTTGTAAAATTAATCCTCAAAAATACAACTTGCCTAATAATTCTGCACTCCCTGTATGCACGGATTGATTCGGCCATCGGCTGGACACTATTCGCTTGTTAGTCAGGATTCATCAAGTCCAAAGAGCGGAAAAATCGGCGCTAAAACGTACTCGTCAGTTGCCCGGTAACCTTTTTATGAATGGATGGATTTGAGAATGCGCTATATGGTTTAGTGCGAATATATTGTCTGACGTGCTGCATGTTTTGGACAGAGTAGACAGCATAGCTTTTAGTTTCTCCCTTGAAATTATAAGTTGTGTAGCCTACATTTTGGAAGTTTTTATTCAGAAAATAAAAAGGTTCTCTCTACACAGTCGAATGGAATACAAAAATTTTTTATTTTGTTTCCGCCAAAATAAAAGCTCTGTTTAATGTTTGAAAGAAATCAAGTTTTTAAAATAGGTCTCTTCTTCTCACCAAGGCTGCATTTATTTGATTAAAAATACAGTAAAAACAGAAATATTGTAAAATAATATGATGTAAAAACAGCTGTTTTCTATGTGAATATATAGTAAAGTGTAATTTATTCCTGCATGTGATCAAAGCTGAATTTATCATCATTACTCCAGTCTTCAGTGTCATATGATCCTTCACAAATCATTCTGATATGATGATTTGATGCTCAACAAACATCTATGATTATCAGTGTTGAACAATGTTTTTAGGATTTTTTTGAAAGCTTTCTATTTCAGAGAAATGTTGTTCTTTTGAACCTTCTATTCATCAAAGAATCCTGGGGGAAAGTGAGCATATTCAGCATAAGAGACTACTTAAAAAAAGTACATATCCCAGTGTGAACTATATGGTAAGACTTACTGTAAGAATTTGAATATGAACACCTGATCACTCTTGTGGGTTTGCTACTGTTACAATGAACCTTATAAGGATAAAAACATGACAAGCAGACATGATGTAACCAACACAACTACAACTAATACAATTTATACTGGGCTTGCAAATTATCAAGAATTGACAATAGTCAATCGTATTGGTGCCCCCAAATAAAATTCTGCTTAGGGCCCCATAAGGGCTTGGGCCGGCCCTGATGTTAAAATCCAGAGAAATAAGCAATTTTAATTTAATTAATCGATTTCTGGTTTTAATTTGTATAAACCATGTAAACACCAAAGATGCTTTAATGTGTTTTATTAGACAGGTGAGCAACTGTTTGGATGTATTCATCGACAGAACTAATGATTGTTATAAAGCTCAACACAGTTACATTGTTTAAATCTCGTTTTCTTGATTGACCGTGCGAGTACCATGTTTTACCATGCCTAATATCGATCTGCTTCATACTACAGTAACATGAATAAATCTTTAGTACATTAGCTCATCCATGAATATGAATCTGAGTCCCATCAGATTCTTTCCCACCGGCTGTAGAGGTGAAGACAACAACTCCCATGATTCTGCTAAATCAAGTTGTCATCAAGCTACACTTTTGTTTTCAATAAGCAACCTCTAGCGGCGAAATTGTGCCTTTGATCAATTAATTTAATATGTAGCCCATTTGATCATTACTTGTTTCAATTTAAAGGATTTTTTTCATATATTATATGTAATGTGTAAAATCTTAAAAACAGATTGAAATATTTTTAAGTGCATAATATACAGTATTATGACATAATATTATATATTATTTTATTTTATAAAATAGATCATAGCACTAAGAGCAAAAAAAGATCAAATTTGTCCTTGCAAAGAAGTATTGATGACTGTGACCAATAGAGTTCATCTTCATGAAAGCTTACTAGACAACACACGTAAAGATGATGAGTGGAACTAATATATGGCTCCTACAGATCGATCTGCTGTAAACTAACTCCATCCTGATTCTAAGCACACTGAACCTTTACACACTTTAGACACAACCTCAGCAAAGACCATGAGAACCAGACAAGATCTCTGCACAGACCCTATGACAAGCTTCAACTCCCCTCCCACCAAATCCCGGCATAAAGTATCCTGATCTTCAAGCAAAAGAACTGGATGAAATATTCTGAATGATATCAAACCATAATCTGATTTGTGATGCAGCCTGTAATTAAACTACACTAAGTTTGTTTGTCTGGCCAGAGAAGAACTGGTCCCCTGACTGAGCCTGGTTTCTCACAAGTTTTTTTTTCAGGCGTAGGAATTACAGAATAGTTCCTAGCCATATCGGTCTAGAAAATCGAAACTTTTCATTTTCCGTCGGTCTTAGTACACGATGTAACTATACACACCACAGCATGTAAATAGGAAAATGTTGGCGTTATTTTGTTACTTTTTGAGCAGTAGGCTAGCTGGAGCCGTTTACCTCCAGTCTTTGTGCTAAGCTAGGCTAGCGGTGGGTGTGTCAGACAGAGTTATGGCATGCACGGAGATGAAAATGGTATGTATTAGGGGTGTCACGATTCTCCAAATCCTCGATTCGATTACATTTTCGATTCTAAGGTCACGGTTCGATTCAATTCTCAATTTTTACATTTCTTTTTTTTAAAGCACAGGTTGCTGCCATTTTTAGACTAGACTTTTATGCGATATAATATCTGACTGTGGCGAGGGGGGAGTGGTTTTGCGAGGTCTGCACAGACGGAGAGAGTGAGGAGACGAGCGGTAAGAAAGTAGGTCAAGTGTCTGATTGCAGTGATTGGTGCGGAGAGACCGGATAAAGCCGCTCCCCAAACAGGGAACGAGGAGAGAGAGATACACTTCGGATACACTACGTGAGAGGGGCACTTGTGGACTGGAGAGCGGAGCTGAGAGAAAGTTTGCTGAGAACAAGTTATATTGATTGAGTTTTGAGAGCGATGTGCGAACATATACCACACTGATAACTACTTTTTATCCCCTGAGAATGATAACTGTATTTTTTCATTCTTTCATGTTCTTCTTTCATTAAATGTCTAAAACCGGAGTTTTCCACCACCGAATAAAGTCGCATGTCTGCGGCTATGAATACTCGTAACACGCACGTAATTGCATTTGCACGCGAGCGTTGTCAACATAACTCACTAGAAATCCATAATACTTCCACACCGGCGACTTCAGTGAAAGAGGACGGGGTTCAAGTTCTGTCGATGGGTCTCCTGCATCTGCAGTTGCCATGCTATCTTTTGAGTGGAACACAATTGTTTTTTTCCGCTTAGCTGGCAAGCAACAGGATGTGACATGGAGGCGTGGCAGCATCAACGATTCCATTTTTTTAAATCGTAACATCCTTATTATGTGTGGTCTAACTCTGGGGGATACAGTGAATAAGCGTGAAAAGTCGGTGTGTTCCTTTAAAGGTCCCATGGCATGGATTTTCTATTTTATTTTATAATGTATTCTGAGGTGTACTTATATTGTTAGTATGATTTTTACATCATAAAATGTCATAATTTAGAAATAAAAGCCATTTTTTCTATACTGATCTTTGCCCTCTGGCTGAATGCCCTGTTTCAAGGGGCATGTCTGCTGTGAGACTTCAGTAAAAACGCCCACTGTTGTGATTGGCTGACATCTTTGCATTTGAAATGAGCGGAGGGGGCGTGGTTTAACAAGGTCTACGAGGCACAAGGCTGTGCCAGAGGATGTCACTTCTCATCAGTTCTCTCAACACATCTCAGTTCAGTGAACTGTTGTAGTTACAGCATATACTTCAGGTTATTAGTTTATTTCTAGTCTGAGGGACTGTCACTCATGTTAGAAAGTTAGTAACTTTGGTAAATGATGGATCAGCGCTGACTCGAGACGCGAACCATTTAGAACGATTCAGTCCGATTTGGTGAACTGATTTGACCGGTTCACTAAAAAGAACCGGCTCAAAAGAACGATTCGTTCGTGAACCGGACATCAATGGACCAGAGACAGAGTGATTGCTAACAAAGTGATATTGTACTGAGTTGTGAGAGCGCTGTCAGCGCAAGTTTATTTAGTTTGTATCTGAGAGTTCTGAATAAACACGAGTCCCAGTCACGCTGAGCCCGCCTTTCTCCTTATTACCAACTTTGTAATACATGTAATGTACCATTACAGGAGATGAACGAGTTACGAGTAAGTGTTGATTATAGCATTATTTTTAGATATTTTCCTATCATATGAAAAGCGTCAGTGATGCGCATTGAGTACACAGCGCCAACAAAGACAACGGGCGCAGTAATCGAATGTAATCCAGTTTATTGTGGGGATAGCTGGCTAGCCTAGCCCGGATACACTCATGCTTACCCCCCTTCTGCTTAATCTCGCGCCACGTTTGGTGCCTCCGCTGTGGGCCAGATGCAGTACTGGGGGTCGGTGATGTTGAAGGCCAACCGGTCAGTGCAGCCCGAGCCTCGGTGTGTGTGAGGTTTATCTCTAAAGATGTGGCTCTGCTGATGTTGAGCAGAAACTCACGACTGTATGCACATTTTAGAACAGATAGACGTACAAAAACACTGACTCACAAGATAGAAAACACGAAAACACCGTTCTGTCGGGAGAGAGAGAAGCCGCAGCACGAATAATAAAGTTCTGTGTGAACTTGAATAATTAGCTACAAATCAGAAATCACTGATCACAGATCAGAAAGAACTGAAAAAAGATTTCTGTTTTCATTTGTACATCCAAACACTGAGAAACTGCCAGCATTCACTCAAGCCATGATCTCTCGAGGACAAACAAATATGGCGCTCACATGGGCGTGCCAAATTCTCTGGGAGGAGGAAAGGGAGGTAACCGTTCCTGTTATGACATCATAACAGGAAAATTCAAGATCAGCTCGTCTGGGCAGAGAAAGACAGCCAGAACTCGGTTTACACCCATCAAATTTCTAGCCACTTGGGGACAATATTCAGGCTAGGGGAACTCATATTAATGTTGAAAAACCTCATAAAATGAAATTTTCATGCCATGGGACCTTTAATATTATAGACTTGACTGCACTGACACTATTGGATGAGAACAGAACTGAGCTGGATGAAAACTGTTAATGAACTGAAATTAATCAACACTGAAATTATTTCAACTGAATAATGACTGTTTACTATCTTTTTTTTAGAGCTGCTTTACAGCATAATTCTGTTTGCATCATTAAATCATTATTTTCCAGTGTATCCCTGTAAAGCTTATTTGAAACAATCTGTAGCCTATTGTATAAAGCGCTGAATGGTTACTGGACAACCATAAACATGCTGTCTGGGCCTGTGACCGTGCTTAAAAGGTGACATTAATTGAATAGCATCATGTTTAAATAAATCTCCCCACAAGAAGTCAGTCAGTGATGAAAATGCATGACCGTGTATGTCTACTCCCAGCAAGCAATTTTGCTTTAAAAGACTGTTACGACCGCTAGGGGTCAGCCATAACAGAAAGGAAGCGAGTCTCAATACCAGAGAGATATCAAAATATAAATATAAAATAAAATATAAAGTTTATTTACAATGAAAATAAGGGTTTAAGCATCAGGGGCAGACACAGCCAAAACAACAACAACAACAAAAAAACTTTGTTTAGAACCTAAATTACCTCACCTAAAAATAAAGAAAACAAAATACAGCTCAACTTACCTATCTCCCTTAACCATAAACAAAGTGAAATTAAACCATAAATAAATTGGCATCAAACCCCCTACCTCCCTTAAAGTGAAAATATATACAATGATTTTTACAGCGGTATATACAGGGTTTTGGGCAAACAAATCAGATTCAGAATTCAATAAGCGTAGTCAAACAGGCATTGATCAAATAAACTGGGTAATCAGAAATATTAACAAGAAACAAACACTCGCAACCTCCTAATACACTAACAATCTCTCTGGCACGACACAAACAAACAAACAAACAATGACAATAGAAGCGAATAACGATGGCTATATAGAAGTCAACAAGGCACGAGGCAAAGGCTGAGTGTTGGGGCGGTCCTTAAGTACTGGTCAGGTGCTTAGCTGGACCAATCAGTGTTACCCAACCGGTAAGTGGAAACCACGCCCACCTGGAACACAGACACAACTACACATATAGAAAAAGTATACACAGACAATGACAGATGAAAACAAACAGGATACCTTAGGGTCTTAACAAGACATCTGATAGCCGTCCAAACACAGCCCTGACGTCTAGGCTAAAACAGCGTCAAATTTGGGCGGTCAGTGAAAATTAAAAAGATGTCTAACCATAGCCCAAGAGTAGACTAGTCATCTAGAACATGAACATGTCAAAGAAATGAAACACCTTGTAATCACTGTTGACTTTACATCAAATTGCTTACATCATGGAACGACATGTAACCAAATGTAAGGTTATTTTGGCTAGAAGCGGATTACTCATAGTCAGACTATATCGGGTCTGTAGTTAACCCAGATGGTGAAGTGACAGCTATTGCTTGTTGGGCTACTACAATGACACTGAGTTACACATATAATTATTACCAGAGCATTAAAGTTGTATGCTTGGCAGATCTGTGGATGTTGTTTGTGGTACATTATTGAAAAGCACAGAAGAGATTATAGGATTATAATATTATAGGATATTACAGGATTATGATTGGATATTTTAGATATGTTCCAAAGTGACACACATTTGACGAAATAAAATATTTGTGTTGTTTGAAGGAAAGATGAGACAAAATTGGGATCTGCACAGAAAGATTTGCTCTGATTCAACACTGACCTGTATTTCACCTCAACATGAAAAAAAAAAAAGATTAAAATGTCATGACTGTGTTTTAAGCCATCACAATGGGCGCATACATTTTCTAAATACTATAGCTGGCTATAGTGGGGATATAATGATTAAACTGATTAATTACCATATCTGGCCTTCCAGCTTATGATTTTATCCACTGTAGGACAAAGCATCTTTAAGATGTTTTTTTGGTAAATATTGCATTACCCTTGAAGCCACTATAAATCAAAAGTCATTAAATATGTATTTTTTAGTAGTTTTCTCAAAAATGCTGTATTTTGAATGCTTCTATTTGCATCTGCTCATAATGGCCAATTTTCTTCTGTTGCAAAATAAATCTGGAATTCCTAAATCCGTTTTCATAATTTATTCATTTGTGTTTGAAACGGCTGACACCAGCAGTTTAATAAAGGGTACATTTGTTTGACATTTAGTATCACTTTTAGTGCAAAAACATAATTTTTGTCTGTTGTAACTGTTTAAATTTCAGAGCGAACAGAACCATAACAAGGCAAGGCAAGGCAAGGCAAGGCAAGTTTATTTGTATAGCACATTTCATACACAGGGGCAATTCAGAGGCGTCATTTGCTATAACAGAGAAAATGCTGTTTCCTTACTAAAAAGAAAGATACTTTCTGCCTGTGGAGATGCTTTTTCCTGCAGAGGTTATACGTATAGGCATAACCAGGTAATCAAAGTCTTTAGGTTATGCAGTGCTCTTAAAGCACAATAAACCCACATTATCTCAAATTAAGGTTATCTCATCATGCATCACGTTCTGGAACTCATATGTCCCAAAATCGCAAGATGTCAACGAAAAAATGAATGCCCGGTTTCACAGACAAGGCTCAAGTCTAGTAGTCCCAGACTAAAATGCATGTTTGAGCTGTTACATTAACATTTTAAATGTAATATTTTTTTTATTTAGTTTTTACATATTTTATTAATTAATTTTATTAATTATAAAAAAAAAATCTTTTTTGATAATTTTATTTATTTAATTTTGATGTTTATTTAATGTGTTTATTGGAAGAAAGTTACAAAAAATAAAATCACAGAAATCAGAGTTTTTAACTGTTTAACACATTTAATATTTAGTTTGACCTCCAGAATGGCTGAACAAGGTTGAGCACTTCCTTTCCCTGGTCATTTGCTAAAAGGAGAGGAAAATAACTGAAACATAATCTTGTAAGGGTACAAGGGTTCAATCTAGCAAGCAGTTATGGATTTACACTAACTGTCGCCTCTGACAGTGATCTATGATTGCAATCCAATGTGTAATACTTCTAAATATTACAGAGATCAACCCACTTTACAGCATTCTTTTACAATAGCTTTTACACTGACCATTGATGTTTTATAGTTTCATACAGTGATCATAAAATTGACAACAGCACTGTAGTATTCACAACTCGGCACTCAATACCCACACTAACACAGACTCATATGATCCTCCACATCACATCCACGGGGCTGTGATGATTTAGTGGATCATGGTGTTCACAGAGAAAGCCAAAAGCCTTTTGTCTCCATCGGTGTTGAACGTCATCAGTCATGACACCGAACAGATAGGAGAGACAGACGAAAGATAACTGTGATGTCCTGTTATGATGCCTGCAAATGGAGTGTGAAGGCTCCTTTTTGGCTGCATCATTTCATGGCAGGAAACTGTTCCGCGATAAGACACTTGATGCTCTCCAAAGCATTTCTGTCAAATGCATCAAAACACTGGGGCCTGTGTGTTTTAATCATACCAGCCCTTACTAACAATCTACCTAAAGACATGCTTGTTCCTGGTTTAAAGATAAGATAAATAATAAATTAAATTAAATGAAATAATAAATAAAAATTAGGGTGAAAACTAGGATGAAACTTTGGTGAAGGTTTGGTGTTGATCATTTGAGATTGACCCTAGATTGATTTTCCGCATCTATCTATCTATCTATCTATCTATCTATCTATCTATCTATCTATCTATCTATCTATCTATCTATCTATCTATCTATCTATCTATCTATCTATCTATCTATCTATCTATCTATCTATCTATCTATCTATCTATCTATCTATCTATCTATCTATCTATCTATCTATCTATCTATCTATCTATCTATATCTGTCTGTCTGTCTGTCTGTCTGTCTGTCTGTCTGTCTGTCTGTCTGTCTGTCTGTCTGTCTGTCTGTGACTGACCAAAGAGTGTTAGAAAATATCCAAAATAAAATCCAAAATCACCTATAATCATGACACTGTCAGAGATTCTCTCACAAAGTACATTGTGAGAGAATCTTTGTGAGAGAATCTTCAGCGGTTTGCAAACATTTTAATTCTGTAATGTGACAATGTGAATGTTTTTTTTTTTTTTTTTTACATTAACCAATGATTCCTTCACAATAAGACCAGGAACATGCATTAAAAATGTAAATAGTGTCCATTTTTTATTTAATGAAATCACAATCACTTCTGAAAACATCTATTAGTCCATTCCATGTTTGCATTTAAAATACACATTACGCAGGTGCACAGATTCAGAACATAAAAAGCTTACGCCATGGAGTGTTAAATGATGCACACAAAAACGGACTCAATAATACACCACTGCATAAATGCTTTCTCTTTTGCCTGAGGTAATATGAAATATTATCTTCTTCAACCCACCCTCCTGGTAGCGACGAGCCCCTGGATTTACTCTCCTTATTACCTCTGTGCAGCATTTAATTTCCTGGGCATTTAGGGCTGTTATTGCTACAAGCATATAGGCACGTCAGAGCTGGCAATCACTCTGGGCAATGCAGCATGACAGTGACACACAGCAACATCATTCAGTCATGGGATTTCTCCCTCTCGCGCATGTGTATGTGTGCGTGTGCATTAACCCAGCTGCTTATTTTCCCTAAGTACGCCAGCTACCATCCATCACTTCATTGATTGGTGTTGAGAAACACCTATGCTTGGGGAAAATGGTCCAAATGAAGTGTGTGCCATGGACTGGATTGATTTTAATCAAAGGTCCTCACAATTGTGCTATAATGAATATGTCATGAGCCACTGAGGAAATCCTGCACGCTGGCACTGGATTTGCTTTGAGTTCTCTAGGGGCCAGGTTGATAGTCTCTCCTTACTGTGCTAATCATAGTTAGAATAGGTTTCCCATGTGTGTAAACGTATGTCATCTGACCACTGCAAATCAAACGCATGGGCTTGGCCTCGTGTCAGTCCACCTCAGCTGGTGAATAAACACAAGTCATCTATTTTAGAGGATGTACCACAACATTCTAAAAGAATCTCATTTCTGAGATGTATATTCATCTCTTATAAGACCAGCATGGTTATGCACAACAACTCCAGCACTTTTAAATATACATATATATATATGTATATATGTATATATATATATGTATATATGTATATATGTATATGTGTATATATATGTATATGTGTATATATATATATATATATATATATATATATATATATATATATATATATATATATATATATATATATATATATATATATATATATATATATATATATACATATACATATGGAGGGGTCTGAAATTGTCATCGTAGGTGCATGTCCACTGTGAGAGACATAATCTATAAATAAAAAAAAAATCCAGAAATCACAATGTATGATTTTTTAACTATTTATTTGTATGATACAGCTGCAAATAAGTATTTGAACACCTGAGAAAATCAATGTTAATATTTGGTACAGTAGCCTTTGTTTGCAATTACAGAGGTCAAACGTTTCCTGTAGTTTTTCACCAGGTTTGCACACACTGCAGGAGGGATTTTGGCCCACTCTTCCACACAGATCTTCTCTAGATCAGTCAGGTTTCTGGCCTGTCGCTGAGAAACACAGAGTTTGAGCTCCCTCCAAAGATTTGCTATTGGGTTTAGGCTGGAGACTGGCTAGGCCACGGCAGAACCTTGATATGCTTCTTACAGAGCCACTCCTTGGTTATCCTGGCTGTGTGCTTCGGGTCATTGTCATGTTGGAAGACCCAGCCTCGACCCATCATCAATGCTCTAACTGAGGGAAGGAGGTTGTTCCCCAAAATCTCGCAATACATGGCCCCGGTCATCCTCTCCTTAATACAGTGCAGTCGCCCTGTCCCATGTGCAGAAAAACACCCCAAAGCATGATGCTACCACCCCCATGCGTCACAGTAGGGATGGTGTTATTGGGATGGTACTCATCATTCTTCTTCCTCCAAACATGTTTAGTGGAATTATGACCAAAAAGTTCTATTTTGGTCTCATCTGACCACATGACTTTCTCCCATGACTCCTCTGGATCATCCAAATGGTCATTGGCAAACTTAAGACGGGCCTTGACATGTGCTGGTTTAAGCAGGGGAACCTTCCGTGCCATGCATGATTTCAAACCATGACGTCTTAGTGTATTACCAACAGTAACCTTGGAAACGGTGGTCCCAGCTCTTTTCAGGTCATTGACCAGCTCCTCCCGTGTAGTTCTGGGCTGATTTCTCACCTTTCTTAGGATCATTGAGACCCCACGAGGTGAGATCTTGCATGGAGCCCCAGTCCGAGGGAGATTGACAGTCATGTTTAGCTTCTTCCATTTTCTAATGATTGCCCCAACAGTGGACCTTTTTTCACCAAGCTGCATGGCAATTTCCCCGTAGCCCTTTCCAGCCTTGTGGAGGTGTACAATTTTGTCTCTAGTGTCTTTGGACAGCTCTTTCGTCTTGGCCATGTTAGTAGTTGGATTCTTACTGATTGTATGGGGTGGACAGGTGTCTTTATGCAGCTAACGACCTCAAACAGGTGCATCTAATTTAGGATAATAAACAGAGTGGAGGTGGACATTTTAAAGGCAGACTAGCAGGTCTTTGAGGGTCAGAATTCTAGCTGATAGACAGGTGTTCAAATACTTATTTGCAGCTGTATCATACAAATAAATAGTTAAAAAATCATATATTGTGATTTCTGGATTTTATTTTTAGATTATGTCTCTCACAGTGGACATGCACCTACGATGACAATTTCAGACCCCTCCATGATTTCCAAGTGGGAGAACTTGCAAAATAGCAGGGTGTTCAAATACTTATTTTCCTCACTGTATATATATATATATATATATATATATATATATATATATATATATATATATATATATATATATATATATATATATATATATATATAGAGAGAGAGAGAGAGAGAGAGAGAGAGAGAGAGAGAGAGAGAGAGAGAGAGAGAGAGAGAGAGAGAGAGAGAGAGAGATATATACTGGTCATATAATTAGAATGTCATCAAAAAGGTGATTTCACTAATTCCATTCCAAAAAGGAATTTTTTACACACAGACTGATATATTTCAAATGTTTATTTCTTTTAATTTTGATGATTATAACTGACAACTAAGGAAAATCCCAAAATCAGTATCTCAGAAAATTTGAATATTACTTAAGACCAATACAAAGAAAGGATTTTTAGAAATCTTGGCCAACTGAAAAGTATAAACATGAAAAGTATGAGCATGTACAGCACTCAATACTTAGATGGGGCTCCTTTTGCCTGAATTACTGCAGCAATGCGGCGTGGCATGGAGTCGATCGGTCTGTGGCACTGCTTAGGTGTTATGAGAGCCCAGGTTGCTCTGATAGTGGCCTTCAGCTCTTCTGCATTGTTGGGTCTGGCATATCGCATCTTCCTCTTCACAATACCCCATAGATTTTCTATGGGGTTAAGGTCAGACGAGTTTGCTGGCCAATTAAGAACAGGGATACCATGGGTCCTTAAACCAGGTACAAGTTGCTTTGGCACTGTGTGCAGGTGCTAAGTCCTGTTGGAAAATGAAATCTGCATCTCCATAAAGTTGGTCAGCAGCAGGAAGCATAAAGTGCTCTAAAACTTCCTGGTATACGGCTGCGTTGACCTTGGACCTCAGAAAACACAGTGGACCAACACCAGCAGATTACATGGCACCCCAAACCATCACTGGACCACACTGGACCTCAAGCAACGTGGATTGTGGGCCTCTCCTCTCTTCCCCCAGACTCTGGGACCCTGATTTCCAAAGGAAATGCAAAATTTACTTTCATCAGAGAACATAACTTTGGACCACTCAGCAGTCTGTCCGTAGTGGTTCTTGAAGCACTGACTCCAGCTCCAGTCCACTCTTTGTGAATCTCCCCCACATTTTTGAATGGGTTTTGTTTCACAATCCTCTCCAGGGTGCGGTTATCCCTATTGCTTGTACACTTTTTTCTACCACATCTTTTCCTTCCCTTCACCTCTCTATTAATGTGCTTGGACACAGTGCTGTGAACAGCCAGCCTCTTTTGCAATGACCTTTTGTGTCTTGCCCTCCTTGTGCAAGGTGTCAATGGTCTTCTTTTGGACAACTGTCAAGTCAGCAGTCTTCCCCATGATTGCGTAGCCTCCAGAACTAGACTGAGAGACCATTAAAGGCCTTTGCAGGTGTTTTGAGTTAATTAGCTGATTAGAGTGTGGCACCAGGTGTCTTCAATATTGAACCTTTTCACAATATTCTAATTTTCTGAGATACTGAATTTGAATTTTCCTTAGTTTTCATTTATAATCATCAAAATTAAAATAAATAAACTTTTGAAATATATCTGTCTGTGTGTAATGAATGAATATAATATATGAATATAATGAATATAATATATATAATGGAATTAGTGAAATAAATCAACTTTTTGATGATATTCTAATTAAATGACCAGCACCTGTATGTATGTATGTATGTATGTATGTATGTATGTATGTGTATGTATGTGTGTGTGTGTGTGTGTGTATGTATATATATATATATTGTGACGAGTCCACCCAAAGGAATCAGCGTCGCCCTGGCAACAACACACCTGCACATCATCACCATGGGCTGATCGGTCACAGCTGCACCCCATCAGCTCAGAGCTACAAAAGCAGCTACGGATGAGCAGACAGACAGACTCTGGTCTCGAGCTGAATGCAATGCTGGACTAACCTCTCTTTGTTGTTCTCCCCCAGAAAGCAGCGAGTGACCGACAGCCCACTTCACTGGAGCACGTTTGGACACCCACTTTCACTAGGATTGAGCACCACCACGGGACGAGGATTCACCAGCCACCACGCACCGGCTCACGAACTGTTTTCACCTTTTTCACTCACTGTAATTAAAATCCACCCTCCGGGGCCTTTTCACTCAACCTGCCTTGTCGTGTGATTCCTCACCCCGTGACATTGGTGGAGAATGAGGGCAGAAGCGTGAGGAATCACCGACAAGTTCACCGCACCCAATAATCCTAATCTTCTCTGTTTGTTTTTTTTTCCCTTCACTCACTAACCCGGAAGTAGCGCGCTCGCTCCCCCGAAGATGGAGGAAGTGTTGCAGCGCCTCACGGAGGTGAGCATCCGCCAGCAACAAATCGCGGAACATCTCGCCACCCGCCAAGGAAGGACGGAAGACGAACTCACCGCCATCCGTGCTGCCGCCGCCCAGCGCGTTCCGCTACCTGATCCGCGTGCCCAAGCCACCCGCCTACTGCCGAAGATGACGGCGGATGATGACGTGGAGGCTTTTCTACAGGTCTTCGAGACCACTGCCCGGAGCGAGGAGTGGCCAGAGGGCGATTGGGCACGCGCGCTGGCACCTCTACTGACCGGAGAAGCCCAGCGGGCTTATTTTTCACTTCCCCGAGCGATCACTGAGGATTATGACGAAGTCAAGCGGGAAATCCTGGCGAGGTTGGGGCTCTCATCTATCTGTGCCGCCCAACAGTTTCATGAATGGGAATTCAAGCCTCGTGTGCCAGCCCGTGCCCAAGCCGCCGACCTGAAACGCATCGCGCATCACTGGCTGATGGATGGTAGTCCCACGGCAGCTCAGGTAGCGGAACGGGTGGTGGTCGATCGCCTCCTCCGTGCTCTTCCCCGTTCCATCCGGCAGGCGGTCGGGATGAGAGATGGTCGGGAAACCCGGCCACCACCGCGGACCTCGTGGAGGCGATCGAGCTGGCGGCTGCCATCCACCACCGTGAGGCAGGGGAGCGAGCGTTGCCGTTTCCCCGGAGGGTGGTCCAGGAGCGACGGCCGTTCGAGGGCACCTCGCGACCAGTGTGCAGGCCGACGGTTCCCCCGCCGCGAGACGAGCCCATGCCCAGCGCCGAACCCATGCCGCCTCCGCGTGCGTGGCTGGCAGGCTGCATCGTCCACCAGCGGATGCCATCGGGAGCCCCGGAAGCAGACGTGGTGATCGAGGGAAGACACTTCCGAGCCCTGCTGGACTCTGGCAGTACGGTCACCCTTCTCCAGTCACGAGTGTGTGGGCCCCGAAGAGGCGAGAAGAGTTTCCTCCCCATTACGTGTGTGCATGGAGACACTCGCCAAGTGCCAGCCCGTCGAGTCACCATCTCGTCGCCCCAAGGGACCTGGCCGGTGGAAGTCGGCCTGGTAGAGGACCTTCCGGTGGCCGTACTGCTGGGGAGAGACTGGCCGGGCTTCGATGCCCTGCTCGCCGCCGCCACTCAGCCTGTCAGCCAGGAGGGGAACCGTCGAAGACGGAGACGGCCGCGAGGACCCCGCCGCCGACCGGCGCTGCTAGCCTCCGACAGCGGGAGAGATGGTGAGTCCCCCTCCCAATCTACTAATCCGTTCTTTGATGTGTATCAGCAGGCTGCCGGAGGGGGCTCATTCGCCAAGGAACAACGGGAGGACGATCGCCTGAAGCACTGCTGGTCCCAAGTGCGGACCCTCGACGGGAAAGACGTCCTCCCACGGCCCCATCCTCTCCCGCATTTTGTCGTTGAGAAGGGCCTGCTATACTGTGTCGCACAGCGGAGGGGGGAGGAGAAAAAATTATTAGTTGTTCCTCGGACCAAGACCGAAACCATCCTGGAGTTGGCGCACTCCCATCCGATGGCAGGTCACCTCGGGGCAGCTAACACCACGCAGCGTATCCGCGACCGGTTCCACTGGCCGGGACTGGAGGCCGAGGTGAAGGGGTTCTGCCAGGCCTGTCCGACCTGCCAAGTGACGTCGCCCAGGACTCCTCCCCCCAGCCCACTCATTCCGCTGCCCATCATCGAGGTGCCCTTCGAACGGATTGGGATGGACATAGTGGGGCCGTTGCCGAAGTCTGCCCGTGGCCACGAACACATCCTGGTCATCGTCGACTATGCCACCCGGTACCCCGAAGCGATTCCCCTCCGCAAGGCCACCGCGAAGAACATCGCCCAGGAGTTGTTTCTGCTGGCCAGCCGGGTTGGCATACCAGCGGAGATACTGACTGACCAGGGTACCCCGTTCATGTCCCGGCTAATGGCGGATCTCTGCAGGCTGCTGCGGGTGAAGCAGTTGAGGACCACAGTCTACCACCCACAGACGGACGGGCTGGTAGAAAGGTTCAACCAGACCCTCAAGCAGATGCTGAGACGCGTGGCGGCGGAGGATAAGCGGGATTGGGACCTCATGATTCCTTATGTGCTCTTCGGGATCCGCGAAGTACCCCAGGCCTCAACTGGCTTCACCCCCTTCGAGCTTCTCTTCGGCCGCCAACCACGAGGGCTCCTGGACATCGCCCGAGAAGCTTGGGAGCAGCAGCCTGCCCCTCATCGCACCCTCATCGAGCACGTCCGCCGTCGTGATGGTCCCAAAGCCGGATGGCACCCTCCGCTTCTGCAACGACTTCCGACGCCTGAACGAAGTCTCCGAATTCGACGGGTACCCCATGCCTCGGGTCGACGAGCTGCTGGACCGATTGGGAAGGGCCCGGTACATCAGCACCTTGGACCTCACCAAAGGCTATTGGCAGGTACCACTCTCAGAATCCGCTAAACCCAAGACTGCTTTTTCTACCCCCAGTGGCCACTGGCAGTACCGGACCCTTCCCTTCGGCCTGCACGGGGCCCCAGCGACCTTCCAGCGGATGATGGACATCATCTTGCGGCCCCACCAGGCCTACGCGGCGGCCTACATAGATGATGTCGTCATCCACTCCGAGGCATGGGAAGACCACCTGGAACGTCTGCGGAGGGTGCTTTCGGAGCTCCGGCGGGCTGGACTCACTGCCAACCCCCGCAAATGTCACCTCGCCCTCTCCGAGGCCAAGTACCTGGGTTTCCGAGTCGGAAGGGGCCTCATCCAGCCCCAGGAGAAGAAAGTCGAGGCCATCCACTCCGCCCCAAGACCGCAGACGAAGACCCAGGTACGGGCCTTTTTGGGGTTGGCAGGGTATTACCGATGTTTTATCCCCAACTTCTCCTCTCTAGCCGCCCCCCTGACAGACCTGACCAGGAAGGGGCAGCCGGAGAAAGTCTGCTGGACCCCAGCCCTCGAAGAGGCTTTCGCCCGGGTCAAGACAGCCCTGACGTCGTCGCCGGTACTCCGCGCTCCAGACTTCGGTTGCCCCTTCCTGCTGCAGACGGATGCTTCCGACACAGGACTGGGAGCCGTCCTGTCCCAAATCCAGGAAGGCGAGGAGCATCCGATCGTCTACATCAGCAGGAAGCTGTCCCCGGCTGAGACGAGGTACGCCGCCGTCGAGAGGGAGGCCCTGGCCATCAAGTGGGCAGTCCTGGAGCTGAGGTACTATCTACTAGGCCGCAAGTTCACCCTGGTCACCGACCATGCGCCCCTACAGTGGATGGCCCGCGCCAAGGACACCAACGCCAGGGTGACTCGCTGGTTCCTAGCGCTCCAGGACTTCCACTTTGAGGTACGTCATCGGGCCGGGGCCGCCAACGCAAACGCCGACGGCCTCTCAAGGATATGGACAGCTTATGCAGGTCTGTCAGGGGTCATTCCCCACCCTCCCTTTGTTTCACCCCTACTGTCTCCATATGTTCGCAGGACCAGGACAACGCTTAGGGGGGGGGGATGTGACGAGTCCACCCAGAGGAATCAGCGTCGCCCTGGCAACAACACACCTGCACATCATCACCATGGGCTGATCGGTCACAGCTGCACCCCATCAGCTCAGAGCTACAAAAGCAGCTACGGATGAGCAGACAGACAGACTCTGGTCTCGAGCTGAATGCACTGCTGGACTAACCTCTCTTTGTTGTTCTCCCCCAGAAAGCAGCGAGTGACCGACAGCCCACTTCACTGGAGCACGTTTGGACACCCACTTTCACTAGGATTGAGCACCACCACGGGACGAGGATTCACCAGCCACCACGCACCGGCTCACGAACTGTTTTCACCTTTTTCACTCACTGTAATTAAAATCCACCCTCCGGGGCCTTTTCACTCAACCTGCCTTGTCGTGTGATTCCTCACCCCGTGACAATATATATATATATATATATATATATATATATATATATATATATATATATATGAAGCATGTTATATATATTATTATTATTATTATTATAAGTTGAAGAGGTTAAACTGCTGTCAGGCTGTTTTGAAAGAGTAATTACATCAGAAAACAAAAAACTACATTGAAATTTCTTAAGAGACAATACATTTTTATGAATGAATGAATGAATGAATAAATAAATAAATAAATACATACATAAATAAATAAATACACACTACCATTCAAACGTTCGTGGTCAGTAAGATTTTTTAAAAATATTTTGAAAGAAGTCACTTACACAACCAAAAAATTTATTAAACTTTTTTTTTTTTATATTATTTTTATTTAATATATTTTAAAATGTAATTTATTTATGTGATGGCAAAGCTGAATTTTCAGCATTATTTCTCCAGTCTTCAGAGCCACATGATACTTCAGAAATCATTCTTATATATGCTGATTTTTTTACTGTCACATCTGATAAATTTAATGCATCTTTGCAGAATAAAGAAAAAAAAAATCTTACTGAACCTAAACTTTCAAATGTTGAGTGTGTCCATATAACGTACAATTTACAAAAAACTAAAAGCATAGGTTTTTAATGAATGATGTACACTAGGATGACAGTATCAATCTTGAACAAGTACATTTATATAAACATTTTTCATAATAAATATTAACAATAAACATGAACATTTTAAAATACTTACAAAACCAAGTCAAAATCATGGCAGTATAATAATATTTTTAATCTATTAATTTAACTGAATTGTCCAAATTAATTAATTAACTAGAATGAATCAGACTTTTGCCATTACACTCTAAAAAAAAAAAAAGGTTCTTGGCTCATAATCATAGGGGAACCTTTTTAAGTGCTATATAGCACCAATTTTGCTTCAGTGGTTCTTCAGAGGTTCTTCACCGGTTCTTTGACTAAGGTAGCACTGCTAACTATGGTGCTATATAGCACTGCTACCATATACAGAACATGTTAAGATATGGTGCTATATAGCACCAAAAGTGGTTCCTCTATGATTACGACGAAGAACCACTTTTGGTGCCATATAGAACCTTTTTTTTTTTTTTTTTTTAATGTACGTATGTGAGAGAAAAATTATTCACTAATATTTCTTTCCAGCATATGAGGAAGAGGACCATTTAGGTGAGTGTGTTTTGTTGGAAAAAATGGCTTGTTGTTACTGGAAAAATAGCTGAACTATATGTAGCTGAACTATACTAAAAAAAGGTTGTTAGCAGTGGTGCTACTTTCAGCTAGTTATTCTCCATCCCCTTCACTGATCATTTTGTTCTCTGTTCCTGCTAGGCTGTTAATGTTTCATTGAGATTAAGCACAATAAATACTTGTTTAATATGAGACAATAATACTTACAACTTCATGTTAATGTCATAAAAAATGCTCATAGCTGACAAGAACGTATTTTTATAATCCATTACTTCTCTATTAACTTGAAGCGATAACACATTTTAACACAAATATTAAAGAGTAATTGCTACTGATGAAAATCGGAAACACCTCTTTTCATATGTTAATTTAATTAGAAATGAAACACAAAAATAAGGAAATGTAAGCAACAATCATCCACAGACATCATTAAGCCTCATAACGAGATGTTTATGAGACAGTTGCATAATAAGCTGTTATTTAGTTTAGTACAATACATTAGTTTTATAGTGTTAACTTGATGATATTAGGTTTGCCAGTGGTAATAAGATCCTATCAACCTTTTAACAGAACCATGATGCTTGTGTCTATTGGCATGTAAAATAGAAAGGGCTAAATATCCCCATTTCTATCCATGGTTCAGAACCCAACCCCCCCTTCAAAATGTCCTCAACTGGGAGGAAGGATATACCCTACTTCCCTGAGCTCCACACCCTATGTGCATCGCACACAGGTTAAGAAGAGGAGAGAATTACATTTTGGCTTAAAGACTCCCGGAGGGATGAACCTGTGGGTGGGAACCTGCACAACAAGCAGTGTGCTGGATTTGTGGAAGTAAACTGCATTCCTTTGTGATCGCCGTGTGTTAGAGCACAACTCCTGGCATTGTGCTGTATGATTTGGTTAATTTAAACACTTTGATTTAGTCACTTCAAGTTTACACAATTAAGGTTTGAAGCCACAAATAAATATACTTCGGGTTACTGAATCTAATTTAGCATGCACAACTGAAAATAATAACTCTTAGAAGACATGTTACTTAGTTTTTTCCCTCTCTAATTCCTCAGCGGCTCATCCCAAACATCTTCTGGCTTGCATAGATGAGGCGGGAGAGGAAGTTGACTGAGGGAGACAGGAAACAGGAAGTAGAGGCAGGAATAAATGAGAGCTGAAATAGCGAAGGGGGTAATTTCCCTCCTTCAGTGCAAGGCTCGAGCTTTCATTTCGCTGGGATCCTAGAGAGCTTTCACTTAGCATTCTGGCTCAGAGTAAAAAAAATGGTAATAAGTAAAGGTAATAAGATCAAGTTTAAAATAAGAAATAGTCTCAATGTGAGATATAAATTATTGCAATAAACACAGTTACTACCTTTGAGGGCTGCATGATTAATCAAAATAAAAACAAAATTGTGTTATGGATAACCCGGCTCAGCACTTAGGGCTCCTTGCGGTTTCCCGCCAAAATAAAAGCTTGATGGTTTAATGTTTGATAAGACTAATTAAGCCATAAATATTAAAACTGTATTTGGTGTCATATTATTTTTCTATGATACTTTGAATTTTTTACTTGTATTATTTTACAGTGAAATATTACAATCGTAGACCTAATATTTCTTTTTTTGTTTAATATTTTTAAATAAATAACAATAAAAATATATTTAGTATTTATATTTAATATGAATTATTATGTTTTAAATTATAATTTTTTACTGTCATATTGATATATAATCATAATAGTTTTGGACAAATTGTGCAACCATACACAAACACCATTTTTTTTATTGCAATTTGTTTCTGGGGGAAAAAAGCAATTACATTTTTTCCCCCCAGAAACAAATTGCAATAAAAAAAATGGTGTTTGTGTATGGTTGCATAATTTGTCCAAAACTATTGTGATTATATGTCAATATGACAGTAAAAAAATAATAATTTAAAACATAATAATAATTCATATTAAATATAAATACCAAATATATTTTTATCGTGCAGCCCTACTACTTTCTCTCTGAGATGGAAACAGGCCTCCATACCAAAATGAACATATCAAAAACTCATGATATAACATCACATATGACGAGTAATTTAGCTTGTTTATCTAATTAGCTATTCTACTTTTAAATCAAAGTTTAGCTATATACTAACATACATGCAAACAATGTATGATTTACAATTTATGTTAATATTTATTGAAATTAATTTGGCTGATCATAATATGGTTCAGACTGAAATGACCTGTATTTTTTTGTCAGTCACCCGATGGAGTATAGGTCTCACCTAATGTCTCCTGTTCTTCTATTACTTATTCCTTTCCCCCACCAGCCAGAGTTCTGCCCTGTCCCCATCTTAGAGTGACTCGATGGGACAACCCAGCGGGAAAAACATGAGGCAAGGTCACAGTACACCCTCCACCCCTCCAAGCAGGAAGTGCCGAAGGGCCTGGCCCATCAGAGACAGGAAGTACAAAGTGCAAACCAGCATCCACAACCCACCCCTCCAACCAGGAAGTACACAGAAATCTCAACCTTGCCCGCATGCCAGTAACAGACCTTTAGCATAAACTTTTACACACCTTATATCTAGTAGGCCTATACTTGGGAGATTTGCCTTAAATTGAACAGCTCTAAAAAAAAAAAAAAAACTTGTATTGTTTGTTAGTTTGTTCTTAAGCCCAATCAAAAATAACAAGATGATAACATACTGTATGTCTTCTTTAATATTTTACCTTGAGCAACTACAAATTATGTGAGATTTTAAAAGGCATTTTACAATCTAGTTCAAATGTTTTCCATGCCAAAAACCAGGGCCGGATCTAGGGTGCATCTCAATCAGCTCCCTAGTGCAGTAGTCAGGGCACTGATCAGGGAGTCACACACATTCATGTACATGATATACTGATTCACTAAGTAGGGAGCTGATTGAGATGCCCCCCTGGGCAGGCGGAGGTTTCTGATATGCTATGATACACAATGTCCAACAGCCTTGAACGCGCATCACTTCCGTAAGGGAGGTCAATGTACACGATATGGCGTAGAGATACGCACGACCACCGCTTGTATCCCATTGAGATACGCTGTATCGTGTACATTTGACCTCACTCACCGGAAGTGACAGCGTGTTCAAGACTGGTGGACATAGTGTTGCATTTGAGGTAAATAATCATAGGCGTCGATTTCGGGGGGGGCGGGGGGGACGCGTACCCACCAGATTTCGTCATGAGTCGTTTTGTACCCACCACTTTTTTTTTTTTTTTAAACCTCGAGTTCAATTTTACGGTGAAGCATTGCTGCCACACGCATTATTTTTTCCACTCAATTGTGTCGTAATAACGATATCTTATGTCGTTTTAACGGCATCTTTTGTCGTAAAAACGTTTGAAAAGCAGAAGCAAGCTCCGTAAAATAGGCTCTTCCGCTGCCTGTGTCTGTGGCAGTGCCCATAGCACGAAATTGTTGTAATGTATTGATGTTCCCTACAGTTCTGAACAGCCATGGGTAGCAGGTGCCATGGGCCGCTCATGATTAGCGTAATGACGGACCCCGGTGCAGCCACAAATATCATAACTATCTATAGGCCTACTGTAATTAAGACATTCAAGAAATGTATTACAAAGAAAGACGCTTTCAGCCTTACTCGACTTTTTTACGCCCCTAGGGCCGGGCTTCGGGCCAATTTTCCAGTCATAGCCTGCCTCAGACCCGGGCCGGGCTTCGGGCCTTTTTAGGCTATAGGACGGCGCTATGCAACACGCATCGCCGCAAATGAGTAAAGCAAGCCAACACGCAAACTGCCACAAGTGAAACTGAAAATAAGCTAAGTCTTAGATGCTCAAAAGCACAATCATCTTCATTAACACTAATGAGACTAAAGGCTCTTACAGTGCTCAGGTCGCTCGTTCTCATAATGCGGTCTTTGGTGTTGAAATGAGCTGATGAATAAAATGATTATATCTGTTGCTTTCGTTGACATGAACTCCGTTAAATGTGCATATAGCGCGGGAATTGAAGATCGGATTTATATTCATTTCGCGGAGAGGTGTAGGCTAAGGTAAAACAACCAGCATGTTATTTCAATGATTTGTTTAGATTGTGTAGCCCGTTTGCGCGCGCCGTTGCGATCTGCCGGCCTCATCTTGTCAAAAATGCCTTTTTACTGTGATGGTGGTGATAGTAGGCTAAACGTTTAAACGATGCTTTAAGTGTTTATATGGATTTTATAAGCAAGAAAAGTCAAGTGTTGATTTCAGAGGCTAAAGTGTTGGGTTAACATCGGCCGCTTGGTCGTCACTTTAAAAAGCAAAAACTTTAGTTTAACAAAGAAAAAAATGCTTAAATGTTTTTTTCTAAATTAACTTAATAAAGAAACGAAACGAAATATAGCCTAACTACTCTGAAATGTGTTGATTTGAGAGGCTAAAGCGTTGGGTTAACTCACTGTCGGCCGCTGGCTTGGTCGTCACTTTAAAAAGCAAAAGCTTTACTTTTAGTTTAACAAACAAAAAAATGCTTCAAACATTTTTCTAAATTAATTTAATAAAGAAACAAAACGAAATTTAACTATTTTGACATTAAAAACAAAACTGAACTATTTTAATGGCTGCAACTAATGTGTAATAGGGAGGATTAAAAAAAACACAGGCTCCAGTCGGACTCTGATAACGAAGTGGTTAAAAACAATAGCAAAAATTAAAAATATTAAAGAATTCACGGGCGCTTTTGTCGGCATGAGTAAGATAGGCTATAAGACCCGCAATATGTCTCTCAGCTGACATTTTTATTTATTTACATTAGTAAGCTACAGGACATAGTCTTTCAAAACATGACCTTGCGAAAGAGAGAAAAAAAATGCATCATGTACCCAGCACTTCTGAAAATGCACTTCTGAATGCGTCTCTGTCCCCAGCACATTTCAAACCAAACTGACGCCCATGTAAATAATTATATAAATACTGTTCGGTTTCTCGCACAAACCGATCGTTTCGTGTCTTAAGACATCAATGTGTCGTCACGAGCCGCAGGGTTTAATTTGAAGATGTCTGTGCATGTTTTTTTACTCTAATAGAATTAGACCCCATTCACATGCATTATACGACTGAGAGACTGCAACGGTTGGAGTTAAAAATCTTCATTTGTGTTCTACTGAAGAAACAAAGTCACCTACATCTTGGATGCCCTGGTGGTAAGCAGATAAATGTCAAATTTTCACTTTTGGGTGAACTATCCCTTTAATGGCTGCTTGTAGCTATATTTAATATGAAGACTTTCATTGTAAAAGTCCTAAATAATAATAATAATAAAATCCTTTTTTTTCCATTAATCTAATTTTCATTTAATTTTCCATGGACCCCCTAGTTTAAAAACCCCTGATCTGCATAACAATGTTATTCAAAACAATATGGAACCATTGGGACTGCATAGATGCCCATGGTCCCATGCAGACTACATCTGTACATCAAGTAGACCAGATGCACAACTGATGGGTGCTAAATGATTACACTCTAGGCAACATCTGCTTAAAGTAAACACATCAATCAAGTATTAAATAACCTAATATGTGCAGTACGCATAACAGGGGATGATTCCCATTTTAATATGAGGTGTCAGCAGAGGAGAGAATATTTATTGAGAGGACAGCCATTTATGCAAACACTCTTGGCAAGCCTTTGTTTTTGATATTTTTAGCATGCGATTCAATATACCTTCAGATTACACACACACACACACAGATACTGTACATAGCGTAATGATGTTTTGAGTGGTGCAGATAAATCATAGACACTTTAATCAAACCACAAAGGTATAAGAGAATAATCAATCATTCAGTGCCCCCCCCCCCCCCCCTCTTTCCCATCTCTCTGGCCTAAGCAGTATGCCTGCAGTGTCCATGGGTAATAAAGGTGTCAGATCATTTCAAACTTGCTATTATTATTTGTATTGCAGATACTGCAGTGTGCCTATTCAATGGGGGCTTGGGGGGGACACAAACCAACAATTTAACCATCAAAACACAAACAGAAGTAAATCCAAACATTTCTGCATTCAATAAAAAATAATCAAGGTAAATTCATCCAAATTCGGAGCATTTAACAGCAGCATTCAAATAAGAAATGTATATATTTTTAAAGATACTAAAGTTATTTAATCCAGAGCAGTGAGTTATTTTCTGTTTTTCTTTTGTTGTTTGATTCATATTAAAAGCATATATCGCAGTAGTTACTGAATATTACACTGCTTTCACTTTACAGTTTTGTTTTTTTCAATTGCTAATAAGTCAATACTGAAGACACATTTTCAAAACTCTTCACACATTCAGTGAAACAATTCCATTTGGACCAAACTGTAAATTATTGCTTTCACACAAAATGCATTCACACTTTTGTCGTTCATACTCCACCATCTGCAGAACACTGTATATTTGCAGCACATTTTTTCGAATGCTAACACACTGAAAAACTGATAAAAGCACATTCAAATCAGAATGATGGCAAACTTTGTGCATTTCTGCAGTAATTATATTTAAATATAAAATCTTAGCAGAATATTTACATTGAAATTAAATAATAATTATTACAATCACAACTAATTGGAATTTCAATATGAATAGGCCCCGCCCATGACTGCTGACGGACTCTGTCCTATTACTCTGTCTTCCTATTTTTATAGGCTTCCTATTTTTAGTCTCTATTACAGTAGTTGTTGTTGTTGTTGTTTTTTTTGTCATCTTTTGGTAAATCGGTATGGCTTCTGAATACTTTTGCTTGGAACCATGGATGCTGGGGAAAGAAGAATAGCAGAAAGTGGGAGGACTAGAACGCTCACAGTACTGTCCGTCCATCCATCTATCCCATACATTTTCCAATGGATGGCGGGGAAAGAAGAGTGGCAGAAAGTGGGAGGACTAGAACCCTCAGGGTACTGTCCATCCATCCATCCATCCATACATCCATTCCATACATTTTCCAAAGTACTAGGGTCATGGAGAGGCTGGAGTCTTTCCCAGCATTGCACTCACACCTACAGGCAAACTGATAGTCTCCAATTTTTAGGTTGTTTCAACTTTTTTTTCCGCAAGTAAATTACTTTACACTGATCAGGCATAACATTATGACCAGTGAATAACACTGATTATCTCTTCATCACGGCACCTGTTAGTGGGTGGGATATATTAGGCAGCAAGTGAAAAATTTGTCCTCAAAGTTGATGTGTTAGAATGAAAAATGAGCAAGCGTAATGATTTGAACGAGTTTGACAAGGGTGAAATTGTGATGGCTAGACGACTGGGTCAGAGCCTCTCTAAAACTGCAGCTCTTGTGGGGTGTTCCTGGTCTGCAGTGGTCAGTATCTATAAAAAGTAGTCCAAGGAAGGAACAGTGGGGAACCGGCGACAGGGTCATGGGTCATAACATTATGACCTTTGCATTATGTCTGATCGGTGTATGTAAAGATATAGAAAAAAAACATTTCTCATTCATTTTTTATACTGTAATACAGTCAGTAAAATTAAAAGATCTTATTCTTATCCTATACACTCTAAAAAATGCTGGGTTAAAAATAACCCAAGTTGGGTTGAAAAGGGACTAACCCAGCAATTTACCTTTTTCAACCCAACTTGGGTTATTTTTAACCCAGCATTTTTTACTGGAAAAGTGTGTACTGAAACTGTTTTATGTGAAAAATCATTCATACTTTAAAGATCAAAGTACATCATTTATGTAATGCTCCCTGATGTTAGTTTTTAGGTCAGCGTGTTATGAGTGTCAAGTTGTTTTCTGAATGAGAATTGCTGCCAGTGTTATGGTCGAACAATCTTATTTCAAGAAATATATGAAGTGTTTTGTTGAGCTGAGTGAGTTTTGGAGGTGAGATTAACTGTTTGGCCAAGATTCATGTTGGTAATGCAGACTGTATGAACAGTTCTGAAAAAGTGGTATTTAGTATTGACCAATGATTGTTATCTGTAAAACACAGATATACACATGCAATTTCTTTCCTGGCTGTTTACATTCACAGACATAACCGACTGTGTTTATGTGAACTTGTGTGAGTTTTTACATAACCCTGTGTGTTTTTGACTGTTTATTAACCGCGATAAGATGTTAAAGAGCGCGCTGTCTGACAGGCCAGTGCACGTGCTTCAGATGTGTGCGCTCAGAAAACTTTATATCAGAAGTTTAGACTTATAAAAAGCAGGCAGATAATAAACTTTCATGATCATAAAGAACTGCAATATCATGGGAGTGTGACCGCGACAGAGATGATAATCAAAAGTTTTAGTTTTTCGCAGAGTATATGAGGCAGGAGCAGTATGGTTTTACCTAGGAGTCCAGTTAAAGGTTTCTGAGAAACGCTGTTGAAAGTGAATCGGACAGAGCACCAAGACACACTTGTAGCCAATCAGCAGTAGGGGGCGTGTCCACTCATGATGGGGGAGGAGAGAAAGAGTGAGCAAGAAGGATATTCAAAGAAAGACTGTTGAAAGAAAGATAGCCGAGATATTACGAAAGAAAAAAGGTCAGAGGAATATCACTGGAAAAAGAAGGGTTTTGATATGGCAAGCTTTAGGACATCTGTTAATATTAGAAAAGTTTTCCAGCACTGGAAAGACCTAAACGGATGCTGATGTTGTGTTGTTTCTGTGCCATATGAGATACATAATGTTAGCTAGGACCGTTTTGAGTGTCAATACTTTTCTGGAGCTGCTGGTGACTGACAACAAACTCTTGTGTATATACTCTTGTGTACCGTATGTTCATTTTTTGTTTTTCCTTGTTTGTTTGTCATCTTAGCTTTATTTTTTGCAAAGCATTATTTTGCGTCGCTTGATCTATGATAAATGCACATCCACTATTGCAGTGCATGTTCGTTCATTTTGGGGGCGGAGCAATGAAGAGAGCGGTGTGTTTGTTTGGGTAGATTTCAAATATCACCAGTGTGCCTCAGAGATGGCTTACTGCACCTTTAAGACCTAAAACCCAGTTTAGACTGGTTAAAGCTTTTTTTTTTTTTTTTTTTGGTGGTGGTGGTGAAGGTGGGCATTCAAATATCATCTACCTTTGTTCTCAACATAAGTGTAGGAGCAAGTCTAAGGCTACAAACATCAGTAAGTATACAAGAACATACAAAAATCTCTTCTCACAGCTGCTTTCGGCAAAATGTCACAGCAGCTTTAGTGCCAAACATGGGGGTAAAACAGCAAGACAAACCATAACAAAAACCCATGAACACCATCATAAACACAAACACTGTGGCATTTTCAAAAATCATGTCTGGGAACATCCTGCCAGTGTTTACATCACTAATGCGTTCTGATGTGTCCACCAAGGACAGGATAATATCCACATAACAGTAAAACTGAATAGTCAAAATACAAAGTAAAGGATGTCACTGTATATTTCTATGTCATGGCACACTTCAATTTTGTTTGATATGTAGTACAATTCACAGCGCAGGCACAGATAAAGGTCACACACTGAGTGTGTGCGCGCAGGTATCTATGAGACAAACCACAAAAACTCAGAATGATGGAGTGGTTCAGTAAAAGGAATATTTTATTCTGGATTCTGTGGGCCTTTTGCTGCTCTTTACACAGTCTGGCTGTGATAAATGATAAGACACTGAAATGACATTGAGGGTATCATTCTGAATGACCTTAAAAAGGGCAGGATTGATAGATATCAAGCCATATTCTTGTGTTGCTACCAGGACAAAATTTCTCTTAAAAGGACATAGTTAAATACATAAGTTAACATTTGAAAAAAGACACAAAGCTAGGTAATTACTGAATATTGTGCCACTTTAATAGCCTACATTTAATCAGAGATTATTGATTCCTCTTTTTCAAAGTGATAATTAATTAATCTGGATATTACACCAGCAATTTAAGTTTGTTGGTCTCTTGGTTTTATGTCTCAGACTAAAATGCATGTTTGAGCTGTTTTAACTGAAAGCAACTTGCTCTGACATCAGTGCCATCGTTTTGTTTTAAGATGCACATTAGTAGGCTAATGTTTTTCCTAAGGCACATTTATAAAAGTCCACTTAAATGTCCTAATTGAACTATTGCCAATCCTGGCTTAATCTAAACCTTGTCTGTGAAACCAGGCCATAATTTCGTTACTGGGATGGAGCGAGTTCATCCTCTCCAGTTTTCTCTGTGAGCATTTACCGCCACCTACTGATGATCTACTGCAATGACATGGATGAGTCTGTCAACCGTGTATATGAACACAAGGTGTTGAATTTACATCTATTGAAATACATTTCAAACAAATAAATTAAACGAACTAATTAAATAAATAAATACATAAATAAATAAATAAATAAATATTAATATGTTCATTAATATGCATGTTCTTTTATATTGCATGTACCTGGAAACCAAGCCCTATATGGATTATTTTTTCTGTTCAGCAAGATAATTTCAACAGAATGATTAGACAAAATAGGATTAACAACTGTTTCGTTATCTTAGAAAAATATATTGTGTTGATAAATGTAAATAAATACAACGGGGCTAAAGGCACACCTTAAGCAGAATATAGAACATTGATGGAGCAACAGAACTTGAGAATTTGTTTTATTCTGAACCTATCAGGATTTTTTGTCATTGGATAATTGTGGTCTGTGAATTGATGCTTTGAGTTTTTATATTTGTTAATGTACACACGCAGGGGTGTCCAACCCTGGTCCTGGAGAGCTACCACCCTGCAGATTTTAGCTCCAACCTGAATCAAACACACCTGAACCAGCTAATCATGTTGTTCAGGTTGCTAGATAATTACAGACAGGTGTGTTGGTGTCCCAATTCAAGGGCTGCATCCTTTGAAGTGCGCGGCCGACGCGGCCTCCAAAGGACGCACCGAGACTACAGTGGAAGGTATAGCGGATTGCGTCACCGCGGCGCGACGAAGGCTGTCCCAATTCGTAGGTCCTTCGAAGGATCCTTCAAAATACGGCCTGCAAATGCGTCCTTCTTTTCCCATGAAATGAAGGATAGTTGGATGGATGCTTTGCAGCCTTGCCTACCCCAGAATTCATTGCGCGCCGCGACGTCATATTTTTTAAGAGAAATTGCCAGATTACACTTTTAAATGCAAGTATTGGGTTTCAATTTACTCCAGTAGCCTAATCTAATGTATCTACTGATAAAAATAAAATGTTGACTAAATAGGTTACCAACATACGATTTTATATAGTTTATACTACATATTTAGTGGTTTTGTTTTTAGGCAGTGAATATAACTTTAAAGTCCAGTATAAATGTTTATTTGGGTTCTCTTCAACGGCAGCTCTCAACAGCTACTAAATATTACTAATAATGTAATGAAATGCATTTACTCTGTATTTGAGTATAATTGTGAAGTAACTCAGATTTTTATTCAAATCAAATCAAATCAAATCAATCAAATCACTTTATTGTCACTCTACCATATGCACAAGTGCAACAGTAGGTGAAATTCTTAGGTGCAGTTCCAAGCAACATAGTAGTCATGACATGACATGTACAACATTTAAAGCAACATCAGATTACACATCTGATGCGCCCACAATTACTCACAGCACAGTAAACTCTACAATAAACAATAAATAATTTACACAATGTGAGTGTAGTTCTCACAGCTTTAAACAATATACACATACTTACAATATACATATACTTTAAACAATATACATTAAACATACACTAAACAATAACAGTATACATTAAGATATAGTAATAATAATAATAATAATATACAATGTATAGTATACTTCATCTCAGAGGCAAATATTATGGTTTTATGAAAAACTGACTTTTTACACATTATTATTACATTTTGATAGTAGTTATCGTTTAAAAAAGAATCTAAAAATAAAATACACTGTCTTAAATAAATATGTCTTCTAGATCAGGGATAAGCACCGTTGGTCTTGGAGGGCCGCTGTCCTGCAGTCAGAGTTCAGCTCATAGAACAGTTATGCATGTTAAAATATTTTATGGTTTGATTTGAGGATGAGTTAATTTTATTTATTCTTCCCTCTTTCTGAAAACATCTTAGCTACATGGCAGCCGTTGAATAAGTCAGCACTGCAAACCTGTTGGCAGACAGTGGAAAATGCACTGATCCCAGAGGATGTCCCGCTGACCCAGGCTCTCCCAGCCCAGCTCAATAAAAGACTACATAAAAACATTTTCTTCCATCTGTTTTATGTACTGTTAATTTTAAAATTTATTTAGTTTTTCTAATCTTAAACGTAACTTATGTAAATAAAAATGTAAATAAAAATGTATAGAACAATTTGTTTAATTTACAAATTAATTGACATGACAAAAATAAATGTACAGAATTATTTATTTCATTTACAAATTATAACTTGCATTACAAAAATAATGTGTAGAACGATAATATTGAATTTACACATTTTAATTTACAAAACCAAAATTTTAGTTTCTCGAAGAGAAAACAATCAGTCCATTCTCTCCCTGCTCTCCTCTGTCTCTCTCTTCATGTCCTCCCTCAGTCTCTCAATCAGCTCATCCTCTCGGTCTCATTTCCTCTTGGCTGGAGTTGCTCCTCCTCATCTTGGTCATCCACTGCTGAACTTGGCCCTGGTGTGTCCTCAGGGATGGAGGCAATGAGGACAGTGGGGTTGTCCCAACACCTCATTCATGAAGACAAACCATGGCCAAGTTTCCCACTCCCTCACCTGTCCCAGGACACTTTCAATACTAAGGCAGAGGAAATAAACATGTCTGTCAATAATTAACTTGCATACTTTTTTTTTTTTTTTTTAAGTTGTAATACGTTTTTTTTTTTACCTGCAAGGCAGGGGTGCAATCTTAAGAAAATTAAAAAAAATATGATGCATCAGTAGCCTACAAACATACAAAATACTCCAGAAATCATATTTATAGATACTCAAATTCTATATTCTTCTTGTTGTGGGCTTTGTATAGGATAAAGCCTCCATATAGCCTACCTACACCTATGGAAATACTACAAATGGGCCGTAGCCTACTCCAATCCACACTGGCAGAGTTTTTCGGCCCGGTAAATAAATACTCATTTGCTGCCCTCATTTTAATAAAGCTGTCTGCTACTTTATCCATAAAACAAAACGAAATATTACGTCAGATCACCTAACGAATAAAGCCGTGCAGTGGTAACAGAAATAAAGACCACCGGCTTTTAAACCGTTTCGTTGGTTATTTGAGTAAATTAAAACACAATACTTACATTTATAAGTTTCCTCGACTGCGGGATGGGCAGAGGAATACACTGCGAAGGATCCACTTGTCCTGGTTGGTTCTATCCTCCGCGGCCGGGGAGAAGGACGGTGGGTAGGCAGGGTATCTGCAGGTTTCACCAAGTCAAATTTAAGACTTTTTAAGACCTTTTCAAGACCATTATGAATTAAATTTAAGACCTATATCACGCAATTTTAAAAAAAAAACGTACAAAAGGAAATGCAGAATCACAAAATTACTTGCAAAGCAAATTAATTTATTCAAATTGAACAAAGTATTAGTAATCTTGCACTTCCTCATAGCTCAATCCCACCAGGATTAATATACAAATACACTACCGGTCTAAAGTCTGAGAACGGTAAGATTTTTAAATGTTTTTACATTCTGCTCACCAATGCTGCATTTATGTTATTAAAAATACAAAAAGCTGTAATATTGTGACAGTTCTGTTGTGACTGTTTTCTATGTGAATATATAGTAAAGTGTCATTTATTCCTGTGATCAAAGCTGAATTTAACATCATTACTCCAGTCTTCAGTGTCACATGATCCTTCACTAAATCACTAATCATTCTCATATGAGGATCTGATGATCAACAAACATTTATGTTTATTATCAGTGTTGAACACAGTTGTGTAAAACATTTTTTTTGGATTCTTTGATGGATAAAAAAAAGTAAATAAAAAAAAAAGATTTCTGAAGGATTATGTGACTCTAAAGTCTGGAGCAATGATGCTGAAAATTCAGCTTTGAATCACAGAAATAAATTCTATTTAAGATATATATTGAAATATAGTTATTTTAAATAAAAAAATAAAAAAACATATTCACAATAATACTGTCTTTGCTGTATTTTGGATCAAATAAATGCAGCCTCGGTGAGCAGGAGAGACTTCTTTAAAAAACATTTTAAAAATTTTAAAAAACCGTTCTCAAACTTTTGACCGGTAGTGTGTGTGTATGTATATACATTTTTTGTGAGATCAAAATTACTGATTTTGTGATGGTCATTTTCAGAAATGTGCATGTTTCTTATTTTTCATAATTAGGATGCCACATTTACCATATCATTATATTAGATGCACAATAGTCACACATGGCAATAAAACAAACAAAATGCATGAATCTTGTTTGACAATAGGACAAATAAATACAACTTAAATATACAGATACAAACAGTGCTTAAGTTTAGGGCTACTGTTTGTTTTTCCCCGTTGTTGTTGTTTGATTAATACTAACGACACAGGCAGGAGGGGGTATAGGCTCGGCTATATTGGGTTGCTTTCACTTTAAGACCTACAGTAATGATGAGCCCATAGATATGGATATGTATGAATATGCCTAGATTCGGTTCACTCGCGCGAGCGCTGACCGGCGGCAAACGCCTGCAGAATCCGCGGCCAGTCTGACATCAGTCCGTGTGTCAGTAGCGAATGAGTTCGGGGTTTTCACCGCTTTTTAAACTCTTTGTTTAGTGCTATCGGGCATATCAAACTTTTATTTGGTCATTAGCAGGTGAGAAAGATTCGCCTTTGCTATCACGATCGCGTGAACTGGAAGAACTGAAGCTGAAGAATAAAATCCGTTTGATGCGTCTGTGGTACAATCAGAAAGAGCCTCGCGCCAATAACATGAAAGCTGATTGGCTGCTATATAAGATGCATGTTGGTCTCTCACTAGCGAAAAAACGAACTAACAACACACATACACACACACTCTCTCTCTCTCTCTCTCTCTCTCTCTCTCTCTCTCTCTCTCTCTCTCTCTCTCTCTCTCTCTCTCTCTCTCTCTCTCTCTCTCTCTCTCTCTCTCTCTCTCTCTCTCTAAAACATTGCGGGAGCATTTCAATGAGCAATGGAGTAGTGTTACATGGACTTAGGAAAATTAAGACCCGTTTAAAATTATTTAAGACCTAGAACTCAATACTTCAGCGAATTTAAGACTTTTAAGGCTTTTAATTTTGATTTTGAATTTAAAGACATTTAAGACTTTTTAATATCCCGCGGGGACCCTGGGTAGGGTTGCCAGGTCTTTGCAACAAAAGTAGTCCAAAACTCCCAATGCGATTTTCTCCATCGAGCGGCCGAATTCTCCACTGGAGTTGTTCGTTTGGGGGTGTTGGAGCGGCGAAACCGTACTTATGGGGTAGAAACAAACCCGCGGAAATAATTTTTCACCCGCGGCAACAACTTAAAAGTAGCCTAATTCGGCTGAAAAAAACGCGGACTTGGCAACACGGACGGCAGGCTGCATTTGAAGGCCCTTTGAATTGGGACAGCCTTCGTCGCGCTGCAGTGACGCAATCGGCCTTCAAATGCGGCCTTTGAAGGATGCAGCCCCCGAATTGGGACACAGCCAGTAGCTCTCCTATGAGCAGGGTTGGACATTGAACATTGAAGTAAGGGTTAGAAACATAAAAAGGTTTTAAGTAAAAACATTTCCTAAATATACACAAAATAATTGAAGCAAATAAAAGAATATTAAACAAGCCTTTTCTCAGCAATGGCAAGTGCAGTCAAAAAGCGTCCCTCAGGATTTTATGATGCCATAATGAAGGTGTGTGCGCTATTTTAACTTTAAAGGGTTCATCCAAAATAATGTCAATTATTACTCACCCTCATGACGTTCCACACCCGTAAGACCTCCGTTCATCTTCATGTGACGGTGTCTACCACCGCCAAATATATAATATATGTATTGTAACTGTTCTCAACTACAGGTCTTCCAAACAAATGGAAAAGACAAGCAGAGATGTGTACATCAAATCTTTATCCTTTTAAACCTTTACAAAGGGTTAATTAATCATACAGAAAGCAACTTCAAAAGAAAATATACAACAAAAAAACAAAAACAAATAACATTTACACAAAATAAGAAAAGAAAAAAAGAAACAATACCATCCAGGGGCCACCTGTGGATGTATCTCTTGAATATCAAGATCCCAATGGATAATTCAACACTTATGAAGGGAAAGTTAAGAGAAAAAAAAGAAAAGAAAAAAAAGAATTAGTTTCACACAACCTCAATTGACACCATACAAATCATTAAACAAACAAAATCAAGCCCACCCAAATTAAATAACCCCACAATCCACACAAACAAGCAAAATAAATATAACCCCTCCCTGTCACAGTAGATAATAGCCCTTGATGGTTATTGATGGTTAAGGAAATTGATAAACAATCAAAGGAGACGATAGCCACTCACACAGTGTTCAAAACAAAGAAGAAGAAAGAAAAAAAGTAAAACGAAACAAGCAAAATACAATTAAAAAAAAAATGTATCACCAAGGAAACATAACATCAAATGGTCTCAACACATACACACAAATACTTCACCACTCGTTCACGCTCCAACACGCGCTCACGAAGAGGCGCGCCACTCAGGTTGGTGCACTGGGGCATACACCCACACACACAATCGTGTGTACTTGATGGAAACCCCGCGGGACGCAGCGACGAGCCACCGCACAGCAGCAAAACAGCAGCAGACTGATTTCTATAAAATAGTTACGCGGGACGCAGCGACGAGCCACCGCACAGCAGCAGACTGATTTCCAGGGACGTCGTTAGGCCTATTTTAGGGGGGCTGAAGCTACCCCAAAATGCTCCTAAGCCCCCCTAAATGATAATAAGAACAACAATAACAATTTGATTTATCAATAACCGTATCCTCATCCATATTTAGACACAACAAATTATATATATCCAGCTACAAAAAAATAGCCGAAAAGTCGGAAGTTGGACAGAAGTAGCCTAACTGTAGATCATTGTGATAAATGATCTGTACTTAAGTACAGTGCGATTTGTGTACTATAATATGTACTCTAAAAAGTGTTGGGCTCTTTAAGAAGGTCCGCCCCCTTTTGGTGCGCATGTACCAAGTATGTAGAGGAGTCATGCGTATGTTTGGATACTCTGTTAATAAAAACACTATCGCGTTCACATGTTGCAGTTGTTGCGTTATTATTGGGACGTACAACATGGTGTCAGAAGACGGAGCGGACTTATCGCCTGTGAGTGAACCAATTTTGTAGAAAACAGAGTCTGAGCTGCACGTGAAAGTTTTCTCAAGACCGCGTAGTTTGACTATGGCGGACTGTTTTCGAAGACCGGACCCGCTCACTTTTGATGGAAATATCGCCGAAAATTGGCGAATCTTCGAACAAGAGTATGACATTTTCGTCGCCGCAGCGCACTATGATAAGCCTGCCAGGACAAGGGCGTACATCCTCCTCAATCTCGCAGGGCAGGAAGCCATTGAACGGGAGCGTTCATTTGTCTATGCAGCGGAGGTGCGTGAACCGGGCGAGAATGGCGCGATCTTAACTCCTGCCGAATCAAAGGAAGATCCGGAGTGTCTGAAGAGGAAATTTCGTGAAATATGCAACCCACAGCAAAATAAAACAATGGAGAGATACAAGTTTCACTCTAGAAGCCAGAAACAAGGTGAGACCATTGAGGCATTCATCAGTGATCTCAGGATTAAAGCTAAAAGTTGTCATTTTGGAGAACTGACAGACGAGCTGATCTGTGATAGGATAGTATGTGGCATCAACAATGATGGCCTAAGGAAAGCACTGTTAAGAGACGGTGATTTAACTCTAACCAAAGCCATCTCAATTTGTCGCATACATGAAATGACAGAGGAGAATAACAAAACGTTGGCTATGCCACAGACTGCAACTAATGTGGATGCAATACAGCCATTTTCCAGTAGGAGGCGCCAACACACTAGACATAATCAAAGAACAGAACAAAATGATTCACCAACCATAACCAATTGTAGAAATTGTGGAAATAATCATGCAGCAAAGAAAGAGAAATGCCCAGCTTTCGGACAACAGTGTCATAACTGCAAGAAAATGAATCACTACAAGAAATGTTGCAAAGCGCGTAGTCAATTCAATCAGAAGAAATTTAACTACAGGAAAGCAGTACATGAACTCGAATTAGACAAACCCCCTGACCATGATGACACATTTTATGTCGATGGCATTGAATTTGACAAGTGCGTTAATGCTGTTAACCCATACAAGCCAGAATTGGAAGAGGGATTTGTCACTTTACACATAAACAAAGCTCCAATTGAGGTGAAAGTTGACACCGGAGCAAAATGCAACGTAATGTCACAAAAGACTTTCGGACACATTACTTGCAATGAATGGCCAGTGAAGCAATCAAAGACACCCAACCTTGTAGCCTATGGTGGAAGTAAAATTGAAACGAAAGGCCTGGTCTCATTGCAGTGTGGCCTAAATGGGCAAAATCATTCACTTTCATTCTTCTTGGTGGATCAAGATGTCCAAACGCTGTTAGGATTTCGTGCATGCCTCGACATGGGAATTGTCACAATAAGCCCGGACGTGCATCATGTCAGTATGGAGGGCAGCACTGAAGACGTTCTTAACGAGTACAAAGACTTGTTTACAGACGAACTTGGAGAACTTCCAATCACATACTCCATGACAGTAGACCCCAGTGTACAGCCAGTAGTTCGCCCTGCTCACCGCATTCCTCTGGCAATGCAAAACCGTGTCAAAGCAGAACTGGACCGCATGCAGAGCCTTGGAGTCATAACGACAGTCTCAGAGCCAACGGATTGGGTCTCGTCCATGGTGGTAACACACAAAAAGGACAGACAAGAAATCAGACTGTGTATCAATCCAAAAGATCTTAACTCTGCCTTAAAAAGACCCCATCACCCTATGCGCAGCGTAGAGGAAGTAGCATCTCAGATGTCAGGAGCAACTGTATTTTCGGTGCTGGACGCAAAGAACTCTTTCTGGCAGATTCGTCTCGACCACAAGTCCTCCATGATGACCGCATTCAGCACTCCATTTGGGCGCTATAGATTTCTTCGTATGCCCTTCGGCATAAACTCTGCAAGCGAAGTTTTCCAGCGCTCAATGGAGCAGTTGTTTTCAGGGTACCCCTGTGCAATTATTGTCGACGACATCATCATCGGAGGTCGTAATTCTGCTGAACATGATATTAATCTGAAAAGGGTGTTGAACAGAGCATGCGAGATCAAGCTCAAGCTAAACCCTGTTAAATGCAAATTTCGCCTGGACCAAGTCAGCTATGTGGGCCATATCTTTACAAGCAAAGGCCTAAAAGCAGATCCTTCCAAAACAAAAGCAATCTCGGAGATGCCAGCCCCCAACAATGTCCCTGAATTACAGCGTTTCCTGGGAATGGCAAATTATCTGGGGAAATTTATCCCAAACTTCAGCGACATTGCTGCGCCTCTCAGAAAGCTGACACATAAAGAGACAGTATGGTGTTGGTACCAGCAGCACCAACAAGCATTTGACACCCTCAAGTCGTGTTTGTCCACCCCACCTGTCTTATCATATTATGATGTAAAGAAGCCAGTTACGCTTACCTGCGATGCCTCATGCTTCGGGCTTGGTGCTGCATGCATGCAGGAAGGCAAACCAGTTGCGTATGCGTCTCGCACACTCACAGACATAGAGACACGGTATGCTCAGATTGAAAAGGAGCTGCTAGCAGTTGTATTTGCTTGTACTAAGTTCAGAGACTATGTGTACGGGAAACCCACACTCATTGAGACGGACCACCAGCCCCTGGTGAGCATTCTGAAGAAACCAATCCACACAGCTCATGCTCGACTACAGAGAATGATGCTCAGGTTACAGTGCTACGACATCACTCTGGTGTACAAGAAGGGTAAGCTCATGTATCTTGCAGACACCCTATCTCGAGCTCCAAACACAGAAGTCTCTCCAGACACTGAAAATGACTCATTTGAGGTCATGTCCGTCAATTACATTTCCACAGCTCGCCTTGAGGAACTTAGAAAGCATACGGCGGAGGATGAGGTGTTGCAGGCTCTTTGCACAGTAATTCAACGAGGTTGGCCAGTTAAAGAACATAGCGTGTGGCCCACTGTACGTCCATACTTTCCCTACAGAGATGAGCTGGCTGTGGAAAATGGAATAGTGATGAAAGGCCACAAAACAGTCATCCCTCGCTCATTGCAGAAAGAATATATCGGCATAGTCCACAGAGGCCACCCTGGGCTGGACGCTACCAAGCACAGAGCAAGAGGTATCATTTTCTGGCCAACGATGACGGCTGATATTACAGCGGAACTCCTCTCATGCTCGGTCTGCAACAGCACAAAGCCACATCAACAGAAAGAACCACTAAAACCACACCCAGTTCCAGACCTGCCTTGGTCTACTGTGGCAACAGACATGTTTGAGTGGCGTGGCCAAAATTATCTAGTGCTTGTGGACTCATACTCGGGATGGTATGAGATCGACCTTCTCCGCGACATAACATCCTCAGCTGTAATCACGAAACTAAAGAGACATTTTGCTGCGCATGGCACACCTCACACACTCATTTCTGATAACGCTAGACAGTACACAAGTCAGCGATTCAGAGACTTTACCAAACAGTGGGACTTCATCCATGTCACCAGTAGTCCAGAGTTCCCACAGTCGAATGGCCTGGCAGAAAGAGCGGTTCGCAGTGCAAAACAGCTGATGGAGAAATCTCACAGAGATGGCACGGACGTATTCCTTAATCTCCTGAACCTGAGAAACATTCCCAGAGACCCAACTTTGGGCTCCCCTGCTCAACGCCTGTTGTCACGACAGACACGGTCAGCCATTCCTATTAATTCTAGACTGTTGGAGCCTGCCCCAAAACTTGCCCAGCAAGTCACTGCACAGCTCTTTAATAAGAGGATGACCCAAAAGCGATACTACGACACATCAAGTCGCCCACTGCAGCCATTGGTAGAGGGACAAGTTGTCAGGATGCAAACCCCGAAAGGATACGAGCACCTAGGCACAGTAAAAGAGGTGAACAAGGAGCCTCGCTCATACACCATCCAATGCAATGGGAGAACATACAGGAGGAACCGACGCCACATCCTTCCTGTTGCAGAGCCCCCTCCATCACGGCTCACCCCCCAGAACATTGACTCTCAAAGCACCATTGCACATACAGAGAACTTTGCTTCCCATACACCACACTCACCACAAATACACCTTCCACAACCAGAATCCACACCTACAGACCTTCCAAAGCACACAGTACACTCTCCCACTAAGGTCAGTAATGCACCTTACAGAACACGTTCAGGCCGCATTTGCAAGCCGAATCCAAGGTATGAACAGTGAGTTCCAACAATGGGAGATTCAGTGACACTTTGGTTCATATTTTTAATGCCTGCTAAATGTGTTTATTATGGTTCTTTCTATATTGCTAATATCATTCTTTGTTGATGCGTTTTCTTCATCATACAGATATCGTCTTGAGATTTGTATCTGTTGTTGTTCAGTTACTGCAATGGATACATTGTTATAATGCAAGTCATTCTTTTTCTTGGTTGTCAAGTTAATGTCAGTATCCCAATATTGATCATTGAGTATGTTTACTTTCCTTGATAGGAAATTTCAGCTAAAGGAAGGGGATGTAGATCATTGTGATAAATGATCTGTACTTAAGTACAGTGCGATTTGTGTACTATAATATGTACTCTAAAAAGTGTTGGGCTCTTTAAGAAGGTCCGCCCCCTTTTGGTGCGCATGTACCAAGTATGTAGAGGAGTCATGCGTATGTTTGGATACTCTGTTAATAAAAACACTATCGCGTTCACATGTTGCAGTTGTTGCTTTATTATTGGGACGTACAACACTAACAAAGAGTCGTTGTGCTATCAAGATGATGCACCGCATCTCATTGCATTGGTGTGAACTGTGGCAGCTTTCAGAGCATTGCAGACCGGAGCGCTACTGTAATTAACTGCCTGGAGGATTCATCTAGTCTCGTCGTTACCAAGGTTATAACCGTTAACGAAAATGAACGAAAACTAGGTGGGTTGTCGTTAACTGAAATAAAAATGAAAACTAGGCATTACAAAAAAAACGATAACTAACCAAATCTGTAGCTAATGTGTGTTTGGCAAAACTAAAATAAAATTATGATTAAATGTACTTAGTTTTCGTCTTTATCAATGTCTTTCATAGAGCAAATAATGTTCAGATGCATTTCCGTTCCCTCACGCACTCTCTCTCACATAGCCTACACGCACGCCACACACACATACACGCGCGCGCGCACACACACACACACACACACACACACACACACACACCGCCGTCTTCATGAGAACGAGTGTTCGACGTTGAAAGCAAGTTCGCGAAAGGTTGGTATCTCGTGAACACCTTTACACAATCACACATTAAAAAGTGGTATAAAAATATTTTTAATTCAGAATATAATTTTGTCAGTGTGTTAATGTCGACCCGAGAAGCGATTGCTACTTTAGAAAGTTAACTAGTCGCAAGTTTGAGGTAAAATGCACTTGGGTTGTCGATGTCAAAACATAGAAGCTGTGATTAAAATATTAAATAATGTTGTGTCATTAGGCTATAGGGTAAATTTAGTATAGGGTGTGAAAATTGTACAGCTGTGGTATTTGTAGCCTATAGGTTTAGCTCAATTTAGGTTTAGCTGTATATTTGTATTTTAGCTCAAAAATGGGTTGAATACATGAGGTTCTGTGTAATTAAATAGCATTATGTGGACAACTTATCTTAAATAGGCATAGAGAGGAATAGTATGCTATTACTTTATCATAAATTTACATGAGCAGACAGATAGCATTTAAGTAGTAAGTGTAGCTCTAGATTTGAGTGCAAAGATTTTGCAAACGCAAGTTACAAATACCCTGGGGGCTAAGCCTGTCTTCCAATCCTAGTGACGTCCCTGCTGATTTCTATAAAATAGTTACACACATTTGTCATTACATTAACGCAAACCACAATGCTCTCGAGAGAATAAACGGAAAAACCCCGCATTTTTAAAGGGGCCGCGAGCTTAACTTCCGCCCAGCTCCATCCACTCACGCAACAGAGCTTGTCAAACTGCTGAAATCACGTGACTTTGGCGCTCCGAGCCGCTGATTCGAAGCTTCATGACGTTTTTGAAATCGGCCATCACTATATAAGTCGTTATTTCGTTTTTTGCCGCACCAAAATATTCTCGTCGCTTTATAATATTAATATTGAACCACTGTACTCACATGAACTGATTTAAAGGTCCCGTTCTTCGTGTTTTTTTTAAGCTTTGATTGTGTTTACAGTGTGCAATATAACATGTGTTCATGTTTCGCGTGTAAAAAAATAAAACAGTATTTTTAACACAATTTACTTATCTGTACACCGCTGTTTTCACTGTCCTAAAAACGGCTGATGACTTCCTTTGTTCTATGAAGTCCCTCCTTCAGAAATACGTAACGAGTTCTGATTGTGCCAGCGGCTCCTGTGTTGTGATTCGACAGCAGCTTAGCGCACGTGGAAAGGTCACGCCTCTTAACAGGAGATATATACGCTTAATGATCTCTACAGCGTCCCTGGGAAAGCCAAACAATGGTGATTTGACTCCGGGATGAAAATAACAGCGTCTCGACGACATGGCGACAAACACACTCAAACGCAACAATTCCTTTTCTCCATGCGACACGTCCTCTTCTCCACGTGGGACAGCAACAAGACCACGCCTCCTTTTTTCGCGTATTCTTGTGGGTGGAGGTTAGTCTGTTCTACTGTTCTACCAACGTCATTTATGAAGGAAGTACCAGGATGTAGTCCAAGCCAGCCATTCGCTGTAGGCTTTGAAAGGGAACTTCTGTTGAATAAAATATCTCGCTTGGCATTGAACTTTGAGCTTTATAATTTTACAGGTATTATTTATGCTCTAACAGCAACATTACACACTAACTAAAGTTTGAACAGTGGGATCACAAAGAACGGGACCTTTAAATATGTTTTTAGTACATCAATGGATCTTGAGAGAGGAAATGTCATTGCTGGCTATCGCCTGGTGGCCGGGCCTTCCCCCACGGGGTCTGGCCGGGCTCAGCCCAAAGGAGCGACGTGAGGACACCTTCCCGTGGGCCCACCACTCACGGGAGGGACCGTAAGGGGCCGGTGCAAAGCGAATCGGGCGGCAGTCGAAGGCGGAGGCCTAGACGACCCGATCCCTGGACACAGAATCTGGCTCTTGGGACATGGAATGTCACCTCAATGTGACCAATGTCACTGGGGACTCCGTCGTTCTACTGGGGGACTTCAACGCCCACGTGGGCAATGACCGTGAAACCTGGAGGGGCGTGATTGGGAGGAATGGCCCCCCTGATCTGAACCCGAGTGGTGTTCAGTTATTGGACTTCTGTGCTAGTTACAGTTTGTCCATAACGAACACCATTCAAGCATAAGGGTGTCCATCAGTGCACATGGCACCAGGACACCCTAGGTCGTAGGTCAATGATCGACTTTGTGGTCGTTTCATCTGACCTGTGGCCGTATGTCTTGGACACTCGGGTGAAGAGAGGGGCGGAGCTGTCAACTGATCACCACCTGGTGGTGAGTTGGATCCGATGGCGGGGGAGGAAGCTGGATAGACTCGGTAGACCCTAACGTATTGTTAGGGTCTGCTGGGAACGTTTGGCCGAGTCTCCTGTCAGAGAGATCTTCAACTCCTGCCTCCGGCAGAGCTTCGACCCGATCCCGATGGAGGCTGGAGATATTGAGTCCGAGTGGACCATGTTCTCCACCTCCATTGTCAAAGCGGCTGCTCGGAGCTGTGGATGCAAGGTCTCCGGTGCCTGTCGAGGCAGCAATCCCCGAACCCGGTGGTGGACACCGGAAGTAAGGGATGCCGTCAAGCTGAAGAAGGAGTCCTATCGGGCCTGGCTGGCTTGTGGGACTCCTGAGGCAGCTGACAGGTACCGGCAGGCTAAACGGACTGCAGCCCGGGTGGTTGTGGAGGCAAAAACTCAGACCTGGGAGGAGTTCGGTGAGGCCATGGAAAAGGACTATCGGCTGGCCTCGAAGAGATTCTGGCAAACCGTCCGGCGCCTCAGGAGGGGGAAGCAGTGCCCTACCAACGCTGTTTACAGTGGCGATGGGCGGCTGTTGACCTCAACTGGGGATGTTGTCGGACGGTAGAAGGAATACTTCGAGGATCTCCTCAATCCCGCCGTCACGTCTTCCATTGGGGAAGCAGAGGCTGGGGGCTCAGAGGAGGACTCGTCCATCACCCAAGCTGAAGTCACCGAGGTGGTCAAGAAACTCCTCGGTGGCAAGGCACCGGGGGTGGATGAGATCCGCCCTGAGTACCTCAAGTCTCTAGATGTTGTGGGGCTGTCTTGGCTGACACGCCTCTGCAGCATCGCGTGGCGGTCGGGGACAGTGCCTCTGGGATGGCAGACCGGGGTGGTGGTCCCTCTTTTTAAGAAGGGGGACCGGAGGGTGTGTTCCAACTATAGGGGGATCACACTTCTCAGCCTCCCCGGGAAAGTCTATGCCAGGGTACTGGAGAGGAGAATTCGGCCGATAGTGGAACCTCGGATTCAGGAGGAACAGTGTGGTTTTCGTCCTGGTCGTGGAACACTGGACCAGCTCTATACCCTCTACAGGGTGCTGGAGAGTTCATGGGAGTTTGCCCAACCAGTCCACATTTGTTTTGTGGATTTGGAGAAGGCATTCGACTATGTCCCTCGTGGCGTCCTGTGGAGGGTGCTGGGGGCTGTCCGGTCCCTGTATGACCGAAGCAGGAGTTTGGTCCGCATTGCCGGCAGTAAGTCAGACTTGTTCCCGGTGCATGTTGGACTCCGGCAGGGCTGCCCTTTGTCGCCGGTTCTGTTCATAATTTTTATGGACAGAATTTCTAGGCGCAGCCAAGGGCCGGAGTGTGTCAGGTTTGGGGACCACGCGGTTTCGTCTCTGCTCTTTGCGGATGACGTTGTCGTGTTGGCCCCTTCTAACCAGGACCTTCAGCATGCACTGGGACGGTTTGCAGCCGAGTGTGAAGCGGCTGGGATGGGGATCAGCACCTCCAAATCCGAGGCCATGGTCCTCAGTCGGAAAGGGGTGGCTTGCCCACTTCAGGTTGGTGGAGAGTTCCTGCCCCAAGTGGAGGAGTTCAAGTATCTAGGGGTCTTGTTCACGAGTGAGGGGAGGATGGAACGGGAGATTGACAGACGGATCGGTGCAGCTTCTGCAGTAATGCGGTCGATGTACCGGTCTGTCGTGGTGAAGAAAGAGCTAAGCCGTAAGGCGAAGCTCTCGATTTACCGGTCAATCTACGTTCCTACTCTCACCTATGGTCATGAGCTTTGGGTCATGACCGAAAGGACAAGATCCCGGATACAGGCGGCCGAAATGAGCTTTCTTCGCAGGGTGGCTGGGCGCTCCCTTAGAGATAGGGTGAGAAGCTCAGTTACTCGGGAGGAACTCGGAGTAGAGCCGCTGCTCCTCCACATCGAGAGGGGACAGCTGAGGTGGCTCGGGCATCTGTTCCGGATGCCTCCTGAACGCCTTCCCGGGAAGGTGTTTCGGGCATGTCCAACCGGGAGGAGGCCCCGGGGAAGACCAAGGACACGCTGGAGGGACTATGTCTCCCGGCTGGCCTTGGAACGCCTCGGTGTACCCCTGGAAGAGCTAGAGGAAGTGTCTAGGGAGAGGGAAGTCTGGGCATCTCTGCTTAGACTGCTGCCCCCGCGACCCGGCCCCGGATAAAGCGGAGGAAGATGGATGGATGGATGGGCTATGCAGGCCTCACTGAGGCATCGGATTTCAACGCCGGTTTGCGTCATATTCTCGCGCATGCGTCGTGGTGCTTCGTGAGTTCACGACAGAGGAAGTCAGAACTTGTGGAATAAAGTCGTTATTTTGATTTTTTTTTTCGCTCAAAAACCATTATTGTAGAGTCACTGTAGTGAGATGGACTTTGTAACGACGTTTTTAGTGCCTTTTATGGGTCTTGTGAGTGCAAATGTACTGAATCCCTATGGAGGCCTGTCTGAAGCCTTTCTCAGCATCAGCTTTCAACAAAAATATCTTCATTTGTGTTCTGAAGATGAACGAATGTCTTACGGGTGTCGAACAACATGAGGGTGAGTAATTAATGACAGAATTTTCATTTTTGGGTGAACTAACCCTTTAACTGTTACATCAAATTAAATAGAGTAAAGATTATGCGTAGCCTATTTGTATCCCCCCGGTGATAGAGATAGTCTAGAACTAGACTGCATTGTATTATGGATTGTGTTGACGTCTAATAAGAGTTTATTAAATCAAATTGAGGAGATGGGGGGGGGGGGGGGATGCTAAGAAACTGTCAACGAAAGAAGGTAAATCTGCTGTATATATACACCACCTCCTATCGTTGATTGAATTGATTAGCTTAATGTGCTCCACTCGTGTTTAATTATCTGAACGTGCTCCTCCTGAAATTTGTTAATAAAACATCACTTTTGGGTTTTCTCAGTCTTCTCATTGCTTATTCTCTGCAGTTAATTTGATAGTTACCCTAGTGGACAACTGTTATTATGGCACTGAAGATAAAACCTAGTTCTAGCGCTCAGGTGTACGAGTACGACTCCCATCAGAGCACGTCCAGCACCGATGCACACGGAAAACCATCAGCCCGTTAGTGTTGGCGAGGATGAGAAAGATGAGATGTCAATGAGAAAGAGGAGAAGGATGGATAGTTTTGTGAAGCTGCCGTCTCTTCATTACTGTGACTGGAGCAGCAGCTCAGACCAGATTAATGCACCCATAAAGTTTTGAGGGACCATTGGAGAATATCATTGAAGTGTCATTGATTACCATATGTTAAAAATCCACGGAACAAGGGTTGTTTAAAAAATAAAACCAATTTAACTGAAGATCGCCATAACATGGATAGCCAATGGAGAGTTGTGCTCTCTTCACTGGAGCAGCAGCTCAGGTCAGGGTCGGAAAAGTGGAGGATCAGACCAATGCAGCCACTAGTGAGAGACACGCTGAGGGTAAATCCAATGACCAATTGAGAATGTCTAAATGTTTTCAGTTTATTAGAGCTCTGTACATCCTAAAATATACATCATTTTCAGCTAAATATGAGTATCAATTAATGTAAACCTAGTGTCATTCATTACAATATGTTAAAATGTCAGTAATTGTCATTCAGTGCCATTCATACAAAAACCTACACCATCACACATTTGATAAAAATTCAGAGTTTAGATAAAAAGCCATGATCAGATTTGTATTCCAGGACATGTCATATATCTTTAAACACAGATGAAACCAAGTGGACATCTTTTATCACTGGCCGAAAAAGAAAAGAAAGTGATCAAGTCTACGACTGCCATCAGAGCACGTCCTCAACATCCAGCACCGATGTGGCTGAAAACCATCAGCCCGTTAGTGTTGGTGAGGAAAATTAGATGCCAATGAGAAAGAGGAGGAGGGTCAGGGGCGTAACCAGCGGGCGGGCCTGGGTGGATAGTTTTGTGAAGCTGCCGTCTCTTCACTTCTGGGACTGGAGCATCAGCTCAGACCAAGATTCCACTGCGATATATGAGAGACACACTGAGGGTAAATCATATGACCCCTTAAAAATGTGTAACGGTTTTCTTTTTACTAGAGCTCTGCACAGCACATCATAAAGTCTACATAATGTTCAGGTATATATATCAGTATCCATTAACGGGAACTTAATTAGGGGAATGTTTCTGTTCCTTAGGATGAAGTGCCATCAATTACCATGTGTTACACATTCACATATTATATCAATAAGTCACCATAATATAACTATACAGTGTTTAATTATTATTTAATTTGACATTTCCTGCTTTAGATCACAATTCTCTACAGTACAGTGCCTGTGCTCTAGAGGATCATGGTCTTCAGGAACCTCTATCTGGTGGTCTTGAAGTCCTTCCTCCTGCAGATCAGCAGGTTCAAACCCCTCCATCTCCAGTCCACCATAGTCCAGTCAGTCCAGCATCAGGTCACAACAACAAAGCAGACGTGACAACTGATGGTGAATTTACAGCCATAACCGCAAACATTACACTCACTGCTGTCCATGCAACTAAAATGATTCCTTGTTTAACAGACAACATTTAAAAGCCAGTATAAAATTGGCAGAATGCTTGGTGAGGGAGCATATGGTTCTGTTTATCAAGGGAAACGCTTGGAGGATGGCCTTGAGGTATCGTAATCTCCTTCAAATTTTTAGAAAACAAATGGTCTTGTCTCACTATATCCATTTCAATTCCTGTTAGTGTATATTGTTTCACTATTTACTGCAGAGCCGGCCCAAGGCACAAGCGAACTAAGCGGTTGCTTAGGGCCCCCTTTGCCACCAGGGGGCCCCCAAGAGCACATGAAATGACTTTTTAATGATGATTGAAATCGCGAAATGGCCTTAAAAAATTATTAAATAAACTGCAAAATGTTACGTTTTCTAATATATGCACGGATTGATTCTGACAACATTGCATGAGCTTGCGGCGCCATCGGCCAGATAGTACTATTCGCTTGTTAGCCAGGGTTCAAAGTCCAAGTGTGAGAAAACCAGCGCTTAAACATAACCTTACTCGTCAGTTGCCCGGTAACCTTTTTATGAATGGATGGATTTGAGAATGTGATATGGTTTAGTGCAAATATCTTGTCTGACGTGCTGCATGTTTTGTATGGAGTACAGCATAGCTTCCAGTTTCTCAATAAATGTTTTTCTGCAAACTGCTGTATCGTCCCCTTGGAATTATAAGTTGTGTAGCCTATATTTTAGAAGTTTTTATTTAGAAAATAAAAAGGTTCTTTCTACACAGTCGAATGGAATGCAAAAAATAAAATTTCCACCAAAATAAAAGCTCTGTTTAATGTTTGAAAGAAGAATTATCAAGAATTGACAATAGTCAATCATATTGGTGGCACCGAGGGGCCCCCAAATAAAATTTTGCTTAGGGCCCCATAAGGGCTTGGGCCGGCCCTGATTTACTGCACTTGACAGTGGCAGTGAAAATTGCCAGAAAGCCAAAGAAAATGAAATCCATCTACAGGCCACTGCTTTCAAATTAAAACGTGTAGATATAATGACAACACGTTCATATAACAACAATCTTTCTTCCAGCCTGGTCATCCCGCACCTCATCCCGCACCTCTGCCATTAGAGGTCGGCCTGTTAATCCTTGTTAATAATGGCCCCAGAGTTCCAGAGATCATTGAGCTGCATCCTGCTGGACAGGCAGGACCAGCCTGACCAATATATCATGGTCTTGGAGCATCCCTCACCCTGCAAAGATCTGTGGGAATTTTTTTACTTTCACAGAGACACCCTCAATGAGGACAAGGCACGGTTTATCATGGCTCAGGCAACAATGGCTGCTCACATGTGCTGTCGCTGTGGAGTTTTTCGTCTAGATATTAAGTTGGAGAACCTGCTTATCAACATAGAAACACTTGAGGTCAAACTGATTGACTTTGGATGCGAAGATCTCCTGCAGGCTATGAAAGATTCTGTGGTATATATTTTGAATCAGACCTGTAGTTTGGGATTTAAGCTCTAGTGGCAAGTTAAATTGGTATCATATAAACCATATCTCACTTTTGAGGCAACATTTAAAAAAAAATTAAATAACACCAGTCATTGGTGTTTCAAGCTTCAGACAAATATCTTTCCTACAGGCACTCTAGACTACCGCCCACTTGAGTACTGCACAGAGGGCAAGTACAAGTGGAAGCCAGCTACTGTGTGGTCTCTGGGAGTGCTCTTATTCCTGTTGGTTTGTGGACGCTTTCCAGAAACCAGAGACAGGCAGATGATTGATGATGATATCTGGTCTATGGCTTGTCAAACAGTAAGATGTCATACATCACAACAAAGAAGACCATCTGTAATTTAAATTATACAAAACAAAGAAATGAGGAAATGTAACACCTGCACCAAGTGGCTTTATAAACGATAATGTGGATAAATGCAGGAATTTTGCCTGAGTTTCTGACTGTACAGTATAGAATAGTCAAATCTTACAGTTTAATACAAAGACAGCAGGTGTAAAGTTAAAGGTAATAATCTTACTCTCTTCCATTGTTCTGCACAGAATGCTGCCACCTGATTCGATCCCTCCTGCAGGAAATCCCAAGACAACAGATTGAATTGACGGAAATCCTTGGACATAAATGGTTTAAGGTACTGAGCCTAAGAAATTATTTTGAAGATATATTCACTTTTCATCTGAAAGATTTTTTAAAATGTTTGCTTCTAATTTTAATGTATGTAGACTACACTCTAAAAAAAAAGGCTCGTAATCATAGGGGAACCTTTTTTAGTGCTATATAGCACCAATTTTGGTGCTTCAGTGGTTCTTCAGCGGTTCTTCAGAGGTGCTATATAGCACCTTAGTCAAAGAACCGGTGAAGAACCTCTGAAGAACCGCTGAAGAACCTCTGAAGAACCGCTGAAGAACCACTGAAGCACCAAAATTGGTGCTATATAGCACTAAAAAAGGTTCCCCTATGATTACGAGCCAAGAACCATTTTTGGTGCAATATAGAACCTTTTTTTTTTTTTAGAGTGTATTACATTGTTTTTTGTTTGTTTCCGGTCACAGAATAAGACATGAAGAGGAATGTCAGAGCTGCATGTCATGTCAGAATTCCTCTCTTGGCTGCCTCAGCAGCTCCTGTGAGAGCTGCTCCAGCCGCGGCCCTCTCCAAAGGATCCTGCACTTGATGTCACAGAACTTCCTCCCTCTGCTTAGCTTCTAGCAGGCTGAAATGAGTGGTCCCACAATGCTTTAGCAACTTTGTAGCCCTGGTAGCGTTTGGCTCCTTGTTTTGAGGCAGCAAGACAACACTGAATAAATATTGATTTTACATCTGAATCATCATTATGGTTGATATCGAAATTTCAATGCAAAATAAATGTTGAATCACCATTCCCGCAGGGTCTTAAAAAAGTCTTAAAATGTCTAAAAAAAAATTTGTTTAATTTAAGGCCTAAAATGTCTTAAAAGCGGACAGATTTTCATCCGAGGTCTTGCATTTCAATCTTTATGGTCTTGAAAATTTCTTAAATTTGACTTACTGAAACCTGCAAGGACCCTGTACCATATCGATGAAACCTGACGTTATTAATGTTGTTGGCAACAACATTGGAACAACATTGATCTATGGTTACCTTTATGATTGATTAAGCATTGGTATTTGGTTTTCCCGGGCGATTGCCAATGTGTTGAAATGTGTGAATATTGCCAATGTGTTGAAAAGCCATTGATTTAGAGTTGACCGGGAAACGACCTGTTGTTGAAAAGTCATCGACATATAGCAGACTGGGAAATAGGCTATGATGGAAAATGCATTGGTACTGGGTTGGGAACACGGACGACACCAGTGCGAGAAGCTGTCATTTTCTCAGCGTCTTCAGATGGAAAAGAGCGAAAGACGGTTAAAGGTAACCCCGCCCTCAAGCCTGATTGACAGTTGACTGTGTTAGACATCGGAAATGCAAGTGCAAAGGGGATTGCGATTCCAGTCGAATTTTGTGCAGGTTGTGGCAGAACACGGAGGAAGTGAAATGGCAAATAGGTGATTTTCTATTGCTATTCCAAAATGGCAGGGTCATAACTTGTAAGACATTGGAAATGCAATTGCAAACAGACTTTGCTTTTCCATTTGAAATTTGGCAGTCGTTGTGCGTTCACGTAAACGAAAATGCAAATGTCAATGCGCGATTTGCAATTGTGTTTGGATTGTCACATTTTATGCGTCCACAAATTGAAAACGCAATTGCAAATACAAATATAGCTGCGAGCAGCAATTAACGGGGCCAAGCGCAAACAAGCCAATAAAACATGCCAACATAGCTGAGAGTGTTAGACCAACTACAACAATGAGCAATTAAAGGCGTTTTAAGATGATTTTAGGCAAAATGGCTGAAAAATCATATATACAGTCACTAATAATTTAATGGTTTGTCACTTTTGACCAATAGGTGGCGCAGTAACGAAATTGATGTGGTGTGGTCAGAGTGAGATGACAATGACAAAGGCAAAGTTTGGTGTCAGTATGTCAAAGCATTGCAGAGATACAGCCTCAAGAGTCATTTTGGCATCATGGCTCAACTTTGTCGCTGCAGTATATGAAAACGGTTTTGTCTGTTGACACGAAATTAATAACTTTTTGCTGTAATAGTCTGAAGATGTTACGATTCCATTTTTGTGAAAATCAGACAAATGGTATAGGAGGAGTTTGAAAAAGTAGGTTTGTAAAGGAAATCAAAATGGCGAACAGAATGTTTGGCCAAATATGGTAAAATTGGGATCTATGTTCTTGGCATGACCCAACAAATCTATTAAATCCAGTTTTATGACAATAGTCAAATTTAATCAAAAGTTATTAGCATTATTGGAAAATTAATTATAATTGGCTTGAGCCAAAGAATCTGAGGAAAAAAGAATTTTGTTTCTAGCCCTTATGGTTCAAAAGTTATAGCAAAAATATAAGTCAAACTTTGGACATGTGGTGGTGCTAGAGGGATTGTTTTAGAGATTCCAAAATTGGTGTGGTTAATGCTGGGACTGTCCTCTATCAGTGTGCCAAATTTCACAACTTTCCCGCAACCGGTTCTATGGGCTGCCATATACTTTTGGCTGAATAATAATAATAATAATAATAATAATAATAATAATAATAATAAATGGCTGGCAATGTCAGATCAACTGCAGCAATGAGCAATTAAAGACCTATTAAGGTGATTTTAGGCAAAATAGCTGTAAAAGTATAAATACAGTCAATAATAATGATTTAATGATTTATCACTTTCAACCAATAGGTGGCACAGTTTCGAAATTGATGCGGTGTGGTCAGAATAAGGGAACAATGACACTTGCAAAGATTGGTGTTAATATATCAAAGCAGGGTGTCAATATGTCATTGCAGAGATATAGCCTCAAGAGGCCTTTTCATTATGAGTATGGACCACATGGCGGTGCTGTTTTGAAACCTTTTAAGTACCTTAAAGGCATGATGCTGATGGAACATACTAAGTTTCGTAATGATACACCAATTAATTTGTAAACCATAGCATTTTATATCATAATGCTGCATTGTTGTCAATGGGAATTTCATGTTTTGTTCTATTATAGCGCCACCAAGTGGCACAACCCTACCATTTTTTTAATGTGTCCTCGGAGTGAGCCCATACATGTCTGTGTCAATTTTGGTGAAAATATCTTGTTTCGTTTTGGAGTTATAGACATTTATATAAAAAAAACACTGACTGACACCTGACTTTGATTGGATTTTACACCCCCTTACTATCAATATTTTGACATTTGGGCATTAGAGTGTAGCTATCGACCTATGTTTTCGAACTTCTGACGCTGGTTTCGTCTCGATCGGACTAGCGGTTTCGAAGATATCAGCTAATGTTTTTAAAGCGCTAAATTATAACGCTGCACAAACCATATGACAACACCTAGCAAGTCTGGTATCGTTGGACTCGGCGAGGATTCAGGAGGCAAAAAAAGTTACTCCCATGAAAATAAGTCAAGTTCACCCAAAGTTATAAGCATTTGAAAAAAAATTATCCACTAGGTTAGAGTTCAAAAGATCTTTACATGACTTCAATTCATGGGTTTATTGATTGCATTGTCTTTGAAGTCTATGAAGTAGAGCCAATCAGACAAATGAAACAGCTGTGTTCATTGAAGTCATGTAAAGATCTTTTGAACTCTAAAGTGTTTGCCATTAACGTTGGTTATAATTATAATGTAAATATTTAAGCAGTGTTTCCCTGAGAACTTTTAGAGACGATGGTTGGACCTCAGTTCAGGGGAACGCAAAGAGGGTCCTGGGGTATGCACCCCGGCCGGAAATTTGTACGTTTAAATCAAATGCATCATTCTGGTGCACTCTGAGAGCAACATTAATAGGTTAAATTTATGCTGCTATATTTATAGCATATATTTCACATATGCTTAGCCTTCATGTCAACTTATCTGTATTTCCTCCATTTAAATTGCATAGTCTAAGGCAAAGATTTTAGAGCGCAAGTTATATTGCTCTATAGCCTACCCGGTGAGAGATACAGATGCTAAACACATTCATAATAATCATTTTAGGTTATGGATCAGTTATAGGTTCAAACAGAAAATGTATCATATCGACCTTAAAAACAGAATAGCGAGTCCATGTAGTAAAACTGTACAGGCGGTTGTATGATGAGGGCTGGGCGATATATTGGAGGACATTGTTGTTTTCATCTCGTCAGTAAAGCCGGTTCCTTGATTAGTAGTAAATCGCCATCACCTGCTTTCAGATGGAGCGGCATTTACTACCATAAGTTCACTGACAAGCTGAGCCATATCGCATTAATTATCGCAGCGATATGTCTGTGATGATGAAGGGGAAATTGCCCCGGTTGTCAGTGAACTAACGTTACGAAACTAGTGAAAACTTCACTTACAGTGAAACATTCATTTGGCATTTGATTTAAAAATAGTATAGGCGAGTTTGCAAGTTTACCTAGCATGCTGGTTAGCTTTACTAGCGATTAGCAAGCAAATAATATAATACACACTCATTCCTGAATATGAGTGCTATTTTTTAACGTTTAATCTTCAGTGATGCTGAACTTGCTAAGCCAGCTGTGTCATCATCTTACCCAAACATTGGAGTGTCCGTGCTCAACTAAACTAGCCATAAGGCAGAGGCGGTATCATGCAGGTGAACCGAACAATGGTGTAATGATTCAGTTCGACTCCCAAGACAAGACGATGCTCACCCGACTGGCCAATAGGAAGCCCCGCCCATGACACAATTCTCACAGTGAAAGCAAAATCTGACATGAGAGCAAGAAATTGCATCGAGAGCAAAGAAAAGCATTTAGAGAGAAACACTTTTTTTTTAGAGAGAAAATATTTTCACACTGATAGCAAAAACTCAAATATATATATTTTTTCAAAGTATTTTGAGAGAGATTTGTTTTCTCAGAAATAATTAAAAAAAATTCAAATGTATATTTTTTTTATGTTCTATGAGAAAATACTTTCTCTCAAAACTTTTTTTAGTCTCAAATATTATTATTTTTTGCTATTGGTATGAAAACCTTTTCTCTCAAATATTTTTTTTTCCTCTCATGAAATGCTTTTTTGCTATCATTGTGATAACTTTTTCTCTCAAACTTTTTTTTCTTCTCTCGGATCATTTATTTTATCGCATGTAATAAAGACAGTTCTCTCTCCATAAAGCCTGCCCAAAAAAATCGCTAAATGTCGCTAGATGACGTCATGCGTCAATTAGCATATCCGTGACGTCACCGCGTCGTCCTTGCGTACTGCCTGCCTAAGTGCTTTCCCTCTTAAAGGGTTAGTTCACCCAAAAATTTAAATTATGTCATTAATTACTCACCCTCATGTCGTTCGACACCCGTAAGACATTCGTTCATCTTCGGAACACAAATTAAGATATTTTTGTTGAAAGCTGATGGCTGAGGAAGGCCTCCATTGGCATTCAGTACATTTACACTCACAAGACCCATAAAAGGCACAAAAAACGTCGTTACAAAGTCCATCTCACTACAGTGGCTCTACAATAATTTTACGAAGCGACGAGAATAGTTTTTGCGCGAAAAAAAAAATCAAAATAACGACTTTATTCCACAAGTTCTTGTCTTCCATGTTGTCCTCGGCCGTGAACTCACGAAGCACCACGACGCATGCGCGAGAATATGACGTAGAGCCGGCGTTCGGGAATCCATGAAATGCACACTTTAGTCCCATTCTGAGCTTTGCGCCGAGACCTAAAGCACGATCAATGTAGAATTCAACAGCTCAGATACGGCGCGTCTTCCTCTGCTCGTTGTAAACAAATCTCCTCGCTTCTGGGTCACGTGTCGGAACGCCGGTTCTGCGTCATATTCTCGCGCATGCGTCGTGGTGCTTCGTGAGTTCACGGTGGAGGCCTACATGGAAGACAAGAACTTGTGGAATAAAGTCGTTATTTTGAATTTTTTTTCCGCACAAAAACTATTGTCATCACTTCATAAAATTATTGTAGAGCCACTGTAGTGAGATGGACTTTGTAACGACGTTTTTAGTGCCTTTTATGGGTCTTGTGAGTGTAAATGTACTGAATGTCAATGGAGGCCATCAGCTTTCAACAAAAATATCTCCATTTGTGTTCCGAAGATGAACGAATGTCTTACGGGTGTCGAACGACATGAGGGTGAGTAATTAATGACATAATTTTCATTTTTGGGTGAACTAACCCTTTAATCCGTGCTCACATACTGTATTTTCAAATAATACAATACAGCCAACTGTCCAATAAATATGTTCTCATTTCCTATATCTTTTTTTTTTTTCATACAGTAGAACGAGTATATAGTTAATGACTTTCTGTTTTTTTTAACAATCTGAATTGAGAGATGTCTGAAACTGGATGAACTAAAGCTCTGTGATAGTGAGTAATATAAGTGATAAGCACAAGAGAAGAATGGAAATCATAACGGGTCATACTAAATTCTTTCAATATAAAACAATGGAAGCAGATAAGTGATTGGTCCGTGGCAACCCTGTGTGCTCATGTGTAGCTCGCTCATTCACATCTGTCAGCTGCTGTGTGTCTTCAACTGCACACGCTGCTCCTCTCAGCCACAGCCACTCACTGAACAGGGTAAACGCAGGGAGAGGTGTGACGGCAGGGAGAAAGCAAGACCTAGCGCTCGCAGAATTTGTAAAATAAAGTAGTTGACGTTTGTCCAAAAAGTCGCTAGATTTGTCGCTAGTCGCTTTTTAGAAAAAAAAGTTGCTAAATTGTAGTGATGTGTCATTCATGAACGATTCGTTCATTTTGAACGAATCCTTAATATGACTCGGGAACGACGAGTCGTCTCAGAGAGCGATTCGTTCATTTTGTATTGACCCGCGCATGCGCAACATCTCATAGGTTACTACAGGAATCAGAAATGATTAGTTCATCTCTCGAGTCGTTCGTTCATCAAGTCCCAGCCCCATATTAAGGCACGGATATGCAGTCTGTACCGGCGGAAACAGATTTGAACAGTTCATTTCGAGTCTTTTGAGTCGTTCTTCCTTCAAGTCCCCATAGGCTGAATGCAGAAACAGAAATGATCAGTTCATCTCGAGTCAGTCTTCAGGTCCTAGTCTCGTTCTTTTGTCACGTGACATGACAGCCGTATTGCATGCAGAAATTAGTTAATAATTCACATATAACTTTTTTTGATGCGCGTTCTGGCCTCAAATTGTACCTTTTTTATTTCTTACACTTTATATATTTGTGAATATCTGTAATGATGGTTCTTTCTATAACAGAATTATATTATTAAAGAGTTGGTTAATGCTTTAAACTTTACCGTATGATGGGGAAATCACTTCGATAAAGCAAAGATTGAGACTTGTTTACAGTGGGTTCTAATCTTCAGTAAATAGCAAAGCTATATCATATATATATATATATATATATATATATATATATATATATATATATATATATATATAATTTAAATAATAATAAAAAAAACACCACAGGGGCACAAGAAACATTTAACAATAAAAATAGACTGACAGGAACAAGATGTCACTTTGTTATTTTTCAGATGTTTGTTGCAGATATCTTTTGATAATTGTATGATAATTCCTAAATAAAAAATAATATACAGTCAATAATACGACTGTAATGTTGTATATGTTGCGAGACACTGAACCCGGGAAGCGGTCACGTGACAAAAGAACGAGACTAGGACCCGAAGACTGACTCGAGAGATGAACTAATCATTTTTGTTTCTGCATTCAGCCTATGGGGACTTGAAGGAACGACTCAAAGACTCGAGATGAACTGTTCAAATCTTTTTCCGGTGACTATGACTTGATGACTGGGACTTGATGAACGACTGACTCAAACCGAGACTCGAGATGAACTAAATCAAATCTGTTTCCGGACACATATGTATTACACAGCTGTCACGGCCAGATCAGAGCATCAGACATGACGGAACTAACGGCTCGAACCTGAAGACAGTCACGAGAGGTAAACGATTTGGAAAAAAAGAAGAACTATTTGGATCGGGAGGTGAGGTGAGGTGAACTAACAGACTGCATACATAGCCTGAATCAAGCTAAGCAATTAAAGCTAAGCAATTAATTAATAATTTATTTCTCAAAGTTTGGCCATGGCTGCATTAGCTTATAGTTCATTTTTTTATTCCAAAAGTACTAAATGTGTTTAAAAATGAAAAATGTAACATTTTAATTAGATTCTGCTGAAATGAACGAAATGACTTGAAAAAAGATTTGTTCATTTTGCTGAACGAGATTCAAAGATCCGAGTCAGTAAAATGATCCGAACTTCCCATCACTACTAAATTGGCAACACTGGATTGAATGTCAAAGCACGGTTTGAACGCCCCTCCCCCAATTTTAATTGGTTTTGCACCCGAGTCAGAACTGTCTGTTATTGGCTGAATCGCAGGCCTGCAGAGCTCCACCGCAGGAGTTGGAAAACAAGTGCCTGTCAAATAATGCCAGCTCGCCATGTTGTTCCGGTGGCACCTGTCAAAGGTCTTTGTACTTTTGGTGAAAAATAAATGTACGTCAAGCAAGCATGCTTGAGCTTGCATTTACCATAAATGTTGTGCGTTGATGAATGTTTATGTGAAGAAAAGCCTAAATTCCACCAGCCTATAACGCAATCACGTCTCTTCAGAAAATATGGACTAAACCGCTCAATTCATGTAGATTAACTTTAAGATCTCGTTATGAAGTTTTTGAAGCATAAAAGTGGTAGTTATAAAAGTGGACTTTAAATGTCATATATACATTGACCATATATACTGAAATCATTGTCCTATAAAAACAAAGAATGTGGATCAATTTTGGATGAAATTATGGTGAGGCCATATGAAGGGATGGAAGCAGTCTAATTTAGTGGCTTGCAGGAGGTAGAAAAATGACTGAAATCACGAACATCATCTTTACATAATACTACTAAAATACTTCATCCTCACAGTCTTGACAGTCCAACTAACACATTTTCAAAGAATTTAAATGTGCCCTGCTTGAAATACTCAGCAAATTATTTTTAATCCATACAATTGAACTACATAAAGGTTTACTTCAAAACTATTTAAACTTCTCAAAAACTTAAAATAAAACAAAAATATGTATTATAATCAGAGAGAATTTATTGAACAAATGCAATGAACATTTGGAGTGCCTTCAGGTCAATCATTAACAATAGCTTTCAGACACATTCATGAAATGCTGGTTAAACTTTTACCATATAAAGACCTTTTGAAGACTTCTTTTCCCATTTAAACAATTTTGAAGCTATATGGCTTATGACTTCTCTATTTAGAAAAAAAAAAAGTAGTTAAAAACATACCTGTATATACACAAACATACATATTTACATATCTTGTTTCTTTTTCTTATCTGTGAAGTTTTCCATACTTTTCTTTAAAATAGCAGTGCAGGCAGAGTGTATGTTGTGCTGACAAAATTGTCTGAAGATGTTATCAACAACAAGGACTTGTAAGTAAAAAGCATAAAATATTCAGCAAGGAAAGTACAAAAGGGACTTTCAAACGCAACATTCAAACCCATGCAAATTTAGAAAGAAAAAAATTGTTTCAGTCAACAGTCAGGATGAATGACCTTCATGATGGGTTTTCAGATTCTGTAGACTTTGCCCTTGAGTTGTCAGATCTTTCTTTTCTTTCATCTTTCTTTTCTTTGCTCCTGCTTCTGTCCCGTCTGTCCCTGTCTTTCTCCTTGCCTCTGTCTTTGTCCCGTTCTCTATCCCGATCTCTTCGGTCACGGTCTTTTCCACGTTCTCGGTCACGACTCCTTGAGCGCTCTCTTCTCCTGTCCCTGCTGTCTCGTTCTCTGTCACGGTCTCTATCTCTGTCTCTGTTCTTAGCTCTGTCTCGGTCATGGTCTTTTCGTTCTTGATCTCGTTCTCTTCCACGGTCTCGGTCTCGATCCCGGTCTCTCCTCTTGTCTCCATCTCCATATCGGTCAGACTCTCTGCGATCCCTCTCTCTACTGTGTTCTTTTTCCCTTTCCTTGCTGCGACCCCGCTCCCGCTCCCGCTCCCTATCTCGTTCCCTGCTCCGGTCTCTTTCACGATCCCTTTCTCTGCCTCGATCATGCTCATGTTCCCTGTTCCAACCCCATGATGATCGTCCACCATGTCCACCTTCTCTGTCTCTGTCTCGGTCTCTCCTCCTATCCTCAGACACGTCACGCTGCCTCTCTTCAGACAATCTGGAGTCCCTGGCATCTCTGTCACGTGCACCATCAAATCTACTTGGACGGTTATGTGGCTCTGCACTGTCTCTGCTGGAACTGCTTCGCCTCCTCATTTCAGGGGAGTGACGTCTCCAGTGGTCATCACGGTGGGTGTCTGGGCTGTGTCCACCTATACGACCCGGTATTGGGATGGGACCTTCAGGTGGTGTTGGAAGCAGAGGTCCACGAATAGGTCTAACATCTCTAACATCACTTGGGCTATCATCTTTGTAGTTAAATCGTGCTGGCTGGCCAACAGCTTCCTTATCATAATGTCCTGGTGGTGGACCTCTCTGGCCAGCAAACTGCTGAACCGATGGTCCCCGGTGCCTTTCAAAGTCTTGAGATGATGGTCCCCGGTGCCTTTCAAAGTCTTGAGATCCTCGAGGTTCCTCAAATGATCCCCTGTGTTGAGGTGAACCACGGAATTGGTTTGGAGGTGGAAATCTCTGTCCTGACATTTCGCCTGTAGGACCAGGAGGTCCTCTTCGTCCATCAAAGTGGTTTGGTGGTGGTCCCCTAAAAGGAGGCCCTTGTGAGGGCTTCTCTTTTCCCTGATGATAGGAGTTTCCACCATCTTCAAACTGCTCTCCAGGTCCTCTTGACATATTAGATGGAGGGCCATGATCCCCAATGTTATGAAGTAGAGGTGGGCCTCTTGGACCTGGGAAGTGGGATGGTGTTGGAGCTCTATTATCAAAGTGATTTGGAGGGGGACCGGTGAATGGTGGAGGTGGGCCCCTAGGTGCAGAGAAGCTAAAAGGGGGTGGAGGCCCATTAAACCGTTGTCCATCAAAGCTGGGAAGGGGTGGCCCAGGTAGTGGAGGGCCTGGATGTGGGCCTCTTGGTCCAATATGCTGGGGGGGCATTGAATTCATAGAATTATCAAAGATCTGAGGAGGAGGACCTCTCTGACCCATTGGTTGGAATGGAGGTGGTACTCTTGGTGTAAAATTTGCAGGTGGTGGACCTCTTGGAGCAGCATCAAACTGAGAACTGCTACCCCACTGATTCTGGAAAGGTGGATATGATCCATGTGGTGGATATTGAGAATGATCATTATCTCCAAGGGGAGGAGGTGGACCTTGCATTGGGGGAATCTGCATTGGTGGTCCTGACATTGGTGGAGGGATATGCATGGGTGGTGGAACAGTCATTGGTGGAGGGCCTTGCATGGGAGGTGGACCAAGAATAGGCGGAGGCCCAATTGGAAGAGGAAAAGACATTGGAGGTGGAATATTAGCAGGGTTTGTTGTTGGTATATGCTGTATATGGGAAGTGTGAGAATCCATATAAGATGAGTTGTCTTGGATGATATCTTGTGGCACTCCTGAGTGTACAGATGTAGATAAAGTACTGATTGTTGAAATGTTATAATATGTGGTTGCAGTGGTCTCAATAGGCTGCCCAATGGAAGAAACTTTGTCAGCTTTTAAAATAGACTTTCCAATGGATGAATCAGCTTTTAAAATGCTAGCAGAATTAGGCCAAACCTCCTCAAAACTTTTAATCTCAGATTCAATGGGATCATCCTTAGTTTTGGGTTCCTCTTCAGGTTCTTTTTCCATGTAGCTTTCCACTAACTCTGGGTCAATCTTTTCCCCTAGTAACGGAATAGAAACTTCTGTACTCTCTATATCAAGAAAAGGCACCAATTCACTCTTGCTTCCTTCCTCCCTCTCACCTTTCTCCTCAGACTTGGATGCTTCTGGGTGCAGTATGGCAGGCTGCACCGAATCCAAGGTGGCAGTAACTTGCAATAGGGGAATATCTGTGGTTGCAGAAGGTTCCTCTACTGATATATCTTCAGTAGAGTCCAGCTGTGCAGTTGTGTCCGCGGATGTGCAAACTTGTGTTTGTGATGTCTCTATTGCTGTAGCTTCTTGTGGAGATGGTTTATCTGTAGTAGCCGGAGATTCCTCCTCTGTCTCTGTGGAATCAGAAGTCTGTCTTCTACTTGCAGATGCATGTCTAGGGTCTCTACTCTGCCTTGGGTCTCTTCTCTGGTTAATAACTGGAGCAGCTGAACTCTTTGTCACCAACTCTTCAACCTTTTTACCAAGCTGCAACAATTGACTGTTAGCTAACAGAGATGCAACAGGCTGAGAAATCAAAGTCTCTGGCATTTGCTGATGAACTGCTTCCTCGTGCTTCTGTTCTTCAATTTTTTTGTCGTCAACTACTTTTTGATGCTCAGTAAATTTTTTAGCACCTGGTTCAACTCCAGCGTCATTAAAAAGAGAGTCATCCTCAGGGTCATAAGCAACATCATCCATTATAGAGGTGACCACTGTTTGCTTAATGGCAGCAGATACTTTTGTTGTAATATGGGTATTTTCTGTACCATAGCCAACAGCTGGGTCATATTCTTCTTCAGGATCATATGGTCTATCGTCCTGTACTTCTACCTCTCTACCCTTGGTTACTGCAAACTGCTGGACAATTGGATCTAGTATGGGCACAGAGACATCTACAGCACTTTGATCTGAAGGTGATAATGAGACATCAGAATCTTGCTTCTTCTTACCAAAAAGTGTTTTCAGGATAGTCTGAAGTGGAGTGGCTGAAGATGGTGCTGAGACATTGGAGGATGGAGAATTACTGCCTGTGCTAGTGCTGATACCAGGTGCTTTGACAGAGGAGAGTAAGGAAAACACAGAAGAGACACAACTTGAAGACTCAGAGCCACTGATGGGTGGAGGAGTGCCTGGGGGAGTTGTGCTTATGGTGTCCAGACTAGATCGAAGAACTTTGTCCTGTTTTATTTCAGCTTTAGCAACAGTGGATGGTTTTGGAAGGCCTGTCTCATCATCTCTTAGAGTTTTAGAACGTTTCTCCTCATTCTCTAGAGGGGCTCCAGGACGCTTCTTGTCCTTCTGGCAAATCAACAACCCCAGGAGGAGATTGGGACGAGCTGGTTCAAGACCTGCAAAAAATTATACGAAACATTATTTCACAAATAAGTTCTATAAAGATCTGTAAGGAGCTTTAGGATATAACACTTATATTACAAAGTTTACGTAGATGTTAATATGAGAGAAATACATATTAAGAGAGCTTGTTCCACAGAATACAAAATACTACGAACTGGTAACATGAACTGTTAAAACTTGCATATACAAAATGTATTTTAATGTTAGTTTTTTTATTAATTTACCAACCAAATTATCCTTGTGCTATATTAAATTAGTAATTACCACAAAATCTTTGATAATTTAGCATAAATATTTCCTTACACACCATAAAAGCTCCTGATTATATAAAATTATACAGCATTTCATTAATAACACTGCTCATGTTTCTTCCTATTCCTTGGCAAACTTGACAATTCTAACCATGTAAATTATGCAATTTGTCTCAGGATAAGAAACTTGCTGGCGAACATCACTAAATCATAATCACTCCTTGGGCAGGTCAGATGACTTCCTTGTTTTCCTTACAAGACAGGATGTTGTCCAGTATATAACTTACCACGGTTGCCATTATATTACAGCTCGTCCAACAGCAGACAACATAAATGGCAGCAGTTTCATTTTGATGTGTAATTTTTAGTGTTATATATTAGGTAGTCACTTTGAGCAACAGCATTATTAAAGACTTGTTCTTACAATGAAATATGAACATGAAAAAAGGCTAAGACACAAATATTTAGGACATCAAACTTTGATTTATGATATATTTTATTAGAAAGTCGTAAAATACATGACAACTTGCAGACAAAATTAAGAACACACAAAAATAAGCACACAACGTTGTCTGGATGAAACTCTTTGTATGAGTTACATATTGCAGCACGTTTGATATGGCCATGTTTTTTTTTTCCTTTTTGTAAACTGTGGAACAAGCTTTCCATTTACTGACTAAAGAGTTAAAATATAGACAGACTGCTTACCTTATGTTAACATAAAAAAAAACTTTAAAAAAAAAAAAAAAAAAAAGTCTGGGAAAGACACCAAGATGATTTTTTAAAGAGATTTTATAATATCCTAGTACATGCTTACCTGGTCCATCAAATGGCAGAAGCTTTGCAGGAAGTGGGTCTTTTGAACTCAGAGGGATGAGATAAAGGTCTTTAATGCGCTTGTTGCTGTTTGCCACTACTCCAAACCGCTTACGGCTACTGAAATAAGAAAACAGAGACACATACGCCACCTCCTCCTCTTCAGTCGCTGGATGGAAACGAATGAGACTCAGTTCCTGTAAAAAGAAAAAAAAATCAGAAATAAATAAAAATTCACTGGAGTTCTGAATTTGATTCTAATGCATCTAAAAAAATTTTTTTCTTTTCATACTTTTGACAGCGAAGTCTTTAACTTTCCCACATAATCCCAAACAGTATGTGGGGATATTCTACCGCCAATATGAATGGTGTCAGGCAAGTCCTGCAAATAAAATAAAAACAGTTGTTAAAAATGAATCAATAACTCAGCTTTAACCCCACAACCTAATATGAAAACCTTTAAGAAAATCTTTGGAAAACAAACCTCCTTAATATGCTCAAATGATCCTGAAACCATATAGGCTTTTGTGACAAACTTGGCAACGGAGTGCATGTTTATGAATCCTTTCCACATCATCTCTTGTCCAGACAAGAACAAAGCGGTTTCACCCTCAGGAGTGGGCTCTGATGCACTGAAGAAAATACAACAAATTTGCTACTTACTAAAATGATAACAGTGTGACCAGAAAGAAAAGCACTTTACACTTTATACAGTCATGGTCAAAAGTTTACATACACCTTGCATAATCTGCAAAATGTTAACTATTTTGACAAAAAAAGGGGATCATACAAAATGCATGTTATTTAGTAATCCAGGTCCAGCAAATTCTTTGGTTTTCCAGCATCTTTTGCATATTTGACCCCTTTACAGCAGTGACCATATGATTTTGAGATCCATCTTTTCACAGGACAATTGAGGGACTCATACTCCCTCCCACATACAAACTTTTAGAAACTACTATGATTAAAAGGTGCAAACACTGACTAATGTTCCAGAAGGAAACACGATGCATTAGGAGCTGGGTGAATGAAAAACTTTAAATTTGAGGATCAAGGTAAATTGTACTTAATATAACTTTTCGGGTAAGTATCTTCTGTTGCTTCCGAAGGGCAGTACTGAATGACAAAATAGAATCTTTAAACAAAATAAGAAAAATGTACATTTTCATCCTGTAATTTTTTTCAGCTAAATGAGGATAAAACAGAGGTTTTAATTCTAGGTTGTCCTGCAAATTCCTCCCCTGCTCTGGAAGCCCAGTTAGGTCCTCTTTCAACAAATGTACACAAACAAATAAAAAATCTTGGAGTGAACTTTGACTCTTCACTATTTTTGATAAACAAATTAATGCTGTTATCAGAGGAAGCTTTTTCCATTTAAGATCTATTGAAAAATTGAAGCATCTCCTTTAAAGCTAAGATTTAGAAGTTGTGATTCATGCTCTTGTAACATCACGATTAGATTATTGTAACTCTCTTTATTCCGGTCTCCCTCAGTCTTCATTATAACGATTGCAAGTTGTTCAAAATGCGGCTGCTAGGCTGCTGACTGGGTCTAAAAATAGGGACCACATCTCCCCTATTTTAGCATCTCTTCACTGGCTTCACATTAAATTTAGAGTTGATTTTAAAATCCTTATGTTTATATATAAGGCGTTGTCTGGCCGTGCACCAAGGTATACAAGTGATCTTCTTGTGCCATACTGTCCCGCTAGGGCACTTAGATCTTCTACTCACTTGCTCTTAACTGTGCCTCTGTGTCGCTATAAATCAAAGGGAATGATTTTTTTCATTTTTGTGTAGATTTGCTTTGCACACTGTACAGCACTTTGGATCAATCCATATTGTGTTTAAATGTGCTTTATAAATAAATGTTGTTGTTCAAAAGTTTGTTCTTAGTGCATTGTGCTTCCTTCTGAAGCATCAGTGAATGTTTGCACATTTTGTAATAGTTGCGTACGAGTCCCTCAGTTGTCCCTCATTGAATCTGAAGCAAGAAAAACCAGAAAATTTACAGGACCTGGAGGATTTTTCTGAAGAACATTGGGCAGTTGAATTGCTCAGAACAAACAAGGGACCCATGAACAACCATCACAAATCAAAAAACAGCCATGGATCCTCCAGGTAACGACACACAGAATTAAGAACCAAGTGTATGTAAACTTTTGAACGGGGTCATTTTTATAAATTCAACTTTTATTTTGTCTTGTGGACTATATGAAAACATATCTATGATCCCTCTTGTTTTGCTAAAATAATTAACATTTTGCCATTTCTGCAAGGTGTATGTAAACTGTAGACCACGACTGTATGCATGTTCAATGTTGCACCTGGTAGTACTGGATCCATAATTGCGCAGATCTTGTGAAGTGGCTGGTTTTGGCATCACAGGTCTGGCTAGAGATGATGGGGCAGGAGGGGGCATAGGCAAAGGAACTTTTGCTTCTACAACCGCAGGTTCAACAGAGATAGGAATATTTGCTGGCATAGCAGGAATATCAGGAACTATGTGAGGCACAGATGATCTGTGACCTGCCGTACGAGGATCCCTTCGAGTTATTGTAACTGAAGAGACTGCTGGTACAGCAGTGACTGGGGGCTGAACCACAGGAAATACACTGCTTGAATCCTCCATCACAGACGTAGAATCAGGCAAAGGCATTTCAAGTCCAGAAAGAGAGGAAACTTGAGGGAGATCAGCAGGGGATTTGGATGGTCGTGGCTCTGGTTTAGACTTAAACGATGGCTCTGGCTTTTTAGGAGCAGACATTTTGTTTTTTTTAGATGGTGGTTCATCATCTGCAGACTTCTGGCCTGAAAAATTAGCAACAAGTAATTTAACTATTAGCTGTATATACAACCAGTAATAGCCACTTTACAAGAAGTCTTAAGGGTATGTGACTTTTTTTTTATTGTAGTGATATAGTCCCACCTGTACAGATCTTGCAGTTCAGGTCAAAGAGATGAGCCCTGTGCTCTGCTGTAGTGTCTTTCAGCATACTACTGAAGATATCTGGCATTGAGCTGCCTTTACCAGTAGAGACCGGCGCTTGTTGTGTAGAAGTAGGCCGTGTGTCCTCTTGGGAGTCCTGCACAAAACAAGGAGACACATAGAACGAAAGGGTCAATAAATAATACTATACTTTAGGATACTGTTCTTATCCATTTATTCATACATGTTTATATTCACCCATGTGAAAGAAAAGACAAAATAAGATAAGGTTAGCCGGTTAGAGAACAAATGATGCATTCAGCAAGACGCTTTAGGAAAATGAGAGCGGGAAAGGTGTGTGGAAGAACAGACAGAACAGGAAAGCAAGAAAGCCAGCACTTACAGCAGCAGAAGCCAAGTGGGGAGATTGGGAAGTGGCAGGCATACATACATCTCCATCAGACATAGGAGGAGGAGCTTCCTCCATGTCTACATCTGGGGGAGCACCCTCCTGTCTGGATCCACTTTTGGGCTGAGATCTCCCGCTTATATCCAGACTCTTTTGGAATAAGTACATAAGTTTAAGAAGAGTATCAAAAAAGCATATGTTTTCCAAACAAATTCCAACTTGTTTTACCTCAGAGACCTCAGATTTTCTCCAGTCTGACATTTCCTTGGAAAGCAGTTCTTCTGGACTCAGTCTCACCAGCCTGAAAGGACTGATCTCGCCACCAACCACACGATAGAATAGGCCCTGCCATACAGCCAAGTAAAATAATACAACTCTTAGCATTGTTACATCTCACAAAGCTACTAAAATGCATATGTACATTAAAATAGATCATTAATTGTCTCAATTAAACACAAAAAAAAACATTGACTAACCTTGTTTTTGGGGTCCTTCAGGTTAAACATAAGGGACCTGTACTTGTTCTTGTATTTGTTATCAGTGTTCAAATAAAGGTTAAACATCTCCTTCTCAATGCTGACGGCCAACTTTCCCACTTCACTCTCAGACATGGAGAGATCATCACTGTCACTGACTCTGTGGCACAAAATATATTATATCAAATATTTAATCACACTATTTAGGAGAACATTTAAAAGGCAAACAAATGAAACCATTCAATATTAAAAAAGGTACACTTTTTTGTTCAAAATGTACACAATTTATATAATGAGTGAGTACATCAAGAATACATCTTTCAAATGTTTTGTCTCATACCGAATCGCTATGGTACACCTATAATAAGTGTTTATATTCAGATTATTTTAGACCGAACGGGATGACAACCCCTGAGAAGTAACCCAGTTCTGTGTGACCCGTTATATATAAAAGTAACCCAGTACCGTGTGACTGTTGCACAGATTCTATGAGTATGAGACAGAAATGATTAACCCAAAGTAAAAGTTATACCTCTGAATCATGTCTCACCTTTTATACAGGATATCAGTCAGTGATCGTCTGATGTTGGATCTCATCTGGTTGTTGGGTGGTGGCTGTGGAGGAGCAGCAGGGGCAGCAGGCAGGGTTGGTTTAGGCAATGGGTGTTGGGTGGATGACACTGGTGAAGGTGGGGTTCTAGTGCTGGGAGAGGGACCAGGCTCTGCAGACTCCTTTTGCCCTGCCTGTGGCTGTTTTTTGGGGATAGTAAAGGTGCTCTTGCCAACACGAAGAGCTCCAGAGGCATGGTGGCGAGATCCGGGGGGGGCCGAAGGAGATAAAACCGGAATTGGTGGTGGGGGAGGTCCCGGCTTTTTCAATTTGCCCTGCGGTATGGGCGGTTTTCTTAACTCTCTGCCACTGCTCAAAGGTGCTGCATTTGTTTTGCCTTTGGGAAAAGAAGAGGTGGCAGCAATTGCCTTTGTCCCCTTGGAGCCAGGAGACTTTCTTCCACCTTTGGGAGCAACATTTGTAGCAGGGGGTTTCTTGTCAGCGGATGCCGTCTCCTTCTCTGGTTTGACTTCTTCATTGGCCTCCTTTTCTTTGTCTTTTTGGGGAGCTGCTGGACAACAAAAGGATTCATGAACACAAATGGCAAAATTACTCCAAATAGCTCTTCATTTGGCAAAAAATTAATCTAGAGTGAAATGCTCAATTGTAGTGCCTTGCCTTGAAACTGTAACAACTTTCTCAAGTTACTGAATATGAAGACCATCATTACCAGCTCAAGAATTGGATTAAAGACAAACAAGAAAATGTTGAACATGTAAGCTTTATTTTAGAAAATATTTTACAATCATCATTAAGCCAGTTTAAGGACTGCCTGGCTCACAGAACAGTTTGTATACAATTACCTATATTCTTTAAACTATTTATTAATCAGTGACTAGGTAGGTTAAATAATGTACCAACTAAATGGAGCACACAGCAGCTATTATTTGGCAAGTAAATTAACATTTAATTTTTCTTTCTTTTAATATGCCAAATTTGAAGTAAAATATGAAGGGTTCACACCACGAGCCAAATTAAGATTCACTGCTGCCTTTTTAATTTTCGGCCATTATAAAACCTATATATTTCCAATTATATGACTTAATATGCTGAAAGTACTGTCAATGTGCGACAACATAGCACATTGAGTATATAAAGCATAAAAAGTGAATCCTTATGCAATAATTCTAGGAAATATTACATATGGACTTAGATTAAGACAAGATTAGGCCTAAATTTAATAAGGACATTTGAGTAGCTTTTATAAACGTGCCTTAGGAAAAAATAAAAACCTGTACTGGTGTGCATCTTGAGACAAAACAATGGCACTGACATATTTCAAGATATGTCAGTGCAAGTTGCTTTCAGTTAAAACAGCTCAAGCATTTTAGTCAGAGACTAAATTAAGCCGCATCTGTGGTATAAAGGCTTAATATTTTACAAGCTAAAAACAAAAAACAAACAACCTAAAAAAACATGTCAGTATGATTAGAGTATATAATCAGTGTACAATAACTAAACCATAGTGGACCTCAGCTCAATTGTATTGCAGAAATACATCCTTATAAAGCACTTTCAAGTGAAGGTACACAATGTTCCACGGAACCAGTGATCCCATTCATATGCTATTCTTATCAGACACATTTTTCCATATCTTGAACAACACTAAAAGCAGAAGTCTAAAGGCAAACAATCTAAGGCAACTTTAGGTCACATTCAAAAGACTATAACCCATTTTAAAAAGCTGCTGAGACCAACACACAAATGATTGCCATTAATTTTGATTTTCTAATTCATAATTTTCTTTTTGCATATGGTAAACTGCAAAACGAGTTATTTCCAGTAATAAATCATTTCTACTATTGCAGAAAACCAAATTCATCTCTGCATCAAATCAACTGCTTTCAACAAGTACACCAACCTATCAGTATATAATTTGTTCATGTTTAAATATGAAATAAGACAAGAGTATCAGCAGTTTTAAAATCTGTGTATATGTATAAACAACGCTTGATATTTCCCTGTGTGCTGCAATTATGAGGCATGTGAATTCTGTCGTCTGCTGTGGGGTGATATGGTGTCCTCAGCTGTTCTTCATTATGGTTCCTCATTACTTCAGCTTACTCCCTGGGCTCTTGGATTTTTCTGAAACGCCACAGTTCTTCTCTCAGGCCGGCTCCAAGGACTGTAGGCTTCTTAATGCAAAACACGTTGTATAGCGGATGGCTGACAAAAGCCAAAAGCAGGCAGAGGCCATGCCATCCCATGTTGTCATCCAATAAACAGACTTCTCTCACAATTGAAGCACAGGGGCAGCAGAGTATTATCCGCAATTTCACTTTATTTTGAATGCCACTTTGTCCACTCAAGATTTATAAATGCAGTGCATGCAAGTCAATGGAATATCAAATTAAAGGTTGTTAGTTAAAAAGTTACACGTTTTCATTAATATGTAACAGGACTGTAGTCAAATGTCCATGTGATCAGAGATGTTCTATTCTTAGTCGGGGAGGAGGGCAGGAGAAAGAGACACCAAAACCTACCTGATCAGGTGTGCGGTCAGTACAGCTTTTCGGATGAAGTTATTGCCCCGATGACGGCAGAGATTGGAGATAAATGGCAATGGTATTCCACACATTGAGAAATTCAAAAATCACATGCACATACATTGTAGATGTTGGTCAGAAAGCTTTACAAAAGCATATCATGGCAAGGCACTACAGTCTGGGCTCAGATCCCTAGGATCTACACTTTTTGATCACTTAGTGCAGGAATAAGTTAGATTAAAAAGATCAAGTACTCATATATAGACTGCAAAATGCAGTCTTTATGCATCTTATTTCATAAATACTTGCTATTTTTATCTTATTTTAAACTTACCTGTTCTGGATCTCTGAATGACCTGATACAGGTATTTTCCAAATATTAGCATCTTGCAGTGTTACATAAAAAACACTGAAAAAATATTTAAGATGTAGCACAGTGTCCAGCTAAATCCATAATCATAGCTGTGCTATCATTTTCTGGCGCCAATATCCTTTAAAAGGCATGTAATTTCAATTTCAGTCCAATTTACACCAGAAAAAAAGCTATTTTTAGATCTTTGAATCCCCTAGGCTGCAACAATTTCAATCAGTTGTTCTTGACAGTTCAACACCCCCATCATTGGTTGAGACAGGTCAATAAAATGTGGAAAACCCTCAGAGAGATACATACACGCTTTGTTTAACACAGATGCTGATATGGGTGTAGTCTTTTCTGGCGTTACTGCAATGTAATTATGGTCACTGGACCAGGATGACATGGCCGGAGGTGGCGGATGCTCCTCTGCATGCTTGTCTTCGTCGTCGTCATCTTCCTCAGTCCCAGATTCTGACTCCTCCTCACCACCTTGGTTAGATGACCTCCTTTCCGGTCCAGAAATCCTCTACAGACAAGAACAGAAAACATTGTTACCCATTTAAAATAAATAATACATTAACTAAACACTCAATAAAGACAAAAGGAAAAACATCCACTGTTTGACACTACTAAAAGTGCAACATTTAAATCTTTTCATTTAAACTAAAGCAACATATATTGAAAATAGACTTCAGTGTAAAGTTGGGGGAATTTTTTTATTCTAGATTTCAATGACCTACAGCATTATAGAAAAGGAATAGATACAATACCTGATTTAGCACCTGAATTAGCAACTACTGGATTAACAACTTTTGCAATTACACCTAAATACCAATGCAAGTGTATCCTCATTATAGCAATAACCCATATGTACAAATTTCCTACTATTGAAAAATGAATATTACATGATTATTATTAGGTGCCCATTTTGAATACCTTCTGTGGTGATTTATTTGTGGTCTTTTTCTGCGCTTTGGGCTTGCCCCTCTCTTTCTGTTTGGAGTCTTTTCCATCCGTGGTGATGGTCTTCATGGCGGCAGCGGCATGTCTGAGTATGCAGTCGTTCCCACAGTAGACAGAGTCAGGGAGGGCGTCTCTCTCACAGCCAGGGCCGATGCATTTTGGGAGGGAAGATCCCTCAACTGCATTCACCTGCTAAAGACTCAGGGATGTCAAACCTCTGTGGACACTACATTACGGTAGCAGATCTACACCGTATGTAGCTTGTAGGTTTTTATAATAGCAAACTAAACAGTAGTACTTTTCCAACATCAGTTTTAAAAATAGCAATAAATTGCTTAAATGAGCATATCAAGTGCCATCTAGTTAAAACGCTTACTGATTTTAAATTACTACATTTTGTGTAAAAAATGTCAACATTCTGTGTCCTGACTGATCAAATGACTCAACGATGATTGTGGCTAATATTAACTCCAAGGTAATCCATGGCATTAGAAATAAATGGTCAAGTCATTGCATTACAGAATACAGTCCCCAAAAGCAACAACATCTGTTGTATACTGCACATTTTGGCAACTCTAGTAGCTCATCTGGGTATTCTACAGATAATATATATTGCAGCAATAGTAATAGCAGCATGCTAATCCAAACAAAGTCACAGACTGACTTCACAAGGTTCTACTCTGCAGGCAAAAAATTATTTTCATGTGTTTTGGGAACTCACACACACACACACATGAGATTCTAACAAAAACAATATAATTTGTTAAAAGAGCAAGTATTATGATCAGATCACTTGGAACCAATTATTACTTTTTATAGTATTAGCATGTTGATTTTAAAACGTATGTTAAGTACGCATTTTTACATTCGTTATCATGGTAATCTCTTCATTATTAAAAAAATATATATATACATTATATCATAATTAGACACCTTTAGTAGGTGAAATTCTATTGAGTTGATATTTCAGTTGGCCTTTACATTATTACCTTTAAAATAGCAGGAAATGTATTCAGTTGAGAAAAACACTCAATGACATGAAACCCAATAAAAAAACATTTTTTTTCATGCTTTGCAATGACACTAAAAAGTGTGGTTCTCAGATGTTGTCTGTGCCCTCTGATTTCCTTTTGATGTTTTCCCAACATTAGTTAATTTTAGTGGCCAAACCTGGTAATATATTGTACAATGAAACATTAAAAAATCCAGATATGACAGCTTTAAAATGAGCTACATTAATGAATTGTATGAATTATCTGAATCAGATATCGTTGTAATTTACATTAAATGAAAGTTAAAAATGTAATGTTCTTTTTAAAAATGTCACTTCCAATACATTCCTGAAGAAAAACTGTATTGTGCATTGATAACTGTATCCAGAACCAACAGGATTATTTCTTCAAACCCATGAAATCACAAAGTGCAGTATTCAAACTCATACTCAGTTTCATACGGAGACATACCGGCTGGAAAATCTTTATTTTCTTTTTCCCACTAGGATTGGTAGCCTTCTCGATCCTGCCCTTGATACCCAGGTCATCAGAAGCTTTCTCCTCTGTGGTGGTTGCAGAAGTGCTAGATAGTGTAGTGAGGCCAGTCTCAGTTTTACGAATGCCAGCTACTGGCCGTTTGCCATTCTCTGCAGCTGCTGTGGATGAACCAGCCTTGGAAATCTGTCCCTTCTGTGTGTAGCAGTTTGGACAGACATAGTCCTCTCCATTTCTCTCCATCAGTCGGCCACGTGCCTCAGAGATGCCAACGCAGTCGCCATGAAACCACTCCTCGCAGCGATCGCAGCAGATCATGAACCTATGCACAAGGATTTAAACAATGACCAAACACTCAATAATCATTCAATCTACAACAGACATAAAACATCTGCTTACAAAAACAGAACGCAAGCAAAGGACAATCTCTGCTTCAAACATAAACGCATGCCACTTTTTTGCATCTTGCCTGATAAGTGAAATCCTAAACACACAAACTAAAACTCAATTATAACTAAATGCACTGGGTGGCGCTGTGGAGCTTGTTAAGTTGATTGCATTTCATTCATAGTTGTCTTCTGCCTCCAGGCGCAGCGAGGTTTGGAATTACTTTGATCAAAATTATTTTACTGAAGTAAATGACCTTAAAAAATGGAATTACTTTTGATCAAATGAATCAACATGTCTTGTCAAAACATTGTTGAGTGGATGAGTCACAATATCACCTCCATGAAATCCAAACACTAGTCGAATGAGGAAAGACAGCTGTGGATCAATGCATTCACAACTGCAGGTAAGCGAACCTGTACCCGCGAGTGAGCCGAGATGATAACTTTATAAAGGTATCAGATTAAGATATCTGTTAGCAAAATGATTGAGACATGCTTCCTTTAAGTTTCATCGAGGTAGACAGGTTTAAGAATAGAAAACTCAAAGCACTGTTATTGTTATCAGATTGAGGAGCCAGCAAGAAGCGTGTGGAAAAACCAAGGCGCAAAATAACTGCCCGTGAACTGAGAAAAGTCAAGCGTGCAGCTGCCAAGATGCCACTTGCCACCAGTTTGGCCATATTTTAGAGCTGCAACATCACTGGAGTGCCCAAAAGCACAAGGTGTGCAATACTCAGAGACATGGCCAAGGTAAGAAAGGCAGAAAGTCGACCACCACTGAACAAGACACACAAGCTGAAACGTCAAGACTGGGCCAAGAAATATCTCAAGACTGATTTTTCTAAGGTTTTATGGACTGATGAAATGAGAGTGAGTCTTGATGGGCCAGATGGATGGGCCCGTGGCTGGATTGGTAAAGGGCAGAGAGCTCCAGTCCGACTCAGACACCAGCAAGGTGGAGGTGGAGTACTGGTTTGGGCTGGTATCATCAAAGATGAGCTTGTGGGGCCTTTTCGGGTTGAGGATGGAGTTAAGCTCAACTCCCAGTCCTACTGCCAGTTTCTGGAAGACACCTTCTTCAAGCAGTGGTACAGGAAGAAGTCTGCATCCTTCAAGAAAAACATGATTTTCATGCAGGACAATGCTCCATCACACGCGTCCAAGTACTCCACAGCGTGGCTGGCAAGAAAGGGTATAAAAGAAGAAAATCTAATGATATGGCCTCCTTGTTCACCTGATCTGAACCCCATTGAGAACCTGTGGTCCATCATCAAATGTGCGATTTACAAGGAGGGAAAACAGTACACCTCTCTGAACAGTGTCTGGGAGGCTGTGGTTGCTGCTGCACGCAATGTTGATGGTGAACAGATCAAAACACTGACAGAATCCATGGATGGCAGGCTTTTGAGTGTCCTTGCAAAGAAAGGTGGCTATATTGGTCACTGATTTGTTTTTGTTTGGTTTTTGAATGTCAGAAATGTATATTTGTGAATGTTGAGATGTTATATTGGTTTCACTGGTAAAAATAAATAATTGAAATGGGTATAAATTTGTTTTTTGTTAAGTTGCCTAATAATTATGCACAGTAATAGTCACCTGCACACACAGATATCCCCCTAAAATAGCTAAAACTAAAAACCACTTCCAAAAATATTCAGCTTTGATATTAATGAGTTTGTTTTCATTGACAACATGGTTGTTGTTTAATTATTAATGTTGTAAAATTAATCCTCAAAAATACAACTTGCCTAATAATTCTGCACTCCCTGTATATGCCGCCTTGAGTTTATATGCATGTTCTGTACAAAAACTGGCATTGTCTGCTTTATTAGCATATTTTTCCATTCACTCTGCATCGGCTAAAATGCTTCTGTTCTACATATTTTTTGTTTACACACGTTTTTGACTAAAAAATCTCAAGATATAATGCAATCATGTTACGTATATTTGCTAATCGTAAGCTTGTTAAGAAATGGTGCAAAAAAAATGATGATTAAATATTTTTAGTTTTTCTTGTTAAATTTATAAATAAACAAATATTTGATTATTCATTTTTAATGAGCCCAAATATTCAAATACAATATTTTTAGAAAAATGCCCATCCTTATTGGAAATAACTGCATACTGGAATGCAACAAACTATGTGCCTCACTCATAGATCAAACTATATCTACTGTCATTGTGTCAAATGCATACACATTATGGATAATACCGGTTACTAACGGTTTAGTTTTAAGATGTACATGATACTTATAACTTGCGCAAGACCTAATAGTTTTAGCATGCAAAACACTTACTAGCACTCATTATATTGATTCCTTCTAGGCTTTAAGTCAATAAAACTATTTAGGCTTTCTAAGAAACTTATGATTTAGTTTAAAACACTTCAGGCGATACGCCTGTACAATCTTACAGCGTATAAGAACTAGGGATGTGCCAATCCGATACTCAGAATCGGCTCCGATACCACCATTATTTGCCGGATCGGGTATCGCTCAGACGGGACCGATCCAAATCTGATACTGTGTTATTGTTAAGCCCCGGTGCCCCACAAAAAACAAAGCATCATCAACGCTTTGCGCACTAAATTAAGTGTACTGAAGCCATTACATAGTTTAATGTGAGTTACAGATGAATATTTAAAGGTCCCATGGCATGGCATTTTTCTATTATTTTATAGTGTTTCCTGAGGTGTACTTATATTGTTAGTATGATTTTTACATCATAAAATGTCATAATTTAGAAATAAAAGGCATTTTTTCTATACTGCTGTTTGCCCTGTGGCTGAATGCCCTGCTTCAAGAGGCGTGTCTGCTGTGAGACTTCAGTAAAAACACCCACTGTTGTGATTGGCTGACATCTTTGCATTTTAAATGAGCGGAGGGGGCGTGGCTTAACGAGGCACGAGCAGGCACGAGTCTGCCAGAGACGGATGGACCTGAGTTCACTTCTCATCAGTTCTCAGTCTCAGTTCAGGGTGAACTGTTGTAGTTACTAGCATATACTTCAGGTTATTAGTTTATTTCTAGTCGGAGGGGCTGTCACTCATGTCAGAAAGTTAGTAACTTTAGTAAATGATGGATCAGCGCTGACTCGAGACGCGAACCGTTTAGAACGATTCAGTCCGATTTGGTGAACTGGTTCGGTTCACTAAAAGGAACCGATTCAAAAGAATGATTTGTTCGCGAACCGGACATCATGGAGACGGAGCGATTGCTAACAAAGTTATTTATAGTAACTTCTGAGTTATGAGAGCGCTGTCAGTCAGCGCGAGTTTATTGTGTTTGTATCTGAGAGTTCTGAATAAACACGAGTCCCAGTCACGCCGAGTCCGTCTTCATCATTATTACCAACTTTGTAACACATGCAAAGTACCATTACAGCTGTCGAGATGAACGAGTTAAAAGTAAGTGTTGAGTATAGCATTATTTCTAGATATGTTCCAATCATATGAATAGCGTCAGTGACGCGCATTGAGTAACGTTACACAGCGCAAACAAAGACACAACAACAGTAATCGAATGTAATCCAGTTTATTGTGGGGAAAGATGGCTAGCCTAGCCCAGATATGCTCACGCTTACCCCCCTTCTGCTTAATCTCACGCCGCGTTTGGTGCCTCCGCTGTGGGCCAGATGCAGTACTGGGGGTCTGGGATGTTGAAGGCCGAGCTTCGGCGTGTGTGAGGTTTATCTCTAAAGATGTGACTGCTGGTGTTAAACAGAAAAGACTGTATGCACATTTTAGAACGATAGACGCGACGAGGACGTACAAAAACACTGACTCACAAGATAGAAAACACCGTTCTGTCGGGAGAGAGAGAAGCCGCTGCGTGTGCACGAATAATAAATAATTAGCTACACATAAGAGATCACTGATCACAGATCAGAAGGAACTGAAGAAAGACTTCTGTTTTCATTTGTACATCCAAACACTGAGAAACTGCCTGCGTTCACTCGTTCACAAGGAATGATCTCTCGAGCGTTTGCATGGGCGTGGCAGATTCTCTGGGCGGAGGAAAGGGAGGTAACCGTTCCTGCTTGGACGTCAAACCAGGAGACTTCAAGATTGGCTCGTCTGGCCTGTCATTTTCTCAAAGGCAGAGAACGAAAGCCAGAACTCGGGTTTACACCGATCAACATTTCTATCCACTTGGGGACAATATTCAGGCTAGGGGAACTCATATTAATGTTGAAATACCTCATAAAATGAAAATTTCATGCCATGGGACCTTTAAGTCAATAAGAACACTTGAGTTTTGTCCCTTTTTGCTCTCAATCTTCTGCTGATGACCGTCACATAAGAGCTCCTTTTACTTTTAGTATGTTTATATATAGGCCAATGATTAAATGTGTATGCCAATGATATTAATTGAAGTTTATTTCATTAATACCATTTATTAGTCACTTTACAATATGTATATTTATAACTTGTATATGTATAAAATATGCATTACATTTTATAAATTAAACTAATATAAAATGTATCATTTTGTAAATACAAATAACTTAAAATAATTTACATTTCATAAAATGAATCTTGTCCCCCCCCCCCCCCCCCCCCTGCTAAATCTACATGCATCAGTTGCAATTTAAGTCTCTCAATAGCCAGCAAAAAAGATATCGGCTATCAACATCTCATGCACCTGCATCAAAGACACATACCTTTTGTTGTGTTTCTGCCTGCAGATGCAGTAAAGTGCATTAGGGTCATAACCATCACTGTCGCACTCACTGGACGACGACTCATCATCGTCGTTGTCATCATCGTCGTAGTCGTCATCATCATCATCATCCTCTTTCTTCTCTTTGCGGAGCTTCACTCCTACTTTGGGTTTAGTGTTTCTTATAGAATCTTTACTGGCTGCTCTGGTAGGACGTCTATTTATGGACTCGTTTGATAAATTCTCTTTGCTCTCATTACCCTCCTCCACATCTTCCTCTTCTTTCGTCACATCCATCGGTTGTTCCATGTTTGCTTCAACATCCTTTTCATCTTCAGCACTGACCGCAGTCTCAACGTGTTCTTGAGTCTCTTTCGTTACTTCGTTTCCAGTCTCCTCTTCGTTTTCAGAGCTGCCGTCATCACTCACCGAGCCTCCGCCTGCTTTAGGCTTCACTGCCCTCCTCGTCCTTCCCCGGCCCCTTTTCCTTTTCTCCGGTGAGGCCGCTTTTTGTTCCTCTGCTTTGGCTTCCGCATTTCCGTCAAAGCTGGCCTCGGAAGCAGTCTCAGCATCGGTCGGGGTCTGGGATGGAGGATCCCCTCCCTCAAGTCGTGAGGGACAACTTCTCCTGCCCGTTCCTCTTCCTCGCTTCACAGTGACCAGAAACTCTTCCAATTTGTCTGTGCGCTTTGCCTGCCTGCCGCTACGACGAACTGGGGCACCTTTGCCCTCTGGGGTCTCTGCTGCCATTTCTCCAGGGATTTCCCTCTTAGCAATGGTGGTCCGACGAAAGCCCCAAGTCTTCTTAAACTCACGTGAGGGCTTTGTGGATTTGTCAGGGTCCTCTACTTTATCTTCACTAACATCACCTTGTTCTTTTTGATCTTTGACTTCATACAAGATCGATGTTGGTTCTGCGTGTGAAACGTAGCAAAATTAGTCGACAATAAATGTTTAAATGCTAGATATGCAATTTGGATCACAAAACTGTGATGAGGCCTTCAAGCTGATATACCAATCAAAATTCAGGTGCAATTTCAGCAAAAACATGTTAATTGATATGGTGATATTCCACATATAAATTCCACATATTTTGCCTTTTAATATTTTCAGTGCATATATCTTAAATCTCTTAAAGTGATTACATCCTGTTTCAGTAATTTCCCAATTTGAAACCCTGATTGGAGTCAATCCCACGGCTCTCTTGTACAGGAGTGCATGTGGTGGAGTGGGCCGTGGGTACCTTGTGAGCTGGTATCCACGAAATCCTGGCTGGGCTCAGGCTCAGGGGCTTGAGCCAGCTCAGGGCTCACACTCTCCTCCATAGCAGAGAGACACTATTTTTCAAACAGAATATCTATAATTAAGAAAGAACAAAGATTTAATGGAGAGCACAACTCCCAAATAGTACTACAAATTCCTAAGCGAATAGGAACGTGGCTTCCTAGTAGAAGATGCCAGTGAGTCTTTCCTTTGGGTGTGTCATGAATGCATTTATTGAGTAAATTGTGCCGATCAGGCCTATAAAAAGGATTTAACATGCTTCAGATGTTTAAAAGTGCTCCATCCCTGATCTATTGAATTCAGAGTGGTGTCAAATCAAAATACAGCATATACAAATTTAAGGACGAGTAAAATATTATCTAAACAAAACTATGACACTAATGGAAACTATATATCTAGTTCATACACTGCACACTGGGCTCCTCAAAACTATTACATTAAACTAAATAATTCTAACTAACTATCTAAATATAATAAATATCAAGAACATCTTTGACTTTAAACTGTATAATTCAGAGAATCATGCCCCTTGAATCTTATTACACAAAACACCAGTAAAATAACGTACATAGAGTACACAACTTTATAATACTAATAATATTAACCCTTTCCACATGTAAATCCCAAATTCAACTCACAGCATTGTCAAAATACAGTAGAAACTAAATAGTTTATTTTTATAAATTAATACTTTTATTCAGCAAGGACACAAAAAAGCAGCTTTGCCATCACAAGAATAAATTACATTTTAAAATAATTGTTTCTATTTTAGTATAATTTAAAATGTAATTTCACACTATTGAAATATATTTTATTAATCTGTTTTGCCATAAATGCAGCTTTGTTGAACATAAGCCTTTTCTTTCAAAGTCTATACACACACACACACACACACACACACACAGGACAAGACTTAGCATACCAGTATAATACTAGTAGAAATACACTCACCTAAAGGATTATTAGGAACACCATACTAATACTGTGTTTGACCCCCTTTCACCTTCAGAACTGCCTTAATTCTACATGGCATTGATTCAACAAGGTGCTGAACGCATTCTTTAGAAATGTTGGCCCATATTGATAGGATAGCATCTTGCAGTTGATGGAGATTTGTGGGATGCACATCCAGGGCACGAAGCTCCTGTTCCACCACATCCCAAAGATGCTCTATTGGGTTGAGATCTGGTGACCGTGGGGGCCATTTTAGTACAGTGAACTCATTGTCATGTTCAAGAAACCAATTTGAAATGATTCGAGCTTTGTGACATGGTGCATTATCCTGCTGGAAGTAGCCATCAGAGGAATCATAAAGGGATGGACATGGTCAGAAACAATGCTCAGGTAGGCCGTGGCATTTAAAACGATACCAAATTGGCACTAAGGGACCTAAAGTATGTAAAGGGTCTTCTGCTGTTGTAGCCCATCTGCCACAAGGTTCCGCGTGTTGTGGCTTCACAAATGCTTTGCTGCATACCTCGGGTGTAACGAGTGGTTATTTCAGTCAAAGTTGCTCTTCTATCAGCTTGAATCAGTCGGCCCATTCTCCTCTGACCTCTAGCATCAACAAGGCATTTTCGCCCACAGGACTGCCGCAAACTGGATGTTTTTCCCTTTTCACACCATTCTTTGTAAACCCTAGAAATGGTTGTGCGTGAAAATCCCAGTAACTGAGCAGATTGTGAAATACTCAGACCGGCCCGTCTGGCCCAAACAACCATGCCACGCTCAAAATTGCTTAAATCACATTTCTTTCCCATTCTGACATTCAGTTTGGAGTTCAGGAGATTGTCTTGACCAGGACCACACCCCTAAATGCATTGAAGCAACTGCCATGTGATTGATTGATTAGATAATTGCATTAATGAGAAATTGAACAGGTGTCCCTAATAATACTTTAGGTGAGTGTATTCCATAATTATTATTTTTATTCTTTAAGCAGGATGAGTTAAACATATCTACTTAATTTATAGAAAAAGATTTCATCATAAGCTGAAAAACTGAGCCATTTTGAGCTTGAGTTCTGACAAAGACTTAATACTAATCAATACACTGACTCTTCAAGTAGACATACACAGACATGCATAACAAGTTTGTATTACCACTGAAAAATTGCTTTTGCATTAAGACCTTTTGAGTATCATACAACAGTGTTATACATGTATTACATTGGGTATTATTATAGTAGTCTAATTACAATGCACTTTTGAATTCCATAAATGATGCATTTAATTTATCATTCAGTTTAATTCATTTGACACTTTTCACACACTAGGAATTAATTTCATATTACTATGATTATTTTGAATTTCACACTTAAGATCACTTTAATGGCAAGAGCTGCATTAACAACGACTAATAAAGGCTGTATAGCCTACATGTTTAAAGGTCCCGTTCTTCGTGATCCCATTGTTCAAACTTTAGTTAGTGTGTAATGTTGCTGTTAGAGCATAAATAATATCTGTAAAATTATAAAGCTCAAAGTTCAATGCCAAGCGAGATATTTTATTTAACAGAAGTTCCCTTTCAAAGCCTACAGCGAACGGCTGGCTTGGACTACATCCTGGTACTTCCTTCATAAATGACGTCAGTAGAACAGACTAACCTCCGCCCACAAGAATAAGCGAAAAAAGGGGGCGTGGTCTTGTTGCTGTCCCACGTGGAGAAGAGGACGTGTCGCGTGGAGAAAAGCAATTGTTGCGTTTGAGTGTGTTTGTCGCCATGTCGTCGAGACGCTGTTATTTTCATCCCGGAGTCAAATCACCTTTGTTTGGCTTTCCCAGGGATGCTGTAGAGATCATTAAGCGTATACATCTCCCGTTAAGAGGCGTGACCTTTCCATGTGCGCTAAGCTGCTGTCGAATCACAACACAGGAACCGTGCCACGTTCGCTAAGCTGCGGTCAAATCACAACACAGGAACCGCTGGCACAATCAGAACTCGTTACGCATTTCTGAAGGAGGGACTTCATAGAACAAGGAACTCATCAACCAGTTTTTAGGACAGTGAAAACAGCGGTGTACAGATAAGCAAATTGTGTTAAAAATGCTGGGTTTTTTTAACACGCGAAACATGAACACATGTTATATTGCACACTGTTAACACAATCAAAGCTTCAAAAAAACACGAAGAACGGGACCTTTAACAATGCAATCTAGAGAAACCCAGACCTGCTGTAAGAAGACACCTGCTTGCTATAACATGCATTTGGAAATGGAGGTAAAGTGTTATATCATTCATAAGGATCAAGTTTCCAGGACACAATTACTGTCAACCATTCTCACTACAATAAACAGTAACAGTGTGATTTCAGTTGTCAAAAACCATGCAGTCTCATACTAACAGTAGTGAAATGCTGTACCTGTTTGCTATGATGACTGGAACTCTTCTATTTAAGATACTGACCTAAAACCAACAAAAAGAATAGTTCATTTGAAATGAAAACTTAAGCTCTCATGTTAAGGTTACTTTAATGTGCTAGGTTGTCCTTTCAGCATTGACAAAAAAAATAAAGAGTAAGCACACCAACCATGTAGCAAAACTGTTACACAAGATCAACTGAACAAAGATTTGCATTGTTTATGTCACAATGTTGTAAAAAAAAAAAAAAAAAAACATTGGATAGTCATTGGATAGTTAGAGTGACATAAATTTGGAAATTAGGATGTCTTGTCTATTAATCTTTAAAAAAAACTACAGTTAATACATTTGCAAAAATAACCCGTTTACCTGAATACTTTAAGCAAATGGATCTTCTAAATGTAATTAAATATGCCATATATTATATAACCACCAAATATATTCATCAACCACTGCAATATAACCGACTTAAGTTTGAGTCCAGTCTTACTGAATAAACTTTAAAACATTTATAATGCATTTTTATTTAATGGGGTCATGAACTGGCTTTTTTTTTTATACGGTTGTCTAAGGTCAACTAATGACGTTTGTGTGGTTTTACGTTAAAAAACATCATAATGAATAAGTAATAGGCTATTTTCTGCCCTGGTTTTGAGCCTCTCTCATGGAACGCTCTGTTTTTATGGGCGTGCCACACTGAAGACTTTGAAGTAAACGGCCACTGCTATGATTGGATAAGCTTTGCATATTATAATGAGCTTGCGCTACCTCCTTGAGTACAAGGTGATGAATTGTTTTGAAATCGTGTGGGAAAATGGCAACTGGAATGATTCGCCCAGAGGGCTCTCAAAATGTCTTTATCAAACAAACACAACGATTTATCAAGTCAAGAGAGCGAACAACGCACATCAAGAAAGGAATGTTATTTTTTAGGCCGGTGATACATTTTGGTAGCCCGTCTGGAAAACAAAGCAGGACGTTGGGCTTTGCAAGCCCTGGCCCAAACATGTCCGAGTCTGATCACGAATCGAAGCACATTGAACCAACAACACATCAAACAAAGGATTCTCCAGCCTGGATTCTCCAAGTTATGTTCAGTTAGACACATACACATAATCAATAGATATCAAACAATCTGTAAAAATGCAATACTATCGCATTATTTTTATATATATATATATATATATATATATATATATATATATATATATATATATATATATATATATATATATATATATATAAATTGCGCTCACATTAGTCTGTTGCTTCATTCATGTAATCTCATCATGTCTGCAAATCCAGTATCTTGTTTACAAACGAATCTGTGATGAAATGAAGGAACAAACGCGCAATGTCTTTCCCACATGAGCTGGATATTCATTAAAAATAAAGTTCATTCATAATAATGGAATCAGAATTAATTTTATGCAGCATGTTTATTGCTTGGAAGTTCGATCCGGGTTTAGCTACATGTAGGCCGTGGCACATTCTGAGATTGAGTGTTTGCTGGGCCTGATCTAATAAAAGCTTTTCTTTGACTAACAAGGGAGTTTTCAGCTCCAAAACTTACAGGATATTCTTATATCACAATGAACTTTTATACATCAATGGCTGAATGAAAAGTTGATTTCTCAATTCATGACCCCTTTAACTTTACTCATATTAGTCGTGTTCAATTAATGATGCAATTAACACTTTTAAGTGTTTACAAACAAGTGCATGCTCATAGCATTACCATCCCTCTTACAAAACACGTCATGTATCAACCTTAAATATACTGAGTATACTAATACAAAATATATAACATAAGAATGGAAAGAAACGGCACATTTGTTGAAGAAAAATATAATTGCTACATTACAAACGTTCTCAGGCCTAGTCATTAATAAAAGCATTAGATCCTAAAATCACCCTTGTCCGGTGTAATTTATGGTAAGATAATCCATTTGAGTGATATATTTATGAATATACAATTCCTGTATAGTACATTGGTCGTTTTAAACTAAATAAATAAAAAAATACATCGGCGTGCTCGCTATGGAATGGCCGCCCACAGCATCACGCATAACGTATACGCCAACAAAACTGACACGAGCAACCCAGCACAGCTATAACCCCTACCTGCTGTATATACAGTCAAGCGTAATAAACACATTTGACAATGAGACAAAACAACGACTTCCAGGATTAAATATTGAGATTTGTTACTTGCCCGTTAGCTTTAGCTAATCGCTAGCGCACGACCTCCATTTCACTGTCTCTTACACAAGAGACCCCTTTATTCCTGATAATTTGTTCCTTAGACTTAATCATAAGAGTCTATGTATATATACACATATAACACTACAATTCATGTAACGTTAGTAACTTACTGCTGCTAAATCTAACTCATTTCTGCGAATCGGTTCTTTCGAACAGGCCGTTTTTGTCATCTAGTAATGACGCCATCACGTGGTTCCTACGTCCCGGCGTTCCAATACAACATAACGTACGAATATATTGCAGTTTATTACGTTATTGATAAGTCTGTTAATTGTAAGTGTATATTATTTGGCATACCCTAGTGTCGCGACCGATTCAAAATGGCTGCTTTCATGAACCGAGTAAAAAAGGATTCGTTAACGAATTGCATGTGAGCACTGGTGGGTTTCGGTCACGGAGAGCTGCCACGTGAGAAGCTGTTATCGTCTACACGCAATTTTTCATGATTTAAATATCAAAATAATCTAGAGAGAGTTCATAATCGTGCAGAAAATGCTGAAGACTAAATATTTAAACAATTTAAAAGTATAAAAAAATCACAGATATCCTTATCTGCACGAGCTTGATTTCCCATGCCTCCTATCCGTGCAGAAAAACACACTCAGTCATAAACAAAAATACTTAACATTGCAATAAATTAGAAGCGCACAAACAATGTGCACCCCGTTTGGTGTAAAGCAGAGGACCGCACACACCCATTTTGTCGACACAGTACACATTCAAAGCTTCATTGCACAACATTTCGCATAACATCACATTTTTTAAAAACGACGTAAATAATGCAATGGGATAACAGCAATCTGTAAATAGTTTAGAGATAGTGTGCAGTCAGAATCGTGATAAAACATGATTTCCGTACATAAGACAGACATGCGTTTAAACTCACGTACCAAAAGCTATTGGTTAATAAAAAACACAACTGTTTACTCGTCGGTCCCGGGTTGTTTTTACTCCATCTGGAATAATCGTATTTATCGGATACGATAAGATAAGGAGGCTCGTGGCGCCATTACTGGAGCGCGAGTTTCACTGATGTAAATCTGTCAAACTGTGTCTGCACCTCTACCTTTATTAAGCACGAATAAACAGACAAATAACATGCACTAGTGTTCATTACAACTGGAACTGCATACTTACTTGTTAACATTAATGTCGTTCGGCGTACGGTCAATGCAACGGTGTGACCTCCATTTTCTTGTTGATGATGGCGGCGAATTTTTTGCATGTAGTGCTCCAGTCCAGATAGCATGAGACGAAGCACATTCGAAGTTGAAGAATGTAGGACAGCGACACAGTGTCGTGGGGGTGTAAATGCATCATCCACAGATATCTGTCAGGCAGAAGTGCGCCCTCTAGTTTGCAGAATCAGAATACACAATAGGCAAAAAAGGCAATGGACCAGATATGCTTCAGGCTACACTTTTACAAGGGAATGTGAATAAAATCTATTTTAAATAAATATAAGTATATATATAGTGTTGGGTATTGCACATGTGCAATATACTGTCCAATAGGAACATGCTTGTTATTGCACTGTAGGGGCATTTAACAGTTCATAGTTGGCCTGAGGAAAGAAACTTTTCTGTTGCCCACCTGTTCAGGTGCTCAGTGCTCTGTAGCACCGACCAGACAGCAACAGTTCAAAGAGGAAGTGGCCTGGATGTGAGGGGTCCAGAGTGATTTTTCCAGCCCTTTTCCTCTGTCTGGACGAGTACAATTCTTGGAGGGTGGAAAGGGGTGTACCAGCAGTCTGGACTATCCGCTGTAGTCTTCTGGGGTCTGAATTGGTAGCTGAGCCAAACCAAAGTCCCTTTCAGGCAAGTCATTTCACTCGGCGACCATCTTTGACGCCTCTGAAGCAGCTATTTCAGTCATGTAAGTATACAGCTCCAATCTCTTTGAATGGGGAAACATCAAAATCTCCAAAGCTGTTCACCAAGCTTATACGAATAAATATGACAACAACTGTATCATACATGTGGTTTCTTTTGCTCAAATAGCATTTAAAAAAAAAAAAATCAGGCTGGAGCAGCCAATGCGCAGGAGCTGTAGCAACCGATTGGTTTTATTTATTTATTTAGAAGGCTGGACTTATTCCTCCATATTGAGCGTTGCACTTTCTCCCATTCATAGTAATACCAATGCACCATCTTTCTATATATAAAGTCTTTGGCCAAACCAGAAAAGACGTGCAGAGGACAGACCCTATTACTGGCTTCTTTCTCCTGAAGACCACTGTCATCTCTACTGTTTTGAGCATCTGCCTCACTCAGCCTGCTGCTCACCCTCCCTTCTAAATGCAGACATGTCTCCATCTTCGATGAAGCCGATTACTGTGGTGTCGCCTGCAAACTTTAGGAGCTTGACTGAGGGGTCTCTTGACAGAGAATATCTGACCGCATACTCTTGGGTCAACAGTTGAACCATGCATGCAATGCCTCATAAAAAAAATTAAAGGAATGAAATCAAAATTGTTCACATTTTTTAATGATTATTTTAAAACGCATGTGCCCTTAATCTTTAAACAATATAACTTTAGGTTACTTACTTAACCACGTTTCTCTGATAACAGATGTGAAGTATCACACTATTGGAGACAACTCTGGGGCAACCAATTCTGTAAGCAATTGCACCACATCTGTCAGTTGACATAACAATCACTACAGGAGTCCCGCCTCCCTAATATATATTGCTGTTAGTGGTCCCCACTTCATTCTCAGCATATCTCTTCTCTGTGCAACTGCAATATGTGGTTAAAAGAAAACTGAAGTTATGCAAGTAACCTAAAGTTCTATTTCATACTGTAACGACTCGTCACTCGGAGTGGGATCCATGTGCAAACTTTATTGAAAATCGAGATCGTACAGGCAAGGGTCAAGCACCAGCAAACCAAGCCAACGGAGAGCACACAAATACAGGTCGGTGAACAGGCGAAGGGTCAGGGCAGGCAGATAACGATCACAGGTCCAGATAGAGCAAAAGGTAGGTTAGGCAGGCAGCAAAGGGTCGTAGAATGAACAGGATAAATACGCTCAGAGTTGTACACCGTGGCAATACAAAACTTCGCAGTGATTACAGGGAGAAAGTCAGCTTAAATAGACCAGGGGATTGGCTACAGCTGGAGCAGTTGATCAGAGCCAGGTACGGGGCTTATGGGAAATGTAGTGTGGGGAACAGACAGTCAATACTCGGGTGATGGAGCCCTCTGGCGGTCAGAGGAGGGAATCACGGAGCTCGACTCGGTGAAGATCAGCCTGTCCTCTCTGCCGATGAATGGCTCGTTGGAGGTGAGTGTGGGCTTGGTTCCAGGTCTCCTCACTCCTGCGTAGCCAGTCATTAACTGCTGGGACCTCAGTGGGCTCTCCCGACCAAGGGAATAGGGGTGGCTGGAATCCTAGTATGCACTGAAAGGGGGTAAGACCAGTAGAGGGTTTCTGGATGGAGTTTTGGGCGTACTCAGCCCACACCAGATAGCATCATTCTGATGTTGGTTGCAATAAGATCGTAGGAACCGGATGATTTCTTGGTTCAACCTCTCAGTTTGACCATTGGACTGCGGATGATACCCAGATGTAAGGCTTATGTTAACCTTGAGCGTCTTGAAGAAAGCAGCCCAGACTCGTGAAGTGAACTGGGGGCCTCGATCGGAAACTATATCTTCAGGTAACCCATAGAAGCGGAAGACCAGGTTGCAGAGGTGTTCGGCTGTCTGTAGGGCAGTGGGGAGCTGGGGTAGAGGTATGAGGTGGCAGGCCTTAGAAAATCGGTCCACGACGGTAAGGATGGTGGTGTGGCCGTTGGAAACTGGTAGGTCGGTAATGAAGTCGACAGCAATGTGCGACCAAGAACGTTGTGGAATAGGTTGGAGTAGGCCTGCTGGCAGTTGCTGTGGAGTCTTCTGTGCGTTGCAAGTCTGGCATCGGTGGACGAACGTGGTGGTATCCTTGGACAGGGAAGGCCACAAAAACCGGTTCTGTAGGAGTGAGATGGTGGTGGTGATGCCAGGGTGACCAGAACTGGATAGGGAATGGACCTGTTCGAGGACCCGGGTATGGAGGGCCTCTGGAATGAAGATCTTGCCTGGGGGACAACCATTGGGGACTTCCGCCTGAGTGTTTGCCTGCTCGATCTCAGTTATAATGTCCCACTGGACAGGAGCGACTATGAGTTTGGGGGACAAGATGGTTGCAGGAAGCTGAGGTGATTGGTCTGGCTCGTGTTGCCTGGACAGGGCATCGGCTTTGGTGTTCTTGGATCCGGGGCGGTAAGTGAGAGTGATGTCAAAACGGGTGAAAAAGAGAGACCAGCGTGCCTGCCTGGGGTTGAGTCTCTTGGCTGTTCTCAGGTACTCCAGATTCTTATGGTCAGTCAGTACAGTGAACGGATGAGTGGATCCCTCCAACCAGTGGCGCCACTCCTCGAAGGCAGCTTTCATAGCTAAGAGTTCCTTGTCTCCGGCGTCATAGTTCCTTTCGGCAGCATTCAACTTCCTGGAGTAAAAGGCACATAAAATGTAACTTAGGAGGCGTACCTTGTCTTTGGGAGAGGATAGCACCCAGGCCAGTATTGGAGGCATCTACCTCAACGAGGAAGGGGAGATCAGGGTCCGGATGGCGCAGGATGGGAGCTAAGACGAACCGTTGTTTCAGTTGTTCTAAAGCCTGGGCAGCTGTGTCAGACCATTTGCGGCGGTTGGCTCCCTTCTTAATCATGGACGTTAGGGGATTGGCCACTGAACTGAAGCCCCTGATGAAGCGACAATAAAAGTTAGCAAAGCCCAAGAAGCGTTGAAGCTCTTTCAAGGTGGTGGGTCGTGGCCAGCTAAGAACCGCTCGGACCTTCCCCTCATCCATAGCGACCCCCTCTGGACTGATGACATATCCCAGGAATGTAGTGGACGTCTGATAAAATTCACACTTCTCTGCCTTTGCATATAGCTGGTGTTGAATGAGTTGCTGGAGAACAGCCCTGACGTGTTGGACGTGCTCGTCGTAGGTGTCTGAAAAGACCAAGATATCATCAATTTAGACAATGACTGGGTGATTAAGCCTCTGGAGTCTCTAAAAACATTGTTGATGAACGACTGGAAAACGGAGAGACTGTTGACCAGGCCGAAGGGCATGACCAGGTATTCATAGTGCCCTGAGATAGTAGAAAAGGCAGTTTTCCACTCATCCCCCTCTCGTATGCGAATAAGATTGTAGACACTGCGAAGATCTAGTTTTGTGTAGTATTTGGCCGTTCAGAGCTGCTCCAAAGCTCTTGGGACCAGAGGAAGAGGGTATCGGAACTTGACAGTCACCTCGTTCAAACCTCTATAGTCGATGCACGGTCGAAGACCTCCATCCTTCTTCTGGATGAAGAAGAATCCAGCAGATGCAGGAGACATAAAAGGTCGAATGAAGCCCTTCGCTAATTCCTCCTCGATGTATTTCTTCATGGCCGCGGACTCGGGCTGAGAGAGTGGAAAAATGCGACCCTTGGGAGGGAAGAGCCAGGGAGCAGGTCGATGGCGCAGTCGCAGGTCCTGTGCGGAGGCAGTTTGGAAGCTTTGACCTTACTGAAAGCTATAGCCAGATCAGCATACTCGTTGGGAAGATTGGGGACAGAAGTGCATTCCTCCGAGACAGTGACAGACCGGACCGGCATGGATGAGATCTGAGGAAGACCTTTGGGGTAGCAGGAAATGTTCCACTGGGTGATCTGACCAGCTCTCCAGGAGATGTGAGGATCATGTAGACGGAGCCAAGGCAAACCGAGGATATCAGCAGCTCTTGGGTGCTGAACGACACTTGTCCAGAGCCCAGCGGACGACCGTCTATCGCTTCAACTGAGAGGGAAGAAGTGCATTGAGTGAGAGCAATACTGTTCAGCTGGGCAAATTCTTTGGACATAAAATTTCCAGCCGCCCCTGAGTCCAGAAGAGCGGTGGTGGAAATCTTACGACTATTAAGAGGAATGAGCAGGTGATAGGCACAGTAACGCACAAATCAGGGTTTAAAGTGTCTAGGGCAACACTCACCAAGTTCTGGGACTCTGGAACTGGTCTAGAAGGGCAGGAAACTCGTAGATGGCCAGGTTGTCCACAGTACAAACATAGGTGCTGTGCCAATCGCCGAGCTTTCTCAATGGCAGATAAATGGTAGGTGTTGATTTGCATGGGTTCTGCTTCGTCTGAGCGTGGAGTTGCGGGTGCTCGGGGAATGCCGCGAGTGTTTGATCTTCACAATCTAACAAGGTTGTCAATCCGTGTCACTCGGTGACACATACATTTGTTCGGTATCTCACTATGGGATATAGACAACTCCCACACTGACATGAAATAGGTTTACCTTTTTGAGAATCAACCCATGAAACAAATAACTGATCCACATCCACAACAGTGTGCACCATCGATCAAACACATTCCATTTCCGATCATATGCAGAGCATATTGAAGCCGCTTTTGCATTCTGAATAGTATTAATCACCATTGAAGGCAAACCTGTAACACTTAAGTTCAACCTATCACGAGATAGGCCCAAAGAGCCACTTTGTCCGGGGCTGGGTGAAAAATTTCCCTGTGCACTTGTGAGAGGTCCCTGTGCAGTGGAAGAGGCTAGGGCTGGTCACACAGGAGCTAGATTATTTCCATCAGGCACAACTTCCCGGGCCAGTTAGGGGCAATCAGTGTGACTGTGTGACCACATTCTCGTACTCTTTTTAGTGTTGGTATAATTAGACTAGGAAATGTGTAAAGCAATGCTTTTGGCGGTGGGTGTGCTAGAGCCTTCACAACCATAGGTCGTCTCTTGCCAGAGAGAAAAATAGAGGGCAATGAGTGTTTTCGTGTGAGGTGAAGGGATCTATAGCAGCTCTGTCGAACCTTTCCCACAACTGGCTCACTACCTGGGGGTGGAGAGTCCAGCGCCACTGTCCAGTGCGAAAAAACACTCTCATTCTCATTCACAACAGTTCCAGTGGAATAACTCAGACAGTCAAGGCCATCAGTCTCAGAAGATGTAAACATAGTCTAAATGGGACCTTCTTCCCCTTCTGAAAAAGGGATAAATAGCCATGAATTGACCTGATACATTCCTCCAACAGAAATGCTTGGTCTGAGGTCTGACCATATAGGTCTGAGTTCAATCTTGACCTAGATTATCTCTTGTATGGGCACCAAGCAGCTTTTCGTCTATTTTGAAACCTAAATTCTCTAAATGAGACTCATGACATTTGTGTCTATCCTGATGCCGTGATGGAGGACAGAGGAGCAGATCGTCCAAATAAGCTGACACTCGGAGACCTGCTATTCTCAGTGGTGTAAGAGCTGCTTCAAAACATTTCCTGAACACTCTCTGGGTTAATAAGGGACCAAAAGGAAATGTTGTAGTCTGTGCCTTGATAGGACAACCTGAGGAATTTTCTGTGTGGCGGGTAGATGCTTATGTGAAAATAGTCTCGCACAGCCAGACCTTCAGACTGACGGCAGAAGGTCTGGACTTTTTTGTAGCTTTCATTGGCCAAAGACTGCCCAAGAGGACGTTTGACTGACATGTAACACAACTCAGTTCGTTTTGTTCTGCATCATGTTTAGGGGCTTGAACATTTTAAGTAGATGTCCCTGCAATAACAGACCACGTGCATCTATAAATTATTAATTCAAGAACATTGTGCAAGTTTACTGCAACAATGGAGCCCCGAAATTCACATACTTTTGAAAATCCAACGTTTAGTTGATCCTGGTATGCTCATTGTCACAGTTGTAAACACAAAGGCATTCTTCTTCCACGAGGGAGTTTGGTGTCACAACATTTGTTTCCAGGTGGACTGTTAAAGAATGCTAATCAACCAATCAGACGCCGACTTTGAAAATTGTGCCATATGCATCATACGTTCAGCCAACAGTTCGTGGCTGTGATGTCTGAGGCCGAGACTGAGGGTAAGCCAGTCCTTGGGATGAATAAAGTGAGATAAGACCCTTAATGTCCGCATTTTGAACTTTCTGAGGTGTTTGCTGAGGCTCCCCCTTTTGGGAATAACAAAGTAGTACCGGGAGTACTGCAATGGTTGTCCTTTAGTGGCCAATGTGCCTCAAGCACTTTCATTCTGGTGGTCCCAAGTACAGTGGTCTCAGCACATCCAAGTCCAGTAGTCCCAAGCCCGGTGATCTTAGCACTTCCCAGTGGTCCTAAGTCTTGTGGTCTTGGAGATCCTTCCACCATTTGCCGCACTTCCTGTTTTTATTTATTTAAAAAATGCACATTTTTATCCTCATTTTTATGCAGATGACACTGCATATAATGACATGTATCTGCCTTTAAAGCATAAGGACAAGAAAGGTTTAGAAATTTTGCTTGCATGTTTAGTCGACATAAGATCCTGGATGTCCTTTTACACTTAAATGCAAGTAAAAAGGAAGCAACTGTTTTTGGGCCATCTGCAGGTAAAAAAATCTAACAAATATAACTCTGGAAATGTGAATTCCTACATCAAACCAGCTGTGAAAAATCAGGGATTTTTAAAAATGTCTCCCTTAAATTTGATCAACACATTACAGTAGTTAAGTCAAGCTTTTTTTTCTGTTAAAACTTATATCCAGAGTAAGGTCCTTTCTATCCTTTAAAGATCTTAAAAGAATTATACATACTTTTGTCTTATCTTCGTCATAATCAGATTCTAGTCAGAATACGAGTCTGATACTGCTCCATTGGGCTGTGATTATGAGGTGTGTTTCAACCGAACCAGGAAAGACAATGCCTCTGCACTCAATTGGATAGACCTATAACCAATCAGAGCAACGGAGCGGGGCATAGTTGTCAACAGAACTCAACTGCTGGAAGACGCACGCTGGAAGAAGATGAGTGTAAATGATCTTTGCCGGTGTTGTAAAAAAGAATTTAAGAATACACAGAGTACTTACCAACATGATCATCATTTTTGAGAGAAATAGTAAAGGTGAATGCATATATGAACAAGTTCTCCGTTTAGGGTTATGACAAATTCAACCCAAGCGCTCTTTGGTGACTGTTGATCATCTGTCCATCATCGTATAAAGCCCGTCCTGACAATTTGATTGGTCCGAACAGCTCTGGTTCAAGCATAGTTGCTCCACAACGGATCAAGTCCAGACCGAACTTCCCGACCTCAAATGTTGTGGGCGGGGCTAAGTTCGGCTGGCATCCAGGCTAGTGGTCTCCAGCTCCACCTGTTCTGCCCTGAGGGCCTGCTTTGCCTCAGTGTCCAGGCCCTCTCCCACTCTACGGGTCGGGCCCTACATCCCTTCTGCCTCCAGAACTCGTTTCTATTTTTGGAGTGTCTAGAATCCACTTTATGATTTATGTCTTTCTTCCCCTTTTTTGTGTTTAAATGTATTCCTTGTTCCCATTGTTCCAGTGTTTCTATAGTTACCCTCTTTAGTTTCCATAGCGATTCATGGTTCACACCTGTCCCTTGTTATGTTGTGTATAAACCCCCATATTTTCTGTGTTCTTTGTCAGGTCTTGTCTATCCGTTTGCGTGCTTAGTTCTGTTCCGTTTATCTATTACTGGAGTTCCCTATAGTATCTGTTACCTTGTTTATTTTGGTTCCTTTTACATCTTTAATGAACCATATTTGCATTTGGATCCAACCCTCCTTTTTTTTCTGAGTTCACCCCACATTACATTATTACACAAACATTGGATTTAGCTAAGATTGGATTTACCTTATTACCTTCCTTCAGATCTAGCAAGTCTTCAGATTGAGATTTGACAGCAATAATAACAAAGATGTCCACAAAAATATTATGCAACAAGTCACACAATCATATTGCAGCAAAAAAAAACCCACTTCATTTAGCAATCACTTACACATAATAACCCAGACATATATGCAGCATATAATTTTCAGTCGCATTAAAAGTATTTGATGGTCCAAATAAGGAGTATAGGTGTGAAGTCCAGTTTTTTTCTATTGTTAATGTCAATCACTCATCAAAGTATGACTCCAATGTGAAACATTTACATCAGGTGTTCTCTTTAATTCACTTGCACCATACAAAAAACTATTAATTACAATTTAGACCACCAGATCTTTATTTATATACAATATGTAAACATCTATCTGTTCTTCTTGACTGCTCTCCTTTACTGTACATGTTTTGGAATAACATATTTATGCACTATTAATAGCATAACATAGAGGAATGTTTCTGTTTGTGGTTCATAGATACAGTATGTTATGGGTGCATAAGAAGTTGTTCTTTAAACATTGAGAATACATCATCCAAATAAACGCTATTTGCTAAATTATAACCCAACAAAAAAGTGCTTTCTGTGTTGGTGTGAAGTTACAGTCCTGTCAAGGATATTAAAACCTCATTTAAATAAACCAATAATAAAAGTTATTCAGGTATTTTTGAAAGATCAAGAAAGAACCATAAATTACTTCTATTGTCTAAAAGTAATTTATCATCTTAAAGGCAAATCATTTTTTGACACCAACAATATAGGCATGACAAAATCTGTCATTCATCACTGGTCTAACACTAACTTGCAACTATGAAACGTAAACGTATGTTGCAACTGTTAAAGGTAAACGTAAATAAAAAGAGAGATCCTACAGATGTCACAAAATAACATCGACAGGTTCAGGTGAACGGGCCAAACACAATATATATTACAGGAAACCAAATGAACAGAGCCTCAGATTTATAATGCTCACTCTTATCTAGTGATAATACCGTTTTACAACATGTTTCAACCTTCTCCTTTCCATGGAGACATGAAATCGAACAGGATAAAGTAGTCATCATTTGTGAAACAGTCTTTAAACTCGTCTTAGCGAGGTATGGACAAGATATAATGTAGTCTCTTAGGTTTTATATAACCAAATGTTCTTTTGATAAATTAGCATAAATAAGATATTCCAATGAATACAGCACAGTACTCTTCTTAAAAATACTAAAAATAAAATAACCACATTCTGTACTATTTTTTGGAATTGGAAAAAAAAAAAAAAGGTGTTCTGAAATATTATAAATTTAATTTTGGCAACATTAAAAACATGAACTCAAAGGTTATCAGAGCCCACATACCCACAAGACTTAAAAGAAAAAGAAATAAACTAGCCATTCTTTTTACAATCAAACTCAACAGAGAATCGGACAAATCTCTCAATCCTACAGCAGGAAATGTTTGGATGGCCTTTTGAACATTCAGACATAGTCATAACAGAAAGAAAATTTCTGGCACAATCAGGCAAGACAAACGTTAGTTAAAAGAATTTTTGTAGTGAAGAATTTGACAACATCTATGTACAGCTGTACAAACTAAGTGCTGTTGTAGTGTGTGTTTTGTACATGTGAGCTAGGACATAGTGATAGTGACATTGTCCTTAGCTTTATCCGCTTCACTGTCTTTGTCTACAGGTGTGGCAGACACAGTCTCTCTAGGTGAGTTGGGTCCATTGTTCGGCTGCCCAGGAGCTTTGGGAGTAACATCTGAGCTGCCTTCTGACTCTTGTTCTTGTTGTGATGATGTTGCTGAAATTCGTAAAAGTCATTTGATATAATTATTAATAAGACTCATATATTAAGTCATTTTATCCATATGTATGTGTGTGTATACGTGTATGACACATACATATGCTTAAAAATTAATCAAAAATAACAGTAAAGATATTGTCACAATACATTTCTACTTTTTACGATCATTTAAAACGTTTTAAACTTATGATGATACCCACCAATAATGGGCATTCAGACAAAATTTGGTGTTTCTGTCCATTCAAGTGTAACTCAATCAGGGCTCCCACTCTTTTTCAGTGATCATTTTCTAGGATTTTTTCAGGACATTATCAATTTTACTATGGCAGGAATAGAAGACAAGTATCACGGCAAAAAAAAAAAGTTATTGCGACTTTTAATGAGCTCTTAATCGTACATTATGACAAATGTTCTTGTTACCAGTGTCGATATAATTGAAAACAATATTGGAACTATTTTAATGTTTTTATTTTTTTATTTTTTTTTATTTTACATTTTCTCAAATTTTCCATGTTTTTTTCCAGGACTGAAATTCTCCAGGTTTTCCAGGACGAGTGGGAACCCTACTCAATGTAGTCCAGGCGCGCTTTCTGTGTGCGTGATTCACAGACATTGTGCCTGTACGTTGACTGGGGGGGACATGTTCGGTTCACTTAGTTTTGTAGTGGCCATGACATATTAACTCGGGGGAACGTGATAATACACTATATTGCCAAAAGTATTGGGACACCCCTCCAAATCATTGAATTCAAGTGTTCTAATCACTTCCATGGTCAAACGTATATAAAATCAAGCACCTAGGCAAAACTTTGTGAAAGAATGGGTCCCTCTCAGGAGCTCAGGGAATTCAAGCGTGGTACCGTGATAGGTTGCCACCTGTGCAATTGTAACAGTTGGTTTTGGGATTTGGTTCATGTTTATGTTTTCATGTCTTTTATTTAGTAATTTTGCCTCAGTCATGTTTTCTGGATCTGGTATTATCCCCTGTACCATTGTTGGTGAGTTCATGTTTCTTGATGATTCTATGCTAATCTATGCCAAGTCAAGTCTTTGTTCTTCGTATTCCTGTTCACGTTCTGGATTTAATAAATGCTGCACTTGGGTTCAACTACGCTCGCCTCCAGTGGATCTCTATGTTACAGAATACTTGACTGTAAATAATGGACCCAGCAGTTTCCCTCCTTCGCCTTTGTCAAGGCAAACAGTGCATTGAGGATTATGTAAAGGACTCTTTGTGAACTCTGTCACCAGGTAGATTTCAATGATGCTGCACTTCGGTAAACATTTTTCGCAATGGACTTGATGATCACCGGAATTACTTAATGCCTGAAAGTGACATTCCTGGAACCATTGCAGAGTATATTGACTTTGTTTTATTAATGAGCGGTTCCTCATTTACTGTAGGAATTGTGGAAGAAGGGCCCTACAATCCCACAGTATCTACCAAGCCAGAGTCTGTTCATTAGTGGTGGGAAGTTCGGATCATTTTACTGACTCGGATCTTTGAATCTCGTTCAGCAAAATGAACGAATCTTTTTTCAAGTCATTTCGTTAATTTCAGCAGAATCTAATTAAAATGTTACATTTTTCATTTTTCAACACATTTAGTAGCCTACTTTTGGAATAAAAAAATGAACTATAAGCTAATGCAGCCATGGCTAAACTTTGAGAAATAAATGATTAATTAATTGCTTAGCTTGATTCAGGCTATGTATGCAGTCTGTTAGTTCACCTCACCTCCCAAATCGTTCTTCTTTTTTTTTTTTTTTTTAATCGTTTACCTCTCGTGTCTGTCTTCAGGTTCGAACGTTAGTTCCGTCATCATGTCTGATGCTCTGATCTGGCAGTGACAGCCGTGTAATACATATGCGTCCGGAAACAGATTTGATTAGTTCATCTCTCGAGTCTCGGGTTTGAGTCATTCGTTCATCAAGTCCCAGCTCCATAGGAAAGGCTGCAGACAGTCACCGGAAACAGAAAAGATTAGTATCTCGAGTCTTTGAGTCGTTCGTTCAAGTCCCCATAGGTTGAATGCAGAAACAAAAATGATTAGTTCATCTCTCGAGTCAGTCTTCGGGTCCTAGTCTCGTTCTTTTGTCACGTGACCGCTTCCCGGGTTCAGTGTCTCGCAACATATCGTCGCTGTCCGATGAAAACCACGTATGTCCATTTTGCCGATTTTGAGATTTTTCGACGGATTGAATGTCCAGGTTCATTTCCGTATACAGTATGCGTCACATATCTAAATGGCCAATGAAAAGTTGTGAAATCATGTCATCTGATTTTCATGTATATCCATTTGGTGTCAAAGCTGTCAATCACGCCGCGTATCTCCCGCCCTGTGGAAGCATCTCGCCGGTCTCGCTGGTATCGTGAAGTTGTTTCATCGAAGCTCAGCACTGGATAGCCGATAGTACGACATTGAAGCTCTCCGCAGTTTAGTTCTAATCTAGTTCTTCACAGATTAGTTTGCTTGCTAGTATGTAAATAAACTCGGTCTCTTTGATAAGATTCAGCCTTTTTTTCTCAGTCAAACTGATCAAATTATAGCCTGTAATGCTACTGTCATGATTGTCACTAGAACATGCCTCACTCATACTGCTATCACCGCTTGCCAGAGGCTGAGAATATCCAGCATGTATTCCTCTGTATTCCTCACGTATTCCTCTGCTGAAACGCGACTTTGCCATTCTAATTAATGATCGGAAGAACGCGTATCGACCACTGTTACTGTAAAATATGCACGTATGTCCATTTAAACTCAATTTTGGTCAAATGTGGATTATATCATTACACTGGCAAGAATGTGGTTACATGTAAAGATGCCGTACCAAGTATGACAACGCTACATTCAACTGCTTTTGAAATACAGTGTTTTTTTCACTTCCTGAAAAGTAAGCGTTTTGGACATACGTGAGTTTCATCGGACAGCGACGATATACAACATTACAGTCGTATTATTGACTGTATATTATTTTTTGTTTAGGAATTATCATACAATTATCAAAAGATATCTGCAACAAACATCTGAAAATAACAATGTGACATCTTGTTCCTGTCAGTCTATTTTTATTGTTAAATGTTTCTTGTGCCCCTGTGGTGTTTTTGTAATTATTATTTAAATTATTAAAAAAAAAATAATAATTATATAATATATATATATATATATATATATATATATATATATATATATATGATGATATGGCTTTGCTATTTACTGAAGATTAGAACCCACTGTAAACAAGTCTCAATCTTTGCTTTATCGAAGTGATTTCCCCATCATACCGATAAAGTTTAAAGCATTAACCAACTCTTTAATAATATAATTCTGTTATAGAAAAGAACCATCATTACAGATATTCACAAATATATAAAGTGTAAGAAATAAAAAACAATTTGAGGCCAGAAACGCATCACGCATCAAAAAAAGTTATATGTGAATTATTAACTAATTTCTGCATGCAATACGGCTGTCATGTCACGTGACAAAAGAACGAGACTAGGACCCGAAGACTGACTCGAGAGATGAACTAATCATTTCTGTTTCTCCATTCAGCCTATGGGGACTTGAACGAACGACTCAAAGAAGACTCGAGATGAACTAATCTTTTCTGTTTCCGCCGGTACAGACTGCATATCCGTGCCCTAATATGGGGCTGGGACTTGATGAACGAACGACTCGAGAGATGAACTAATCATTTCTGATTCCTGTAGTAGCCTATGAGATGTTGCGCAATGCGCAGGTCAATACAAAATGAACGAATCGCTCTCTGAGACGACTCGTCGTTCCCGAGTCATATTAAGGATTCGTTCAAAATGAATAACCCAACCTCTGCCTTCAGACATGATGGCTGCTGCTCCAGTGTCTCGTCCTAAGATGGCTGCCGCTTCAGAGTCTCGAAACAAGATGGCCAACGCTCCAGAGTCCTGAGGCAAGATGGCCGCCGTTCCAGAGTCTCGAACCAGGATGGCAGCCACTCCAGAGCCAGAATCTTCAGACTGTGCAGCGCTGACCATTGTGACCACAGCGATGTGTGTGCTGCCAACACACACCACATCGATTCCTGCCCCAGAGTCCAGAGATGGCTCCAGCCCCTGACCAGAGTCCAGAAATGGCTCCAGCTCCTGACCAGAGTCCAGAGATGGCTCCAGCCCCTGACCAGAGTCCAGTGAAGGCTCCTGCCCCTGACCAGAGTCCAGAGATGGCTTCTGCCCCTGACCAGAGTCCAGAGATGGCAGCCACACCAGAGCCTCGTCCTGCCACTGACGCCACGCCACCCTCAATTACCAATGGGATGGGGGGGTGGGTGGGGCAGACACAATTTCTGCAGAGTCATTAGCTACAGACTGCCAAACTTCATATAGCCTTCAGATTATCTCAAGAACAGTGCATAGAGAGCTTCAAGAAATGGGTTTCCATGGCAGAGCAGCTGCATCCAAGCATTACATCACCAAGAGCAATGCAAAGCTTGGATCCAGTGGTGTAAAGCATGCCACCACTGGACTCTAGAGCAATGGAGACGTGTTCTCTGGAGTGACGAATCACGCTTCTCTGTCTGTCCGATGGACAAGCCTGGGTTTGGTGATTGCCAGGAGAACGGTACTTGCCTGGCTGCATTTTGACAAGTGTAAAGTTTGGTGGAGGGGGGATTATGGTGTGTGGGTTGTTTTTCAGGGGTTGGGCTTGGCCCCTTAGTTCCAGTTAAAGGAACTCTTAATGCTTCAGCATACCAAGATATTTAGGAATAATTCCTGCTCCCAACTTTGTGGGAACAGTTTGAGGATGGCCCCTTCCTGTTCCAATATGACAGTGCAACAGTGCACAAAGCAAGGTCCATAAAGACATGGATGAGTGAGTTTGGTGTGGAGGAACTTGACTGGCCTGCTCAGAGTCCTGACTTCAACCCGATAGAACACCTTTGGGATGAATTAGAGTGGAGATTGCGAGCCAGGCCTTCTCGTCCAACATCAGTGCCTGACCTCACAAATGCGCTTCTAGAAGAATGGTCAAAAATACCATAGGCCATAAACACAGTCCTAAACCTTGTGGAAAGCCTTTCCAGAAGAGTTAAAGCTGTTATAGCTGCAAAGGGCGGGCCAACTCTGTATTAAACCCTACGGATTAAGAATGGGATGTCATTAAAGTTTACGTGCATGTAAAGGCAGGCGTCCCAAAACCTTTGGCAATATAGTGTATGTCGAATTCTTATGTTGAGGGAACAACATTTATTTCTCGTGGCCACGAGTTTAATGCGGAAACAAACCTCGATTATCAGAAATTTGATTATTAATAAATTAATATTTTATTTTGAATTAAGGATGACAAAAAAGCAGAATTAAGAAATTATTATATTAACTATACTATTATATTATAATATATTGTGCGATGTTGCCTATAGACAGCATTCAAATGAAGTTTGCTATTATCAATAAATGTTAAAAGATTATGAAAGAACATAAAATAATATAGATCTACAAGAAAATATTTTTATCCATCCTATCCCACAGCCTTTACTGATCGTGTCTTATGTTTATATTATTATTAATTACATAGACCTCTATAGCCTATTAATTAGTAGCCAAGATAAAATGAAATAGCCTATATAGCATATGATAAATTCCTGTAAAGTGAACTTCCTGTAAATTCACAGGAAAAATTTACAATATTTACAAAACATAGGCTAGATAAGCAGGCCTATTAGATTAGCCTATACAGAGCATTAATTGGGTAATAATAATGAGGTAAATGAGATTAACCGGATAATAAAATAAATAGCCTATACAAATATTAAACAAAAGTAAGAGCCTACATATCAGTGAATGAATTTAAAAGACTTTTGGTCTCCTTTTTTTGTAAATTAAAATGCGCTTTTAACACACAGCCTATTATTAGGCTAATAACAATTTTTCAAAATTCATTTGAATGCTGTCACGGGCACGAGTCTATACTACATTTTTAAATGGCGCTCATCTATTGTCACATACTGGCGTAGCATAAGCCTAAAGAAATACAGTCATAAAGTCAAAAGTTTATTGGCATGAACGGTCATTTACAGTACTTACAAAACATAAATAACATTATATACAGAATGTTAATTAAGTAAAGAGATACATTAAATGAAGAAAAAAATAAAGCAAATACATAATGAATAAAAAATAACCAATAATAATAATAATAATTATTATAATAATCTTATACAAATATTAAATAAACAAAGAAAAGTTCAGTAAGTAGCTTTAAAAGACTATGGGATGGGATAGATATTATTTTTTCTTGTAGGCCTATATTATTTTAAGTTCTTATTCTTTTAACATTTATTGATAATAACAAACTTCATTTGAATGTTGTTTATAGCCAACATCGTGCAAAATACCTATAATATGCTGTAATAGTAGGTTAATATAATAATTTATTAATTCTGCACTTTTTTGCCGTTCTTAATTTAAAATAAAATATTATTTCTGATAATCCCATGTTGCTATAGTCTCGCAGGTTTGTTTATGTATAACTCGTGGCCATGAAAAAAATATGTAGGATCTCGTGGCCACAACATATCACGTTCTTATGAGGTAATATCTTTGAGTTCTTTTTAGCATCTTATCGCGCTTGAATAGTTTAAAAGCATTTGGAGCCTGATCAAATAATGTAACGCTAGCCAAAGGATGCCAGGAAAAAACAGATGCTGCATTAATTGCGTTAAATATTTTTAACGCATTAAAATGAAAAAAAAAAAAAAAATCACAAAATGAGCATGTTAATTTTGACAGCTATAATTAAAATCAAAAAGTAATTTTAAATTGTAATAATATTTCACAATATTACAGTATTTTTTACTCTATTTTTGATCAAATAAATGTGGTGAGCATAAAAGACTTCTTTCAAAACATTTAAAAATCTTAATTTTGAATGGTAGTGTATATTTATCAGGTAATTTATACTATATGACCCGACAGACATAAACATAGTTACACTAGTAAATTATGATGAATTTGTAGTATATGTATAGTTCATTAAGTCTGTTGGAGTTGGAGTTCCTAGCCCCATACTATGTCTTACCAGACTGTGTGCATGATTTCATGTGTTCAGGCCAGTGTGCTTGTTGGCAGGGATAGTCGCAGTAGCTGGTGTTCCAGCAACAGTAGAAAATGGCCTCCTTTCTGCAGTTTGCACACCACTGCTTCTTTTTTGTTTCATCCACGGCCTGCTGTTTTTCCACCTCCATCTGCTTTTTGACCTCCGTCACAATTCGCTCTCGCTCCTGCTCAAGACTCTGCCTCATCTCTGCCATGGTTAGCTCTGAGTACATTGGTACCATATCAATATTACAAACTTAAAATTCTACGCTAAGAAGACATTGAAAAAGGACATGTGCATGCTCATATATATATATATATATTAGCGCTGGGCAATTGATTAATCGCATCCAAAATAAAAGTTTGTGTTTACATAATATATGTGTGTGTAATGTGTATAATTATTATGTATATATAAATACACACTCCTTCATGTATATATTTAAGAAATATTTGCATACTGTATATATATGTATATATATATATATATAATTTATCTTGTATAAATATTATACATTTTTCTTAAATATATACATGCATGTGTGTGTATTTATACAGTGAGGAAAATAAGTATTTGAACACCCTGCTATTTTGCAAGTTCTCCCACTTGGAAATCATGGAGGGGTCTGAAATTGTCATCGTAGGTGCATGTCCACTGTGAGAGACATAATCTAAAAAAAAAATCCAGAAATCACAATATATGATTTTTTAACTATTTATTTGTATGATACAGCTGCAAATAAGTATTTGAACACCTGTCTATCAGCTAGAATTCTGACCCTCAAAGACCTGTTAGTCTGCCTTTAAAATGTCCACCTCCATTCCATCTATTATCCTAAATTAGATGCACCTGTTTGAGGTTGTTAGCTGCATAAAGACACCTGTCCACCCCATACAATCAGTAAGAATCCAACTACTAACATGGCCAAGACCAAAGAGCTGCCCATAGACACTAGAGTCAAAATTATACACCTCCACAAGGCTGGAAAGGGCTACGGGGAAATTGCCAAGCAACTTGGTGAAAAAAGGTCCACTGTTGGAGTAATCATTAGAAAATGGAAGAAGCTAAGCATGACTGTCAATCTCCCTCGGACTGGGGCTCCATGCAAGATCTCACCTCGTGGGGTCTCAATGATCCTAAGGAAGGTGAGAAATCAGCCCAGAACTACATGGGAGGAGCTGGTCAATGACCTGAAAAGAGCTGGGACCACCGTTTCCAAGGTTACTGTTGGTAATACACTAAGACGTCATGGTTTGAAATCATGCATGGCACGGAAGTTTCCCCTGCTTAAACCAGCACATGTCAAGGCCCATCTTAAGTTTGCCAATGACCATTTGGATGATCCAGAGGAGTCATGGGAGAAAGTCATGTGGTCAGATGAGACCAAAATATAACTTTTTGGTCATAATTCCACTAAACATGTTTGGAGGAAGAAGAATGATGAGTACCATCCCAAGAACACCATCCCTACTGTGAAGCATGGGGGTGGTAGCATCATGCTTTGGGGGAGTTTTTCTGCACATGGGATAGGGCGACTGCACTGAGGAGAGGATGACCAGGGCCATGTATTGCGAGATTTTGGGGAACAGCCTCCTTCCCTCGGTTAGAGCATTGAAGATGGGTCGAGGCTGGGTCTTCCAACATGACAATGACCCGAAGCACACAGCCAGGATAACCAAGGAGTGGCTCTGTAAGAAGCATATCAAGGTTCTGGCGTGGCCTTGCCAGTCTCCAGACCTAAACCCAATAGAGAATCTTTGGAGGGAGCTCAAACTCCGTGTTTCTAAGCGACAGGCCAGAAACCTGACTGATCTAGAGAAGATCTGTGTGGAGGAGTGGGCCAAAATCCCTCCTGCAGTGTGTGCAAACCTGCTGAAAAACTACAGGAAACGTTTGACCTCTGTAATTGCAAACAAAGGCTACTGTACCAAATATTAACATTGATTTTCTCAGGTGTTCAAATACTTATTTGCAGCTGTATCATACAAATAAATAGTTAAAAAATCATACATTGTGATTTCTGGATTTTTTTAAAAATTAGATTATGTCTCTCACAGTGGACATGCACCTACGATGACAATTTCAGACCCCTTCATGATTTCTAAGTGGGAGAACTTGCAAAATAGCAGGGAGTTCAAATACTTATTTTCCTCACTGTATATACATCATAATTATATACAGTACACACACATATATTATGTAAATATATATATATATATATATATATATATATATATATATATATATATATATATATATATATATATATATTGTATGTGATTGCCCAGCATTAATATTATGCTAATAAATGCAAATCAGAAAATTAATATCAATTTGTCATACTATAGGCTGTAATGGCTAAATTCATTTTTGAATTCAGGGTTCACAAATAATTGACTTTATTTTTTTATTTATATAGAGAAAATCGTACAGAATTTTAATATCAGCCCATGCCATTATCAGCTTATTAGTACAGGTGAGAATTGTATCATTGGTGCATCCCCAATTAAATAAACTATTTTAAATAATACATTTTTAAATAAAGTTTCCAAACAGGTTTTTGCAGCAATATCATTTTTGTTTCCTCAAAGAACATGTCATTGAACAGTTCTTAAAAGGAAAACAAAAATCTAAACACTTTTCCACTATAAAGAACCTTTTGTGGAATGGAAAGTTTCCATGGGTAGTAGAGGTTCCTCATCATTAAAGAGTGTATGAGAAAATTACATACCTAAATTGTGCTTCATCTCCGATAACTCTTGTTGATGTAGCCACTGCAGCTTTTCAATTTCAATTCGCAACCGTCTAATCTGTAACAGGGTAGAAAGACTGTTTTATTCATATTCTGAAGTTGTTAAATAATTCACCAATTGTGCTTAGCTCTTCTCCAGATTTACTTTAATACAAACCTCAGCTATTGTGTTTCCCGACGTACTCTTAGAAAGGTCATTATATAACTCAGTCATCGTCCCTTTAATTGCATCCATGATCTATTAATAGTTTAAAGACAATCAGTTACACAAACACATAAACAATTACATTTATGGACCAATTAAACTTGTTTTCAACTAAAGACAACCCTCTACGCACAGTGTGCACACCTTGGCAATAGAATCGCCAATTGGCTAGTACATCTTTTTGTTTACTTGTTATTACTTTTGTTATACACACACATACATATAATTTGATGAGCTGCTGGGTTCATGAATATTAATCATGTTGTCAGCGTTCACTAAAACTGATTTGCTGAAATCAAAACATGGACAGTAACAGACGAGAGCCGTCCAATGAGATTGCTGTTAGCACATTTGTTCCGCCCACTACCGGAGAAACTAGCATATTGTGTGCTTTTCGTTAAAAGCATAATAATTCCAAATGAACTACGTTATTTTGACAGGAAGCAAAACTCTCAAGTGCTCAGTCAGAGTTCAGCGAGTGAAAATATATATATGCTAAATTTATACTTAGCCTCTAACAGTGGAGAGTAAAATCTAAGAATTTATTAGCCAATGGCTAATGATAGACATTTAGTCGCCCAAAGTGAAGATTTAGTCGCATATGTGAGTGATGTACTCGCATTGTAGAGGGTTGAAAGATGAAAGACCCAATTTCTATCAGCAATCTCACTTTGTTAGTGTACTTGGCTATGTCTGCCGCTACATCTGCAGATGTGGTGGGTATCTGGAAGTCTCCGGTGGTGGAAGTTGATGATGAAGAGGAAGAGCTGACAGTGACTCCTGCCATCATGGTGGCCGTTACCGGTGTGCTGGTCACCAAGGTGACTGCAGAGGTGGAGGTATTGTGTGGGGTGTCTTTCTGCTGCACAGCTGGATTTAAACACACCAACAAATGTAACACAATGTTTTCATAATGAGATATAAAATATATAGCATTTTCCGCATTAATATTCACGTGAACAGCGCAATAGCCAATCATAATGCAATGGAGACACTGCATCCTCTCACATGACTTTTTCCCCATTCATTTTTCATTACCCTAAATCAGCATATTAGAATGATTTTTGAACGATTGTGTGACACTGAAGACTTGAGTAATGATGCTGAAAATTTTATTTTAAAATATATTCAAATAGAAAACAGTTATTTTAAATTGTAAAAATATTTCACAATATTACTGTTTTTGCTGTATTTTGGTGGATCAAATAAATGCATCCTTGGTGAGCAGAAGAGACTGCTTTTAAAAACATTTAAATCTTACCATTCTAAAATGTTTTAACAGTAGTGTATATAAATACACATTTATAGTAAGTTACTTCTTCATTAAAACGTATTGAACTGAATACCTTTCACAGCCTGTCGTGTTTGGTATCTGGTGCTGGATGAAGGCTGTTGTCCCGACGAGGATGAGGAGACCTGCGCTTGCTGCTGCGGCTGTTGACTGTGCTGCACCTGCGTTAACACCTGAGCCTGCGTGGCAGGTTGCGTTTGGCCCTGCTGCTGCCTATGCACCTTCTGCATGTGCCACTTTTGAGAGGACGTCTGAAACTTGGTAGTGGGGTTCCAGACGACAGCCCGCTGCACCACGGGTACGGTCTCTCTGGGCAGTAAGGGACGCTGTTTCTTTATTGTGCTGGTGGAGATGGGTGAGGAACTGTTTGCGGTGGAGGGAGTGGTGATGGGGAGGGTGGAGGAGGTCAGAGCGGTGCTGGGTGGAGCTGCTGTGAGGGGTATTATATTAAGCGGGACGGACATTGGGGACTGAGATGGGTCTTTAATAGTTGGGGAGGAGGAAAGGGCCGCTGAGTTCTGAGGTTGGGTGAGAGTGCTTGAAATTGGAGTGGCTTTACCTACAGTCAAAGAAAATATGAGAGCATGAGACAGGGTTATTATAGTAAACTAAAACATTACTAACATTTACATTACTTGAAATAAATGATAATGGAAATTATTATATATATATATATATATATATATATGAAACATAATTTTTCAACAAGAAATTTGCTGGTTAATTAGTTTCTGTTTTTGTCCATTTAAACTGCTTATCCCCACTTACAGTAGTTCACAGTTATATGTTAAAGTGTACTCACTCAGTAATTTATATTGTAAAGACAAATATGGCAGTCATCTTAAGATTGATATCTAGATATAAGAACTGTACATGGTCACTTATTACACGGCTACTCAGCAAATAATAAATAAATAAATAAATAAATAAATAAATAAATGGACATGAAATATAGATTTGAGGTGAAATTATTTTACAATCGTACCTGCTTATTATCTTAAGACGTCAGCAACGACAAAGTTTACTACAACGTACACCACATTCGGCTTAGCAACCAGACGAACCCAATTAATACTGATTAATACTATTAATATATTTTTTACTTCAATCGAAAACTGTGACAAGATGGCGTCAAGTAATTTTGCGTTAATATGAAACGAAAGCGCGTGTCCGCGGTATGATACGACCGTGCATCTGATACTTCAGACATCTAAATGGCGCGATTGACCAATCATCATCAAGTATTTAAGAAAACCGTGTAATAAATAGACAAATATGCCATGAATGAAAGCTACATTCACGTTAAAAAAGTTTTCGCTTGCCGATGACAATTTATTTGTTTATTTTGTGAGTGTCTGATAATATTGATCTCGCGATCACCAAGAAGCAATGAATATTGTCTGACGGGCTGTGATTTTGTTGCTACTGATTCAATGTGGGGGAAAAAAAATTACTTGACGCCGGAAACTTGTCTAAGGAAAAATGTTAAGGTGTACTAGACGTTTCTAGAAGTTTTATCTTAATTTAAAGAAGTTGGGTTAATAGTATTATTATTAACTGCTCGGTTGACAACTTTAGCAAAGAGAAATAAAGGCTAATCTAAGTTATCTTTATAGGAAAATAAGGGACATTTGAAATATTTGTACTGTACCACAAATTGTCATTTCAGTGTATTTGCCTTCTAAAAAGATTTATATATTATATATATAGGGTAGACCGAGTACAGTTGGTACAGGGGTACATTTGAGACACCTCGAATAACTTGAGTGCTCAACAAGTCTGCTCTGTGATATTTGCTTCGCACATGCGTATTAGCGCCCTCTTCGATGGTGGGAAATTTGAAGTACGTGTGTTTCTCCTGTCCGAAGATATCGGTGTTTTTTCTAAGGTAAGTTTTTCATTTCACCACCTCCCTTCCACATTGAATAGCTTCTCATCCTTACATGACTTTTAAAGTTAACTTACATTTTCGTAAACCTTAATCTGATTCTGTGCTCTGAAAACTGGCATATTGAATGACTGTGTGTCATGCAAGACCATCGTCAAATCTAGAGAAATGTGCGAGGTGGTCAGGTGGGTACAGTTGAGACACAGTGTATCAATTGTACCCGCAATAGAATCCTATTGCGGCCCATGCAGTTTAGTTGCACGATATTTATTCTTATTATGTTGAATATGTTATTTTTGTGCATTTGATTGTTTGCAATTTTTCCAATGTGCTTTACTGTCACTCAACCCAACTGTTAGCCTAGCCTACTATTAAAATTATAAACTGAAATTAAATATTGTATCTCTGTTTACCATTACTGTTCAATGTTTTATTAATTAACTGTTTTTAACTTAACAAATAATCAAATAAAATACTGAATGGAAATAAAAACTGTTGAATTCTCATTTTAAAGGTAAGGCTCTGAGACATGTCAGTAAAGCATTTTTAAACAATGGCATTTAAAAATTAGAACTAAAATGTTGCAACTTATTAGTATACGCTCATGTGCTTGAGACATTTTTGATAATTTTGTGATTTAAAAAACAACAACAACAACAACAATAATAATGAGATCCACGGTTAAAGTCACCATGAAATCAAAATGGACAATTCTTATTTTTTAAGTAGAATATTGCCGTATTTATTATAAACTATTTATCCATGCACATTGTTATTAATATATTTTTTAATTCACGTGTCCTTGTAATCTTTAATTAAACAAATTCCCCTCCATTTTGCATCTCTTATCTGATGATGTGTTAACCGGTGCGAGGGAAGGACACCTGTTACTCACATGACATCACAGCAATAGCAAATCATAGCAATCCAATGATCCAATCAATTCACAACTCCGCCCAACAACGCTCTACATTCCTTGCTGAAAAATCGAGCATGAAATACATGTTGGTCCAGGCTGGTTTATGCTGGTTATGGCTGGGGACCAGGACACCAGCATCCCATGCTGGTCCACAAGCACTCCCGCATCCCATGCTTGGAACCAACCAGCATCTCAGCAAGCATACCTTATGCTGCTGAACAGCAATGTTGGATTTTCAGCAGGGTTTGTTCAAGAAGCCATTTCACAGAAAAGACTATTGCAACTTTCATGCCAACTTTAAAGCCTTCCACGAACGGCCTTTGATATACGTATCCTCGGGACCCACAGCAAATTGAGTTTTTCAGGATTGCTTGAAAATACACAGACAGGTGAGCTAAAGCAGGTTGGAAATAAACTTTGCAGGACAGTGGATCCCCAGGAGCAGGGTTGAAGACCTCTGCCCTAGACTACACTCCTGCCTATACGGGAGAATGGGATTAATGCGGAACGCTCCTTTGATGTCTTAAATTCACTGTGATTCCATCTTATACTGAACAGTTGGCAGCCCTATGCTTTATTAACAGTGATTCATAAAGGAAATCTAACCTTCAGTTTTGGAGGCTGTGGGCTCTTTGAGTGCGGTGACAGCGGCTGAATCTTTCCTGTTCCTCTTCCTCTCCTTCCCTGCCTGCTCTTCCCCCAGGTCAATGACCAGCTCCCTCTCAGAATCTGAGTCCATGTCTGCATCCACAGATGCCGGCTGTCCGGCCTCCTCAGAGCTCTTGGGTTTCTCTCTGGAATCTGAGGATACTTGAGCCGCTTTCAGTTTCTCAGGAGGTTCTTTCTCTGAGTCCATACCTGGTTTGTCTTTAGCTATAGGGTTAGAGGTGCTTTTTTGGCTGGTTTCTCCTTTGGTTGCTGCACTGGCTGTAGCAGCGGACTCTGTGCTGCTGTCTTTTTCCTCACAAGCAGTAGCTGATGGTTTTGACTTTTTCTTGGGTGGGTCTTTCTCATTTTTATCATCGGCTGCTTTTTTGTCGTCTTGGCCACTCTTGGATTTCTGTTCATTGTCACTGCCGTATTCACTGTCGCTGGAGTCAGACTTGTCGGATTCCTCTGAATCGCTGTGCTCTTCGCCTTTACACACATCCTCAGATATTTCATCTATACCTGTAAGACAGAACAAACGTAATGTCCAATAATTCTTTATAAAAAAAAGCGTTGTTAAATAAACGACTGTCAGAACGTAACTAACTGACTAAAACGGGAATATTTAAATAGTCAACAAATCTTTCTGTAAAGTTTTTGGTCATTCTAAAAACTTAGATATTCCCAAAGGTGTATCGAGTTAAGCAAAACTATACTCTAATTAACAGAGAATAAATAGACATAATTAGTAAAATGTTTTTTATTGAATGGTGTGTGAATGGCACCAATGTGAAGAAAACACTGAAAGCTGTTGCCATTGCAATTTTATATCAATTTAAAGTGTGGAAATGGTGTTTCCATGAACGCTCCAGAACCTTTTGTGTTTCTGAACGCACCCAGCTGTGCTTTACAGCTCTCTATGGTCTTGTCCAGGTTGAGTTGGAAACGGCTTTTGATTTGTCTCTTTGGGGAGGTGAGGGAGGGCTGAGCCCCCTGCTGCTGTTGTTGCTGGACACTTTCACTCAGCTCCTTCAGGTCCATCTCTGCTTTACTACGATCTGAAAGAGACCACGAGGCTCTCACTAGACCATTATGAGCATATAAAAGCATATGGGCTGAATTAAAGCTTTTGAGAGTGTTTGCCAATTTTTAATTCACTAGTCTTCCTTGAGGTACAAAATATCTTGTATAAATAAGATCTAGGATGATTTAGGAAGACCAAGCATTAATGTCTTTGGAATAACATTTATCAATGAATTATCCACAAAAAGACCAATACATACATTTATATGTCAATTTATAGCCTTCAGTTTGGAGAACAGTGGGCAGAATGTGATGTAACAGTTATTTTAAATAAATGCAGTTTTTTAAACTTGCTATTTATCAACGTATCTTGGGATAAATGTGCCATGGTTTCCACAAAAATATTAAGCAGCACATCTGTTTTCAGCATTGATAATAATAAGAAATGTTTCTTGAGCAGCAAATCAGAACGATTTCTTAAAGGGGTACTTCAGCGCTGGGAAGATGAATGTGTATTTAAACTGTGTCATTTATGTAGTAGTGGTGCCTTCTAGACTGAGAAAAGACAGAAAATGTATTTTTGTCTCATGTGAATGAAAGACAACAACTCCCAGAATGCACTTGCTTCGCTAGGCCATCGCCCCCACCTTGTTTTGATTATCATAGTAATAAATCATCTCGTTAGAGAATAGACACTACAATTAAAAACTGAACGTGTCAAGTGTGAGTGAGCCGAACGAAAGTCACGACACAGACGCAGCAGGAGTCAGATTTCATTCATCACGAGAGCAAAGAGCAGAGCAGAGCTGAGGTAAGCGCGGCAGTCATTCACGACGCGTGTCCAGTCTGGCGAGTCTGGTGCAAACACTCGCTTTGGTCCGCACTGCTCCGTTATGAATTCCCGAGCCGAGAAGTCGTGCGCATTTACATTCTGTGAGTGAGATCCCGCCCCTATGGGTGGGTTAATAACATGCGGAACTAGCTCCTTCTACTGGCTGTAGTCTCTAGCCTCTGGCCAAAAAATCCTCAGATGACGCAAAATGACGATATTTGCGTCATCAAGGATTTTTTCCAGAAATAAAGTGCATAATTCTCTCGTCTCAGGGGGACATGAGGGGGAAAGTACCATAATTCGAATATACTACCGGGTTTTTACTGATACAAAGCTTAATGCTAAAACGCTGAAGTAACCCTTTAAGGATCATGTGACAATGAAAGTTTCAGATTTGCCATCACAGGAATAAAATCACATTTTAAATATATATTTAATATAGAAAACAGTTATTTTAAAATGTAATAATATTCAAAAGATTTATGTTTTTACTGTTATCAAAATAAATGCAGCCTTGTTGAGCATAAAAACTTATTTCAAAACCTTGAAACCCCACACTTGGTAGTGTATATTCAGAAAATAAATGTGGCTATTTTTTGATCAGATTAAACAATCAAAGAAATAATCAACAGATTAATCAGCTGACGGAGGTTTACCAAGGTTGAGGTTGAGGATGCTGCCAGTGGTGGGGGTCTTCTCCTGTTTACCCGGGGTGCTGGGAGCTGGTGAGTGGAAGGGTTTAGGGTTCTCTAAGGTGTTGCCTGTGAGACCTGCTCTAGGAGGGGCAGGCGATGCTGTAAGAGTAGAAATAAGCTTTAATTATATATACCGCAATGTGTCTACAACTATAGAAGTACAAGGTTTTGGTAGGTTGCTACAGATCTCTACTATATCCTCAAAGACCTTTTCAATATATTTGACAAGTAGACCGTACATATGCAACGCAGCAGTGAGTATGTTTCAAATGTATATATACCAGTGCAATCCAGTGACTCCTCTCCAGTGCTATAATGGGGCAGGGCTGCTCTAGCATGACCTTTCTCTGCAGTCTCCTGTTCTCCATCAGATCCCGTATGGGCAGAGGAGTTAGTGCTCATTGGTGAACGAGGCATATCCGTCAATGAGATTCGTCTTCCTGTCCCACCCCCTACGCCCCCACTGGACACCATGCTCTTGCCGACGAGCAACTTAGGAGATGCCGTCACATCAAAGCTGAACTTGATTTTCTCTAGTTTTTCAGGTTTGATGGAGCCCGCGCCAGGATTTTCCGGGTCCAGGAGCATCTGGAACTGGTTTTCTGGTGTGTAGGGTGTGCGGAATGGGGCGTAATTGAAGACTCCAAATTTTTTGCGGATGTTTTCTACATACACTTCCATCTCCTGCATGGCACTGTTGAAGATGCTCTTGGTCTTTTTCACAGAGAAGGGAATCTCCTTGGACATGAGGTAGCAGTTGTTAATAGGAACCCAGGCCCTGTATATTAAAACAAATAAAATAAAACAGAGTGAAGTTACGCTTGACCCACAACTGTTGTTATTATTATAGCTATAAATTATATATATATAAAATTATGTGAAATGTCAAGTATTTTTTTTGTCTTCACCTAAATTGAAATGCAGCACAATATCCATCATACCCAATCAAAACATATTTGTTTAATAAACAGATATTAGAAGTACGATTTTGGAGAAATGTAGGGCTGCAAATTTCTATTTCTATTCTATTTCTATGGAAAAACAAATTTTTATGAATTTTTTTTATCGGATGAATCAGTTATTCAGATGGCCTATCAAAACGAGCAATTATGATGTGTTGATGCTCACTTCTGATTATAAATAAAAACTCAGATTAACATGGAGCAAATTAAGTTATTGATTGACGTTTTGCCACATAGCGGATGGTCATAACATGGTTCAACGGTTCCTCACCTGTCGTGCTGCCCAAAGAACCGTGCATCCACTTGTCCATCTTTGTCTCGAAGAGCTTTGGCAGGCCAAAATGGGAATCCCTTCAGTTTGGCCCAGACCAGAGGGTGGGGGTTGCTCTGATGCACACACATATTTCATGAACAGATGGGTAACTCACACTGGTTACTATGTGAAGAAGGAATTTCATTTTGTTTAGTGTAAAACACTCACACATGGTTCACAAAACCAGTTGTCCCTTTTCTGGCATGCAGAGAGATAGCACTCTGGACAGACCTCGATCTCATTCATCTGAAAGGTAATTGGTGTTTAAAAAACTGGCACTGAACAAAGCATATGCATATTTCGGCTTCCAATTCTTATAATTTACAATACATACTTCATGCTCGCAGATTTTCACAATAACTTTAGCCGTTGCTGTAAGTTTATGGTTGCCTAAGAAAATAAAAACAGATGGAAACATAGTTTTAACATAACATAAACACTCAGCAGAAACTAATTTGACAATTCTCTGGAACTGTTAGCAACCAACCTCCATTATAAATTATACAATTGTGCAAAATCCATTTCACGTCAGCCAGGAAAGCCTCAGTGGAGCCGTACATTTTCTTTTTGATATTCTGAATAGGAACAAAAAGTGAACACAATAATTAAACCCTTTCATAATATGCCAGATAATATTCATTCCTAAGATTTGAAAATAATAATTTTTCTGGATCAAATACTTTACTTTCACCTTTTCTAATGTGCAGAGATCCATGGGATGAAATATATACTCTGCATAATCAGGATGCTGTTCCAATGACACTGGCTTCTGAAATGGTTCCGTCTGGGAAAAGAGAGACATTTTAGTATTGAAGTTCACCCAAAAATGTAAATAATTTACTAATGTCTTTTGATAACTGAATGACTCTCTTTCTTCCATAGTACACAAAAAGAAATATTTAGCAGAATATCCAAGCTGTTCAATACAATGAAAGTGAGTGGTGACCATGGATATCAGGCATGATTTTGTTTGCTTAAAAAAAAAAAAAAAGATAAAAAGAATTCTCACAAAAGAAATATATGTTTTCAAAAGATCTGAAATGTAGCACATGAATTCTTCTGACAGCATTTGCTTCTATAGTGTTTTGTTTTTTCTTTTTTGGAGCTTAACAGCCTCTGGTCCCCATTCACTTTCACTGTACAGATATCTGTATAGATAGAATATCAGCATAAATATATTTTTTGTGTTCCACAGAAGAGCAACATCCGAGTAAATGAACAGTCCCTTTAAGAAACATCTTGTCTAAAGTGTAATAATGCCCTCAGTGTCTTTGCATGACTGGTATTGTGCAGATCAAATTTCACTTTACCACCTCCACCAACTACGCCATTTAGACTATAGGCCAAGGTAGTAATAATACTATATGACTGATACGACATGAAGACTCCAAACATATTGGAGAAGTAGGGGACAAATAGGGTGGGGAATCTAGCTAGGTGATTTCTGCAGGACATGTGTTTTCTTAGTTTTTTTTTTGCTTTTTGATGGTTTAATATCGCATTATCTGTCGTTTTAATTTAAAATACCACAAAATGTATGGTTTTTGAAAGTAAAAACTATGAATTACCATATAGTTTATGGTAAACAATAAAGGGACCTTCCCAGAAGTCTCTGCATGACATGATATTTTTAATAAAAAAATTTAATTTTTGTTATTAGTAATCTACATTGGGGTGTTCTGTGTTACATTTTCTGTTATTTAGTGTATGTTTAAGTCATGCGTGTTACTCTGTTGGTGTTTTGTCTTTGTGTGTATGACCCTGTTCACTGTCTCTAGTGTACCGGCCATTAATGATGAACTCTGATTCATCATGTGGATTTCTATTGTGTCACCTATCGTGGTTATATGTACATTTTAAAGTAAAAAGCATATTAAGATTCTGATCGTTCAAGTAGCAGGGTATATTAACATTTTATCACTTAATGATATAATGGACAGGCATTAAAGTGGCTTAGATCATACCTGTCTGACCGTAACCATGTTGTTTATGTAAATGGGGAATTATCTTATTTAATACCAGTAAAGTATGGAGTGCTTTAGGCCCTCTGCTATTTTCAAACATGGGATTCGTTTTCATTGATTGTGTTAAAGATATAACATTTTGGATGACCAGTCATTTTCCACTATTAAATTTGGATAAGACAGAGATAGCTATTACTTATTGGACAACAAAAAAATATACACAGAAGTCAATACAATTTGCATCTAGAAAGATCTACTGTTGCTTCATCCTCTACAGTTAAAGATCCAAGTGTTATATTAGACAGAAACTTGTCTTTTGAAAATCATTTTTCACATGTTACAAAAACAGCCTTGTTATCTGTTTCTGATGCAGAAAATCTAGTTCATGCATTCATGATCTTTAGACTGGATTACTGTAATGCATTACTAGGTGGCTGCCATGCATCCTCAATAAACAAACTCAAAGTTAGTCCAAAATGCAGCTGCTAGAGTTCTTACCAGATCAAAAAATGGTATCATCACTGCACTGGTTACCTATTAAGTTTTGTATTGATTCTAAAGTATTGCTACAGTCTTAAAAAGCCCTAAATGGTTTGGCTCCTGTGTGTTTAACTGATATTTTATCACGCTACGACCCATCACACTCTTCAAGGTCACAAAACCCTTTTGAAACGACTTTTGGTAGTACCTAGGATAGTCCACAAAAGGAGTTAGAGACATCTCTTTAGCCAAGCCTTCAAATCATCTCATAACCTTGTACACCAGTCATACTGAAACTGATCAGATGCACATTATTATATTTTGCTTTAAATGTTATAAACAGCAGCTATGCTAATTAGTTTCTATTTGCTTTTCTGGATCTCTTTAACTAGAGATTACGCCATATTCAGTTTGAATCCAGGCTTTTACGAAGATTTCAGATGACCCAACACCTGTGAAGAGATGACGCCAACCCCTGTGAGGACTTCAGATGATGCCAATTCTCAATCAACATATTATCACATTCACAACATGTATATTTTCATTTTAAACTACTTTCATATGGAGGTATATGTTGAAAAAGTGGGAAAATGTTACCATTTTGCACCATTCCTTTGTGTTTAATGTAACTCTCTAATGTAAACTAAATCTTGGATCTGCTAAAGGAGGACCTTCAAGTCATGAAACTTACACCTGGCTGCTTCATCTTCTGGAGAGCAAACTTCAGCAGGAAAGAGAGCTGTTCCAATGTGAGCATCGTCATAGCTTTACTCTGGGTCTCAATGCACTCTGCAACTGTTATTTTCTATAAAGAAAAGAGAGAAAGTCAACATTAATTCAAAACGGACAATTCTTATTTTTGATGGAATATTGCACAATTATTATTATAAATGATTGATCCGTACACATCATATTTGTTTTAATGCACGTGTCCTCTTAATCTTTAATCAAAATAACTTTCCCTCCCTTCTGCAGCCCATCTGCTCTACGATGATGTGTTTACTCGCGCGAGGGGCTAAGGGCGAGACAACCTGTCACTCACATGACATCACATCACAGCAATAGCAAACCACAACCATCCAATGATCCAATCAATTCTCGATGGACACAATCAAGAATCCCTCTACATTTTTCTTGTTTAAGAAGCCATCTCACTCAGATATACATCACAATAGAGAAGAAAAGACTATCGCAACTTCCGTTTCATACTTGCTTTAAACCTTTCTTTATATGCAAATATTAAAGAGAAGTTTCTATATCATAAAAAAATTTTTTTTTGTATTTCTTTTGAATAAGTTTAAAAAATGATTTGAAACAAAGGTAAAAAAATGGGTCATTAAGAAACCATCTTCATGGTATAGGACTGCCCCCATTTACACTTCAGCTTGCATGTTCAGTATTCAGCAACATGTCACATACAAAAAGTTTAGCCTATTAAAAAGAGGTCATTTAAATACAGTATAGAAGTCTTAAAGATACAGTTCAAGGCAGTGGCTATTTATTTATTTAAGTGAAAATAGCATATTTTAAATAGCAATACATTCTATTTACGGTACACTAAGTGCAAGTAGCAATAGATTTTACTTACACATTGAAAATAGCAGCCTTTTCTTAGCAATATGCTATTTACACTATGTAAAAACAGCCATATTTTCTTTGCAAAAAGTGTGCTATTTATACTTGTAGCAGATATTATTTGCATCTCAGTGTTGTTGTACATTAAATGGTATGCAATAATAACATGTAAATGAGTGCAAATTATTACATTTATTAAAATCATTGAATGGATGCTGACTTATTGGAACAATAAAGTCCTCCCTACACCTAAACCCAAACCAATAAACACTTTTTTTATTAAACACATATTAGACACTTTATTTCCACTTTTAGAATATTTTCTTAATTTTTATTGGAAATAAATGCCTTTCCAATCTGATATGTGACAGGTGTAGAGTGAGTTCGGCAAAAGGCGAATTCAACTCGGGTCGATTTGTGTGAAAATGTGCAGCCATGCACCCAACCCCAACACTATTGCTACTATTGACAGGTGTCTTCTGTAATTTTGTCTGGCCCTATCAGACGTCAGTGGGCCGAGTTAGTGTAAATAGCCTCTGACAACAAACTGCCAGGCAATTACAAATTGTGAGTTTTTATATTATAATTGAACTTTGGAAAAGAAGAAAACAAAAAAATATTGTCCCAAAAAATATTTAGAGAAAAAACCAAAAAAAATGTTTAGACTAAGTGAAGCCGCATGAGCCAGTACCTCACATTCAGGGCAGAACCAGTCTCCTTCAGGCTCTGCGGCCAGTTTGAGGCACTTAGCATGGTAGACGCGCGGGCAGAGCTCACAGCAGAGCACCTGGCCCTCGCGATGACACACCCAACAGTAGAAGTCATTCCGCCCGTCCTGCGGTACAACATCAACAGGGTCTGTGGTGAGTGCGGGCTGCTTCACATAGTAAAAGGGACCATGTCTTAGTTCTGACTGGAATGCGGGCGAGAGAAACAGAGGGTCCGGTTTTAAAACATGGGTATTAAAGGTAACAAGACAAAACAAACAGGCACAAAGGTTATCAATCAGGGAGTGGCATGGGAGGACAGACGAGAGCAAATGTAGACGAATGGGCACTGAATAAATGGCATTTCAATATGTAACATAAAGGTAAATGTATTCTTGTTAGAGGCAGAAACAAGCTTAGGCCTAATAATTAATTGCAGCTGTATCAACATGATTCATGCTCTGTCCCTGGACACACATTTCTGCTTAGCTTGCATGACAGCCACCTGCCTTGCATTTGTTTGGCTGAGCTCATTATCTGTCTCATAAAACTGAAGACGAGGACCTTAGGTTGTTTGTGAAAATGAATGTCACTGTCGAAAGATGGTACGTTTTTGGATTCCCAGCAAAAAAAACGTAGGAAGCAACTCAAGAGGATTTATCAATAGCAGATACCAGGGCTTAACATTAAGGATGGTCTGTTTGCATACATTTGCTGTTAAGCAAAACGCTCATGGTGTGAGACTGAAAAAGAGTGTGATGCAATGGCCAAATCAGTCAAAAAACTAAAGTTCAACATATACCAACATATGATATGAATATATTGATTAATATATTGATAAACTCTTGACACTATACCAGCCTTATTAAACTGACCTTCCTAATTAATATTCATTTAATTATTTCATTTTGGACATCAGTCATTCATGTTCTTGACATGTGGCTTTACCTTTGTATGCATATGTAAATATATTATTAATATTAGTTGTAGCAGTAGTATTTGAATTATAATGGCTTTGTATAAATATGTAAATATATTATTATTCAAATTATAAATCCTTATAAAAAATAAGATTAAACTGTTAAAATGATTAAACTAATGTACTCTGCATCTGACACATAATTTTAAAAATTGCTCTTTCAAAATTATTATTTTTTTACATTCATAAAGTTAAAAAGTATGAACAAGGAAGATTCAAGTAGGTTTACATAAAATTAAATAAAAATTACATTATAAACATATAAACTTGGTTTAAAACACATTTGGTTTATTAGTCCTATTATATAAATCCCATTCTTGTTTCATTTATACATGACAGATACATATACATAACATTTAGATGTAGATTGTAGGTTCTATTATATGCCCAAGTGGGCACAAATCTTAAAGTGGCCAAAAATCACCTAGTTAATCCGTCTTGCTGAAATATTATGCTAGACGACACAAGTACAGTCTGTTCGATAGTGTTCTGATTTAATTTTTTGTGAGAGGTAGACTTGCTTAGAGGGGTCCTAAAACACAGTTTGACAATCGGGTTTAAATTCTTTTTAGCTAAAACAGCAGAAAAACTAGTGACTATCATAAAAAGTACATCTATATCAGGATGAAGGTAATGATGAATACCATCAAATTACAGTGTATCACCCCGAAGAAGCCACCCAAAAGACAAAAAATAAATAACAGACGGACACTGAAATTAGTGAATGACTGACATGCAGGACTGAACAAGGGCTTGTATAGGGACGGAAGTTGCACCTGATCTTTACTGCTATTGACGGCTCCTGGTTTTTTCTTCTTTTTCACAGGACTGGAGGAGGTTTCGGAAGGGGAGTGTCCGTTTGAAGAGTGAGGGGGGCTGGAAACCTTGCGCTTAGGGACGGTCCTTTCCGCTGACCCTTGATCAGAGACTGCATGGCAATGGGACAAATTACTAATGTTAAAACTGCACGTATAAATTAAACCATACTGAAAAACATCAACAAATATGGAAGCTGACACTTTTGCACTGTTTTCACACTTGAACGGGGAAATAAATGTGGCACTCTCATCTCATCAAGGACGATTCTCACCCTTGGATCGTGTTGCGATTTCCATCCCTTCAATTGCATCCGACTCCTTCCCTTCTCCTTCAGCCAAACTGCCACAATGAAAAGAAGTCAATTATATTAAATGTCCATTTTACACCTATACCATAATGGCACCTGTATTTCGGCTTTTCTTGCTGTATTTCTTTTTAGCAATAATGAAGCAAAACATGATAAAAATCGAACCTAACTTTACCATTTTACCAAACACCAAAAAAGCAAATGCCTTCATATAATATTTCACTGAAAACAGGCTTTCCTTCCACAGCTTTGAATGCAGAAGAGAAGGAAGTTCACAGTGAAAGAGCCCTTTGACGTCAGATTCACTGCTGGGCCTCATTCGAAGTCAACACAATATGCTTATTCTCCACTCCGAGGGTCCACTCGCACCGGACAAATGCTAATCCGGACTAATCTGACTCCAATATGCAAATTTACAGATATATTATACTTATTGTTGAAGAAACTGAACATTAAGAATAAGCATATTAGATGAAACATGATGTGGAAGGTGCAAGTCCAAATACAAATGAGCATTTGATACTAGCAACAAAACAAAAAAATCAGCTGTGGCCTTTCCTGATGGTTTCGATAACAAGTGGCATGGCTAAAAACATCACATTTTATGTAAACATATACAAAAAGGCAAAGCAGTTTACTTTCTGGATAAGAATAATGTGCTTTTCTCCAATCAAATGCAACACAGTTTAGTTACAACACTGGCAAAGGTAGCGCCAAGATGGTTTCCTCTCACTGCCAAGAGAGAATTTTCTATTAGAAATCCCAATAAACACACAAAAAAGCCATCTGAATAAGATATGCACATCAGAACGATGGTCCATAACTCATCAGATATTAGTTGATGCCAACGCTAAACCTCAATTTCAATTTTGGATGTGGCACGTAGACTTGAGACTTTCCAAGCAACATAACGTTTTCCATCTCAGTCATTTTGCAGCCTGAACGGTTTTAAAAAGGCCCCTTTTTTTCCTCCTGATGCCCGGGTCATTATCTCACACGCCCACCATATCTCGGTTATGAACAGAGGAACAGAGCACATCCTCCTAGAACAAATCTCAGGATGATCAAAGACAAAAATCACACTGTTATTGACAGTCACAAGGTCTAATCTCATGCGCTTGCACTGATGTGGCAGCAATCTTGCTCTGTCCTGCACCCCCAACCTTCAGAGATGCAGATGGGGAGGGGGTGTGTTGACAGCATGCGCAAGGCAAACATCTGTAGAGCATGAGCTCTTGCCATCTTGGCCTCCTCACGTCCAACCTGCATGCACCATCCACTCCCCACCCACAGCAGAATCCAGTTCCTCTTACACAAAACCCGAAAACATGAGTTAAAAATGGCAACATACAATCACAGATACACGTATAACCTTAAAATACAAGCTTCCTCCCCTCAAAAAACACACAATCCCACTAGCATTGTATGATTCTCCATCTAAAAACTGACATATAATAACAGCATACCTTTTTCTTTACAGGCACAGTACACAGATTCTTCAGGCTGAGCCTTTTAAATGTGTTTTTTCACATTTAAAGGCAGTGAGGGATGAGACAAAGATGGGTGCAGAATTTTCCAGAAGGGCCTTGCTCTCCCTGCTGCTCTCAGAGCGATTGTCAATCTTTAACCTCAGCTGTGTGCTGCCGATTGGTTTGAGAGCCACACGGAGGCGCGTGATTGGGTGGCTGGCGCTGTGTGTGCCACACAGGCTCTCCCTGCTCCCCTCTCTCTGCTCTGATACACTGCTGCAATGCAGGGAGGGCTGCTGCTGCCATTTACTAGGAAAATACTCATATTCTAGTCTGAAAACTACCGGTTTGAATAAACACGGGATGTAGATGTTCGGACAAACATGTCAGATGTTTTTTTCCTCCTCCTCCTGAAGTCACTGTTAAGGGCGACCATTTTGATCATATTCTCTCTCCTTGTTGTGCTAAGTAAGAGCCGGATGGAGATTTGACAAATGAGCGACTCACAGGAATGCAGTAAGGGCCTTGTAAACACCATGAGACAAAGAAAAGGCTGGAAAATGTAATCGGAGTCGTGGTAAATTGCAGGTCTTGGGGATACTCCTTATGTTCTCCCATTTAGCTGCTCAAGATTGACATACAGTCAGCCGTCTGCCAAAATGAGCTCATGAACCAAATAAAAATAATTTCAGTTCGCACAGTAATGTTGTAATATGATCAATGTCTGGATCTATTGTTTACACATTAAAAATACCATGCTATAATACCTTGTTAAATAATGCAATATTCGATATGCGATACGATATTGCTTTAAGTGTGTAAAATCTATTTAAATTATATTATTATTTTTTTACAAAACTGAGAATGATACCATTTATGTGTTTCACAATCTTTCTGGGAAAAGAAAGCAATGCTACAACTTCTGAAAGTGACCAACAGTGTTTTAGCAAAAATGAATGTCACCAATCTAACTGTAAACATTCTGCAAACAAACAAAAAATGTAATGCCAATATTTAAATACCCAAAACTCTTTGCTTGACTTGGTAATATATAGTTATATCAACCTAAAACTTAACATCAAGAACATCCAGGTAAACAAAGACAACTGAACTAGGGGTGGACGATTATTTTTGTTATTTTAATTATATTTGTTATTAAAAATAAGAACTAAAAACAGTAGTCTTCACATGAATTAAATACAGTGAGGAAAATAAGTATTTGAACACCCTGCTATTTTGCAAGTTCTCCCACTTGGAAATCATGGAGGGGTCTGAAATTGGCATCATAGGTGCATGTCCACTGTGAGAGACATAATGTAAAAAAAAAATCCAGAAATCACAATATATTATTTTTTTTTTTAACTATTTATTTGTATGATACAGCTGCAAATAAGTATTTGAACACCTGTCTATCAGCTAGAATTCTGACCCTCAAAGACCTGTTAGTCTGCCTTTAAAATGTCCACCTCCACTCCATTTATTATCCTAAATTAGATGCACCTGTTTGAGGTCGTTAGCTGCATAAAGACACCTGTCCACCCCATACAATCCAAGAATCCAACTACTAACATGGCCAAGACCAAAGAGCTGCCCAAAGACACTAGAGACAAAATTGTACACCTCCACAAGGCTGGAAAGGGCTACGGGGAAATTGCCAAGCAGCTTGGTGAAAAAAGGTCCACTGTTGGAGCAATCATTAGAAAATGGAAGAAGCTAAACATGACTGTCAATCTCCCTCGAACTGGGGCTCCATGCAAGATCTCACCTCGTGGGGTCTCTATGATCCTAAGAAAGGTGAGAAATCAGCCCAGAACTACACAGGAGGAGCTGGTCAATGACCTGAAAAGAGCTGGGACCACCGTTTCCAAGGTTACTGTTGGTAATACACTAAGACGTCATGGTTTGAAATCATGCATAGCATGGAAGGTTCCCCTGCTTAAACCAGCACATGTCAAGGCCGTCTTAAGTTTGCCAATGACCATTTGGATGATTCAGAGGAGTCATGGGAGAAAGTCATGTGGTCAGATGAGACCAAAATAGAACTTTTTGGTCATAATTCCACTAAAAGTGTTTGGAGGAAGAAGAATGATGAGTACCATCCCAAGAACACCATCCCTACTGTGAAGCATGGGGGTGGTAGAATCATGCTTTGGGGGTGTTTTTCTGCACATGGGACAGAGCGACTGCACTGTATTAAGGAGAGGATGACCGGGGCCATGTATTGCGAGATTTTGGGGAACAACCTCCTTCCCTCAGTTAGAGCATTGAAGATTGGTCAAGGCTGGGTCTTCCAACATGACAATGACCCGAAGCACACAGCCAGGATAACCAAGGAGTGGCTCTGTAAGAAGCATATCAAGGTTCTGGCTTGGCCTAGCCAGTCTCCAGACCTAAACCCAAATAGAGAATCTTTGGAGGGAGCTCAAACTCTGTGTTTCTCAGCGATAGGCCAGAGATCTGTGTGGAGGAGTGGGCCAAAATCCCTCCTGCAGTGTGTGCAAACCTGGAGAAAAACTACAGGAAACGTTTGACCTCTGTAATTGCAAACAAAGGCTACTGTACCAAATATTAACATTGATTTTCTCAGGTGTTCAAATACTTATTTGCAGCTGTATCATACAAATAAATAGTTAAAAAATCATATATTGTGATTTCTGGATTTATTTTTTTAGATTATGTCTCTCACAGTGGACATGCACCTACAATGACAATTTCAGACCCCTCCATGATTTCTAAGTGGGAGAACTTGTAAAATAGCAGGGAGTTCAAATACTTATTTTCCTCACTGTATACACTGATACATAATAAAACTACAAAGGTTATTCAGCCAAGAGCACTGAGTGATTTTCTCTTGTTCTTTTGTTGTTTGACAGACAGCGGCAGGTTTACTGTATTAGCAGGCTGTCACTTTAAGACCTAATGCACGGATCCTATTGACACGCATTCAGTTTCTTTCCCCAGCTGATATTGTTCACTTAAAGCATAACCGACTGTGTTTATATGAATACTCATCAGTTTGGCATAACTGTGTGAGTGTATTTGACAGTTTGAGTGTACAAGACACGAATGGATCACACGCTTTAAGAGAGGCGGCTTGTGCGCACGTTTCGGTGTGTGTGTCAGACAGCAGACAGCACGAGACTGCAAGGAGTTGTTTTTCGCAAGTTATTGCATTTAATAACTCTTTTTAACGCCAAGCAAGTCACTTAAGTAACAGTCAAATCATTCAGAAATTGCCTGCCGTTGAGATATGCATATCACGATATGTACATTTGCGATATTTCGATATATTGTGCAGCCCTAATACATAGGCTATAATGATCTGAATACACCTTCTATAATGAGCATGTATTAAAAATTATTTTGATTTTTTTTTTTGGGGGGGGGGGGGGGGGGGGGTGGCATAAAGTAAAAAGTGTCAGGGTGGTATTGTCTTGATATCATAATGAAGAAAAAAAAGCCTAAATAAAGAAATCAATTATTCAAAAGAAAACCTTATTTGTTAGTGTGGCATAATATTTTATCATCATCATCATCGCTGTTGTTGTTTTAGAAACACAATATTTCATTAAACTGCTTCATTGTGTATTAACATTTGAAAAACTTCCAAAATGTCATGTGGTGTGACCAAATAAAATACATCAATAAAAACAGCATTATAGAGCAGACCCCTGCAGACCCGTTATAACCATGTGTCAAGGTCAGTAAGTCTCTTAAACTTTGATAATTTGATCTTTTTATGACAAGACAAGTTTAGTTCAGGTTGTAAAACTAATATTTATGAATTAATAAATCCTGATGCTATTTGTGTGTGTGTGTGTGTGTGTGTGTGTGTGTGTGTGTGTGTGTGTGTTTGTTTTTGTGATTTATGAGGACACACATTTGTATAATGACATGGGTATTACTGGTATTACAAAGTAAACATGAAATATGACGACATTTCATATGTCCTCATATTTAAAATAGCTTTAAAAACATACTAAACAATGTTATATTAAAAATGTAAAAATGCAGAATGTTTCCTGTGATGGGTAGGTTTACGCCTATGGCATGTCCTCACAGCAAAACAAACCTGTGTGTGTGTGTTAAAATGTCCTTTTTTTTCTCATGGACACTGTAATTTGTGACCCTGGACCACAAAAGCAGTCATAAGGGTAAATTTTTTTAAATTGCGATTTATACATTATATGAAAGCTGAATAAATAAAGATTTCCATTGGTGTATGGTTTGTTATCATATGACAATATCTGGCCGAGATACAATTATCTGAAAATCTGGAATCTGAGTGTGCAAAATCTAAATACTGAGAAAATAGCCTTTAAAGTTGTCCAAATGAAGTCCTTAGCAAGGCATATTACTAACAATAATACATTTTTTTATACATTTACGGTAGGAAATTTACAAAATATCATCATGGAACATGATCTTTACTTAATATCCTAATGATTTTGGGCATAAAAGACAAATTTATCATTTTTACCCATATAATTTATTGTTGGCTATTGCCACAAATATACCCAGGCGACTTATCACTGGTTTTGTGGTACAGAGTCACATTTGTCTTAATTGTCTACTGCTACTTATAGCAGTTTTAAATTGTTGATACCTATTATTCAAACTGTTTGTTTTCTTATATTCCTGTAGTAATAATCCTCTGCTCCTTTCGTTTTAACACTAAACTCATCCATCCCCCAAAAAACCTCAGCAACAAAAGATAAAATCACATTTCTAGAAGTACAAGCTCAAACATATTTTTGGAAATCACAAGTGCACATAGTATACACTGTCAATCAGACAGGTGAAGCCGACAGACAATCAGGTTTAATCACTTACGTTAACAGACAAACTGTGAAACGCACAGGTTAGCAGACAATGACTGCTACAGTAGACTAAAAACACCTCAGTTTGACATTATGGTTGTGGAAAAAAACACTAGTCCACAGTCCTCTGCTATGACCTTCTGATCAGACCCTTGCTACTACATCGAATACAGTATCCAAATACTTGCCATCCAAGAGAAATATTTGAAAATACTGGATACAAACGTAATATTAATGATGCCACATTAAATGAAACGCTTATATTCACGCAGAGACACAAAAAGTCTTTGTGGTTGCGCAGCTGAAAAAGGAAGTCTGTCTGAAATGGCTGCCAACTCATACCACAACTAAGTTTTGATAAAATGCCTGGCCTGTACTGACTCTTTACAACCTGAATAAACAGACAGAAGCCTGTATTTAACTTAGAAAGTCAAACACAAGCCTAACTCACCATCTATATGCACCTATTTATAGAAAAGAGAGTCTCTTCTATTTTAGATCCAATAACTCTGTCAGCAAAATCAATCTGCTGTATGCTTTTGCGAATTAGGCCTATATCCTGAGCAAAATGGACATTCAGCATTATGTCAGCCATTGAAGAGTGTTCCTTTAACTTGCAACCTGAGCCAAAACTGCTGTTCATTCTTTCTGCCATTCTACATGTGTGCTTCCTCTTACAGACTGCACTGTCTGCTCCTCAGGGCCTTCCATTTTGAAAGGCCTGGCCTGTGACACAACCTGACAAGACTGTGCTCCTCTCCGGCTCTAGAGAAACATTACTAGGACAGAGACCAGAAGAGGCCATTTTGGTCACAGTGTTAGCACAGGTCAGTCATGCGATCCTGGAGACAAAAACACAGTGTGAGTGTGATTTCTGAGTTGTCTCTTCTTGCCAGGATTCAGCTCTTTGGAGTTGGGACAGGTTTTTGTCCCCTGTCTCTCAGAAAATCCAGCATTTCTGCATGACAATTCAACCATTAGCATTAACATGTAGTGTAAAAAGCATATAAGCAATGAAAAATCTCTTACCTCTGTGGATGCATGGCTTAAAACACAGTGGGTAATGTCAATGCTTATTAAAACATGGAGGACAGTCCTCCCTCTCTCTCTCTCTCTCTCTCTCTCTACACAGCAGTCTCGGCTCTCCAAGCCAGCCAAGCCAACATTCTGATAACAGCTATGAAAGCAGTTCTGTGATTGGCCGGTTTTCACAGGCAGGATGAAAGACAGCAGCTGATTGGCTGACTCGTTTCCTGAGTATATGTCTTTTGTTCAATGTAGACAGGCTGTGGCAGGATCGTGGACTAAAAGAAGAGCTAGGCCTTGATCTGTACAGCTAAAACTGAGCTAAATTACTCAACCTCACACAGTCAACCTCTTGTTAAAGATGTTTTACACTTAAATAAAACAAATCATTATTTTTTAACAAATAATGAATTAAGTTACAGCAGTGTCACTATACATGCACAAGGCCTTGAGTCCTGGAATGAAACTCTCCATTGAGAGGAAAAAATACTGTTGTTACCATGTTTTTCAGCCTTAATACATATATTTGGGTACATATATGCAGTTAATAATGTACTACTTTATTGCCTCTGAATCATTCACTGATTCTATAAAATCATAACAACTTGGGTTGGTTATCTAGTGGTATCTTGAAGTACATTCATGTTAAGTGTGTAATTTTACTCTAACAAAAGTATTTTGTATGCCTTACAATAATCTACCAGTACAAAACAGGGACAGTTGTGGTCATTAATCAAACTATAATGAGAGACTTAAAGTCGGCATGAAATGATAGTTGCTATATTCTTTTCTTCTCTATTGTGACTCTTATCTGAGAATTCCCAAACAAGACAAAAAGTAGGGAAAGGCTTGATTTTTCCATTGGCAATTGATTGGATCATTTAGATGGTTGTGGTTTGCTATTGCTGTGATATCATGTGAGTGACAGGTTGTCCCGCCCTCGCGCCATAAACACTTCATCAGGAAGTGTCATGTCGTTACAAGCGGGAGGGGAAGTCATTTTGAATAAAGATTACGAAGGCACATAAATTTAAAAAAATTGATGTGCACAGTTAAATCATTTATAATAAATACTGCAATAATAACACTGCAATTTTTTTTTTTTAATTGCATGTTTTGATTTCATGGTGACTTTAGGGCTGGAATACAATTTTTGCCAAAATCTTTGCCCCGATATACAGCCTGGAAAAGTTGATGCTAGTCGGCGAAAGTCAGAGCCATTTTGCAGTTTTGAGTTGACAGATTTCACAGCAAATATTGAATTATGGACATATAATTCCATCCAGTCACAGGATATCAAACATTTCATATTTTGAGCCGATTTTAGAACACATTTTGTCTTTATTTGTCATTTGTCTCCTAGCAGCAAGGCGCATGTTTCCATGCAAGTGTTTGGAAAGACTTCAAAAGTCTAGTAGTGTGTGATCATCAGCCATTTAGTGTATGATGCTCAGTTTTAAACATTACAAGTTGTCAAGAATATGATGCCTAGTGTTTTAAAATATGCTCTGATTTGAAAAAGTTGTGTGTCGTGCATTTTAACTTTAATGTATACTCAAGGTGTCATGATGAGCATATGATTCTGGCAGACCTGAGAGGGTGGGGTCTGGGCACATCTTATCTAAAACCCACTCTAATTAGACAGGTTCTGAAGCACCTTTGAGTGAGTCATCTGCCAGAACACACCCAACGCCTGCTGTCTTCTTGCAAAACCAGACTTCTTGTCTTGTTATCAACAAGTAGAAACAGCAAAACACACAATTCATTGAAGGAAATTCCTAGTTTTATCATCTATGAACTAGTTTCACAGACAGGGCTTAGATTAAACCAGGATTAGGCCTTAGTTCAATTAGGGCATTTAAGAATCTTTTAAAAATGTGCCTTATAAAAAAACATTACTGGTGTGTGTGTGTTAAGACAAAAGAATGGCACTGACATATTTTGAGATATGCCAGTGCAAGTTGTTTTCAGTTAAAACAGCTCAAACATGCATTTTAGTCTGGGACTATACTTGAGCCTTGTCTGTGAAACCGGGTGTATAAGTGCTAAACATCACTAGACGCTAGATTAGGTTTCAAAAACAATTTTATTTTTTACATTTTGTTACTCTCACTACTACAATACTATGGTGTTTTGGGTGATTGCCAGGGTGTTGCTATGCAGTTGCTAAGGTGTTCTGAAGTTTAGTGCATTATTATCCTGTTGCTAAGGTGTTCTGTGTGGCCCTTACTAGCCCATTTCCTTAGACAAAGCTGTAAGAAAATGAAGGGGTCACTTTCAGCCTAATATTAAAATTAATGGTAAATCAACATGGTTTGTTCAATGACTAATTCTTAAAGGGATAGTCCACCCAAAAATGCCAATTCTGTCATAATTTCTTCACCCTCATGTCGTGCCAAACCTGCATGATTTTCTTCTGTGGAACATAAAAAGAACATACCGGTAAGAAGATATTTTGTTGAATGTTTTGGTGACCATTGACTTAAAATATCTTCTTTTATGTTCCACAGAGGATTTGGAACAACTTGGGTGACGTTTTTACATTTGTGCTCTACAAACTTGAATACTCGGTAACATCTTTGTTTCTATATTGGTTCCTTCCTTCAACGTACGTCTATGGAACGGACGATCAAGTCTATGTCAATAATAATAGCTCAGTCTTTTTTGACGTAAGTGTGTTATTTATTCATCACATAATAGGCTAGCTCATTAGCAGTGATCATGAATTTAATATGGTCACATATCTCTGGTGGAAAGATACACCACTCCCAAAAATGGAGCCAAATTAAGTCTGTTCAAATATCATTCAACCCAAATATCGTCAAATATCTGTTACATTTTGAGATTTTAAAATACAAACACAGTCAAATGACTTGTGTAAGAATATATACCAGTCACAAATAGTTTCGTTGCAAATAACAGACAAGATTTTAGTACCTATTTCACAGAATAAAAAGTCTCTTATAATAACATTACTCAAACCATTTAAATATAATTTGAAATAGCCTACTTACACGATTCTTCAACTAAACACGTCCATTGCGGTCACTACCGTTCTGAGGCCTGTAAAGGTCATGTCACAGGCTTTCCACTAGAGGAGGCTATTCAGCTTTCTGCGCCTCATGTTGTCATCTATGCTGAGGACAGCTGTCTGAGACTCCCTGCTGCATTAATAAATCAAAACACATACTGACACAGAAACACTCACGCAGCATGGAAGATCTCAAGCCAAAGAAATATTGATGATATGGAGAGTTTTTCCATAGGCACACTGATTTCATTCAGCTCTACACTATCCTAAGATTTTCAGATGAGTCACGGGTTTAAAATGCAGTTAATGATTAAAACACTGTATAATTAAATATTCTGTATATATATTTAAAACATGTTGACAGCCTGGAAGATCTCCAGAGATATTTATAAAGTTATATGGCATTTCATTTATCTCTTTTATTAAACAATTGATTGCCTCAAGGAGCCTCAACCTCAGTGATACAATTTACTAACCTTGTATTAAACAGATGTAATTATTGCACTTTCAATTTCATACTCAGTGCAGATTCGTACACTCCTAAAGAGGTGATTTAACCTAATAAATCTTTAAAGCACTTCATCTGGAGAGGGGATGGGTGAAAGAGAGGTTCATGACTGCATGTTTGCAGGTAGAGAATCTATAGATGCAGATGATTGGGGGCTAATCTCCTGTCCTTTTAAACTGCTATCTCCTATCCTTTCAAAGGGGACAGACAAGAGTGAGGGGGTTGGGGGGTAAACCATCTCACACTCTGGGAAGGGGGAAGTCAGATTGTGCTGTGAATTGGGGGAGGGAACAACAACAGGTCTATGGGCCTCTTTTTGGGCTTCTCAAGAATGTTATTGGGGCAGTCTTGTGGTCAAATGCAAATGCGTTCATGATCAAATTTGTTCATCTCATATAGTGTGTTATAATTCATCATTATTTAAAATTAAGATAAAAAACACTCCGTTTCAACCTGCTGCATTTCCTTGGCATCAAATAAACAATAACATTTGAGAATATATATTTTAAAATTTTCCTCAGTGATTCCCGTAGTTAAATTGCTTGATGCTTCAGTTTTACATCTAAGTTTTTTGGCCAGATGAGACCAGAGGTTGTATAGCAGGGAACTGTCATGACAGGAAACAGCTAGCAAGCAATGAGCTAATTACCTCTCTCTCTCTCTCTCTCTCTCTCTCTCTCTCTCTCTCTCTCTCTCTCTCTCTCTCTCTCTCTCTCTCTCTCTCTCTCTCTCTCTCTCTCTCTCTCTCTCTCTGTTTCTCAGTCTGACTCACTCACTCTCCCCTCCCCCTCCCTCCCACCGTCCCTACCTCCCCTCTCTTTTTCCTTCCCTCCCTCCCTCCCTCTTTAGCGCTGTCTCCTCCAACAGTTGAAATTCTACACTGGTATGCCTCAGAGATCACCATGGAGACGAGTTCATTGCTATCTTCCATGTCTGGTCTTCAGAGGGCAGAGCACTTACAGCCTCTGCAGACCACAAGAATACGAGTGCATCCTAAAATGCATTTTTGACCATTAAATTCACTTTACATGAAGTACACACACACACACACACACACACACACACACACACACACACACACACACACACACACACACACACACACACACACACACACACACAGAGAGAGAGAGAGAGAGAGAGAGAGAGAGAGAGAGAGAGAGATTATTATATCACAGATCCACATGCCTTCAATAATTTACAGTAAAGATATCAATGTTTGCTGTGTCATTTATATACAATTTGTTTTTTAGCTTTTCCTTCTGCATGCTATATTGTCCGAAATTAACTTTTTTTTATTACTAAAATTGATTTAATGGGCATTTTTACCTTAAAGAACATATTTCTTTCTAACCATATAAAACATTTAGATCGAGTATTCTCAATACGAAAATGTAAAAAAAAAACAAGGCTTATACTGTAAAATCAACGCATCGGCCTAATATCTGTGAAATATATGTGTCTAGAACATAATTCTGTATGTTAGTAATACAAAATACAATTTGTCACCAAAAGTGACACAAATACCCAGATATTTAATTATGGAGGTTATTTTTATACAGGCTACTTAAAATATCGAGTTTTTTTGTCACGTTTGCTGGCAAATTTAACTACTTCATATTGTGCATATTGAAATAATATTCTGCAGCTTATTTGCGGCAACTTCAAGTTAACTGTTTAAGTGCTCGTGGATTGTGTGTATTGCTTAATGTATACTTTGTGTGTATAATGTGCAGATGTGGACATTGTGTATAAGGTATAAACTTAGAAGGTAGTAGGCCTATTGTGTATTCTTGTAGCTACATTGTCTTTTACTATCACTACGAGACTGCAATGTTCACACGAGACTTAAGTACATGTTGTAGTGACAATAAAGTGATTTGATTTGACAGACTATGAATAAAAAAGGTGTGCTACGAACAAATTATTCGATCTCTCGCGCAGACAGCGCATTCATCACACTCAAATTATGTAAATAAAGGTGTACGTCAGCCTACTCATTAGGGATACGTGACTCCATGTGGTCCTTGGATGAGCTAAAAATAAACGCACTATAATTTTTTTTCTACGATATCGCTACTACTGCCCATCTCCTACTGGATGTCTATTTTTCGATCTGCAGGGGTTCATGTACTTGTAGTTTCTTTCCTCTTTAGCTCTGGGTGGAATGTGCTGATCGCCTGAATGGCAGAACTACACTACCCAGAACTCCCCGCGCGCATGGTTCAGGCAGGCTTCTTTAAGCTTTGGGAGTGTTTCCCATTTAAACAAACATAGCTAATGCTGAAGATGGCGGATGCGTAGAAGTGGCTTAAAGAAACTGGAGTGTTTCACGGGATACATTTACACCGGTAAGTGAACCGAAACACTTCATCGCGATCGTAAATGAAGACATTTGAGCAATTGTTGTGTTCGTGAAACAATGTTACGTGATGCCGGTTATTCAGAAGTACATTCTTGTCTACGGTGGGGATCTTGCCACCTAGTTATTCTGCCTTTGAGACAATAATCGTAGTAACACAGTGTTGCCAGATACAACCATCTCCAGCATGTTTGTTTACTTTTCATAACAAGATCCGTTTGTGGATTTTTGTATTCTTCTGCTACCAAAATAATTTTTTTGCCTTTAATAGACACAGTTTTACTAAGTTAATAAACATTTTGGAGAGGTTTGAATCCAGTCTGAATCTTTTGAAATTATACAAACCAAAATAATTAAGATCTTTTTGAATTTACTGTACTTTTGCAGTTGTTGGTTTATATAATGTTGAGATGAATACAATAATATATGGAGTTTTCCCTTGTTTTAAATCTTTGATCAACAGCAAGTTTGTTTACCAGTTTGTGGATCACCTGATAGTTTACATGAGCTGAAGTTAGTTTGTTTAAGCATAACATATTCTTAATCCTTTATCTGTCACTATCATAAATGCATATTCTTAGGATTTCTCCCAACTTTTTCTTTCACATTTTTAATGAAAAACTTATTGACCTCAAACGATCTGTTCAGATGTGTTGTGTAGTGTTATGTTATGAGGATGTTTTGTTGCTTTTGCTCTCAATATGATGAAGTTCAAATAATCCAAACAACAAGATGGTTTCCTGGTTAATGACACTGAGGGTAAAGATTAAATGATCATAGGTCAGGAATGAACAAATCAAAGCTAGGCATTATTTACAGTGTTTTTATGCTTTTACTTTGCTGCCCACCAAACTGTGCTGTGTTAAGAAGTTGACAAAACAGATAAAGGGTTAATACAATTAAAGTCAGCATGATAACTCTTATCTGTTAGATTTTGTATTTTTGTTGTTGTTGTATTTCGTATTCATGGTGATAAAGTGTGCTGTAGGTTGTACAGATGCTGGAATTATGGCTGTGTCTCAAACTCCAGGGATCTCCACCCAGACAGTATTGTTGGACATGGCAGGCGCGTTTGGAACGTGTACATTGTGAATGTAAGAACGTGAAAGATTCTTATCAGAGTCATCAGACACTATTTTTAACACTCCCATTCTTTGCTCTTGCAATGTTAATTGCGATGATTTAGCCTGAGGTATTCAGTGCACTGCAGCGCTACTGGAAAGTTTAAGGAAGTTCCTCTGAATTCACAGCAATTCACGTTTTGTAGTGATCCAAATGCTGCAGTTTGTGTGCTAGGAGACTTTGACCACATCCCAACATTTGAGAAATATTCACTGCACATTTATAGAAACATCACAGAACCACATTTGTAGTACCAACGTTTCTCTGAAATCCACATGCACTCATGTTGACGCATAGACGCTTTAAATGATACTTTTGGTTATTATTTGCACACTGAAGGCACAGGTAGATATCATGCTTTCACTGTTTAATAAAATATTGTTAGAACCGTGACTGATTTGCCTTTATTGTCTGTACAGTGTAAAAAGAATCTTCCTGATATTTGATGTTATTACATTTCAAAGCTTGGTCTGCAGCCTTTTTTTAGCCTGTACTTGTGCACTTATTCACAGTGTGCATTTTTGAAGCATTTCTGTGGATGCATGAGAACAGAGCATGCGTTATGCACAGCGGTGTATGTTGGTGCTCACACGCTACAGGACCCGCGGATGCCCTGACTGCGTGTGGGAAAAGACCCTCTGAACTCTTCCTCACACTGGTCGCAGGCTGAGCCCCCCCCTTCCCCCTTTATCTGTTCCTTTCTCCCCAGCTCCCTCTCTCTCACACACCGAGCGTCAGGCTGCATTAACTATGAATCAATCTTGTGTTGAACGCTTTGACTGCAGATGGGGTTAAGAATTAAAGGATGCATAGATGCTCTGTCCTCGTCTATTTGTTAGCTCTGGCTCTATAACTCATTAACTCGGACACTCTCAGAGGAAGAAACAAATGCTTGTGCAAAAGTTTTCCCATGATTTTTAAAGGAACATCTGAGTTTCGATTTTGAACATCTTATATTTATCTTATTTTAATTTCATTGTTGTGGGTCAAGGAGTAGTTAACCATTAGTGTGATTAATAATTTTTAGGGATGTTTTCAAAGTAATGGCACTGAATAAGAGCAACTGATGGCAAATGCACCATAAAAGTATCATAAAAGTTGACCATATGACTTAATTTCATGTCTGAAGCCAAAATTTAAGTTATTCGCTGATATTTTTGCCACCCAGTGGCCATAGACTGAATAATTGAATCTATTATACTATTATAGAATGTAATATATATTATAGCTTTTATTTTTATATGTTCACTTTTCATTTTAATTTTAGTAATGCTATGTGCTTTTATAATGTTTTTTGTTTATATATTTCTGTTTAGCTTTGTTTAGTTTTTTTTGTTGCAGTAATTTTAGTACTTCAACTTATTTTATTACAGTTAGTTGCCAAGGGAAGATTCATTACATTTGTACATTTTACATTACAAAATTGTAGCTTTATTTAAATGAACGCAAACAATTTTAACAGTTTTAGTAAACAGTAACAACGCTGGTCAGTTTTTGGAAATCATGACGGTCGATTCATTGAAATGATATGACTCAAAAAAATCACACAGAGAAGAGTGACTTTATTTTTGCTCTGTTTATCACACGAAGCTATCGTGTGACTTCGGAAGTCTTGTGCAAAAGTCTTATAAAAAGTCCCCATTCACTTCCATTGTTTGGAAAAGAGCGAATCGAATATTAATGCAAAATTCAGCTTTTGTGTTCAACTTAACTAACTTGAAATTAAATATGGAAGTTATTTTCGTTCTTGGTTAAACTATTCCATAATGTCTCATCTGTTACAGATGTTCTTTTTTGCACAGATATTTTGTGGCTTTCCTCTTGGATCACAGGAGGTTGTGACTAGCGAAACAGCAGAATGACTAATGTGCTTCTCTTCACCTTTCTGACACTTATCTGATTGTCCTAGCTCATTTAGCATTTTTCAGTCCTCCGTACTTGAAGAAGTTGAAATGCTGCTATTCTCTGAGTGTGACGTGAGATTGAAAGAAGGAAAACAGTGTGGTTGTGGGTGACGGTTATTTTCAGAGCAGGGAAAATGGTCCAGTTATATCAAGTATCTGTGTGTTTGTTTCCAATGTAAGATTAATGGTGGGGGGTGTATAGTGTTGCTCCAGGGCGCTTGTGTTGGTGGCAGTGGGTTGAAACAAAAGCTTGATTGTTGCACTAATTGAAATGTGATACCTGTTACTTGCAATGGCTTTTTGCTTTGAGTAGTTAAAGGTGTTGGTGCAGTCGGGTTATTTTAGCCCTGTAAACTTTTAATAAGTGTGCCGAGGTTGACTCGCATCTCGTGACTTGTGTGCAAAATGAATCGAAAAACGAGCCGCTTGGAACTTTCAGGATATTAATGATTTACTGCACCTCGATGATCCTCCACAAAAACATTTTCAAGTGTAAATGTTCTGTAGTTGGAGCTCACGGCGTAATTTACGATGCTGTAAACTTTCCATTTTGCTAACTAGAGAAACAAGCAGAAAAGTAAAGTTAGTCCTTCTCAGTGCAGTCCAGAGAGAGTAATGCATTTAATACCTTTCTGTTTGCTCAGTTCATAAACAACACGTTGTGAACTCTCTCCCTTCACCTTTTAGACACAGATCAACTGTGAAGGTTTGTTTGTTGTAAGTCAAAAATTCTGTGTGAATCATTTGGAAACTTATGAGTCACAATTAAGAGTCTCTGCATGCGAGTGTCATCGTGCGCGCCGGATACGTTTTACAGCTCCCTTCAGTGTCCTATAGCACAAGTCGAATTTAAGAGGAATGTGTAAGTTGCATCCAGCTGTGGCTGCTTGTGTAAAGCTGTGTTGCCATGACGACACTCCTGCACGACTGGCTCAAGGTCGTTCGGGCGGTGACGACGAGCTGGATGTGCCTGGCGACGGCGTGTGCACAATGTGCACACATAAACGCGGAAGGAAGCTCTCTGCAGTACTGTGGGTGTCTGAAAGTGAAACTTGGAAATACATGCAAGCACTTTGTGCATAAAGACTTTCTCTTGAGACGGTGAAAGGGCTTGAGGAGGAACATGTAGTGTTAGGTTTTTCATTTACTCATTGCTGTCATACTCAATTTGTTGCATTTTTTTTTTTCCAACCCAGTTCAGATTTATCCATGATCTGTCGTTGTTTTCCTGTTCCTGTTAAAACGGCTAACAAGGTTTAAAGAGTGAAAAGTGCACACTCCCGGTTTCTCTCTCTCTCTCTCTCTCTCTCTCTCTCTCTCTCTCTCTCTCTCTCTCTCTCTCTCTCTCTCTCTCTCTCTCTCTCTCTCTCTCTCTCTCTCTCTCTCTCTCTCTCTCTCTCTCTCTCTCTCTCTCTCTCTCTCTCTCTCTCTCTCTCGTTTTTTTGGCTTTCTCACCCTCTGCTGAAGAATGCTCGTAAAACGGGTTCACCTGAATGAGCCCACGGGAGGGTAAGGCCCTGGTCTGGTCTTGTTACCATTGTAAAAAGTTAGCAAGACTTGCTGTGTGTTTGTGTTGTGTTGTGTTGTTAAGTCACAAGGTAAATGTTACCAGATGCGTTCTTCGGCAGTTGAGCCTAGAGGAAGGAGAGGGGAGAGAGAGAGAGAAGTCGATGGAAAGAGAGAAAGTCAACTTTGGATGAACTTCTCAACTGCTTAGCGGCCACCTTGTTTTCATTTTGCCAGCATCCCCAGCCCCCAATTTGACGAAAGGTTTGTGGAGAGTTAGTCAGAATTCCACACTTACAAAACTCCACTGTATTGCTGGAGTACGAACTACAGCCAAACTGAATTAATGTAGAATATTTACTCTACAATCCAAGGATTAGTTCAACGCATAATGAATATGCTGTCATCATTTACTCACCCTCATGTTGTTCCAAACCTGTATAACTTTTTTTTTTTTGGAACACAAAACACAAAATTTAAGTGCTTTTTCTTATTTTCAAACTTGTGCATCAAGTTTCTAGGTTTCCAAGCTCCATTTGTTGTCACTTGACCAATCACAATATGCCAGCTCAGAGATTCCTTTAAATTGGTTGATGACTTTCTTTCTTCTGGGGAAAACACAAACAATAAATACATTTTCAAATAATTTTTGTGGTCCGTGTTGTCTGACTTTGACTTTGAGTCAGTATTTATTTATGTCTGTCACTATTCAAAATGTCTTATTTTACGCTCCATGAAAAAAAGTTAAATCAAAAACTTGGTGACCTTTGTGAACTGAACTGTTCCTTTAACTCTACATTACTCCATGTTAGGCTTGCTACGATAGTCGGTGTTGCCGGTGTTACCGGTGTTCAGACTCAACACCGGTTATATCACTTGCCCACCGTGGCACCGCCCCACTGTCGTTTAGATTTTTTTTTTTATAGTAACACAATTATTTAGTTCAGTTAGAGAACAGACAATACAAATAATGATGATCCGCCTGTGAGTCTCGGTAGCGGCAGGAGTCATTCATCAGATTTCATTCATCACGAGAGTGAGGAGCTGACTGAGATGATCGCGGAAGATTTGGTTTCAAAGCAAACCGTAAAAGCGCCTATTTAAGGGAGTTTGTCATTTGTTTTTTTGTTGTGTTCTTCATTCAAAATAATAGGCTTATGAACCCACAATTCAAGCAACCCGCCACCGAATTGGCGCTAATTCAAAACCGAATTTAAAATGTGCACGGCTGCACAGAGCGCGCATTTACGGACGAACTGTCATTCATTCATGGCCTCACAGAGCGCGCATTTACAGACATTCACAGTGTGTACGCACTGGCGCATTTTCAGTTCATGCAAACGGAAGCTTAACTTTAATAGGAATTCATTGAAACCACTCGCTTTGCTCCGCTGCGCTTACTTTTGGTTAGATAGAATTAGTGATTTAAAAGTTGAGTCAGTGATACCGGTATTACCGGTGTTGTCACATGTCAATTAACCGGGGGTAAAATTTCCTCACCGTCACATCCCTAGTGTCCATGTGAGTTTTGTTTCAGTGCAGATGTTGGTTATTAATTATTGTACTCAACAAGATGCATTAAAGTGCACCTATTATGCCCTTTTTTACAAGATGTAATATAAGTCTCAGGTGTCCCCAGAGTGTGTCTGTGAAGTTTCATATCAAAATTCCTAACAGAGCATTTAATATATCATTTTGAAAATGCCAGTTTTTGGGTTTGAGAAAAATTAGCTGTTTTCTGTTTGTCTCCTTTAAATGCAAATGAGCTGCTGCTCCCCTTCCCAGAGGGCGGAGCCTTAACAGCTCTGAAACATGAGACATCTGTTTGTTTTGATGATCATCTCCATCACGCTCATGTGACATTGCAGTTCTTCATCATCATGAAATATTATCATCTGCATGCGTTTTAAAGCCTTATCACTCTCAACTTGAGCGCACACACCCGACGTATGCGCACAGAGAGCTGGATGTCGGCGCGTCAGTGAGTAGGCTATTAAACTAGACTAGTTCTCTTTCATGTGTTATTGAGAACTGTCAAATGCACACAATGTTATGTCAGAAACACAAAGGTCACATGAACACAGTTGGTTATGTCTGTGGACTTATGCAGCAAGTACAGAAATCCTGTGTGTATATTAGATCTGTGTAACGTTAAAGTGAAAGCAGTGTAATACCAAGTACCTACTGCTATATCTGCTGTTAATATGAATCAAACAACAGAAGAAATCAGAAAATCCCTCATTGCTCTTGACTGAATGAACTTTAGTAGCTTTATTAAGAACACATTTCTTACTTGAATACTCTGGCGAGGAGATAAACATGACCAACTGCATAATTTTGCATAATAGGTCACCTAATACTCGACTAAACGTTAGTCGACGAGAAGAGGTTTAGTTGACCAACATTTTACTAGTTATTATAGTGCAGTACCAGTCAAAAGTTTGGACACACTTTCCCATTGGTGTGTCCAAACTTTTGACTGGTACTGTATATAGAATATAGTATACTAGAACTGCACGATTAATCACTAAAAGACCGCAATCTCGTTTCAAACACCCACACGATCTCATTTCTAAATGACAACGATTCCGCTATGTCTATTACGCATGTTTCACATCGCAAGCATCAGCGGAGCATTTGGTCGCTACCTGTGTTATGAATGAGAGTCGGCCATCACACTTCCTTACTGAAGTGAAAAGATTGGCTGGTGTCACTACAGTGACCTGGGTCGCCAGTAGCAAACCATGGTGCGTGCTCTGCTGGACACACTACATAATTACACCATTTACAAGCATTTTATCGGTGTTGTATGTTCTGTAAAAATATATATATATATATATCGGTGGCATATCTGCAGCATATGAGCAGATGCTGATTATATCTGAGACAGTCTCATATCGGCCGATAAATCGTTCGGGCTCTACTTTATAGTAACAAAAATGATTTAGTTCAGTTAGAGAACAGACACTAAAATTAGAAACTGAACACGTCTGCTCAGTCAGAGTGAGCCGAACAAGTGTCGCAGCACAGACCAGCAGCATTTAATTTATCAGTCAGATTTCTTTCAATGCGAAATGTAAAAGCGAGTTTGTCATTGTACTGTTTGTTGTTGTGTTTTTCATTAAGAATAATAATGAACCCACCATTCAAGCAATTGCCGCCCCCGAATTTCCACTAGTTCGGAAGCTAAAGTATAATGCGCACAGCCATTCATAGCGGTGCATGTCTACTGGTACGGAGCAGAGTGAGCGTTTTTCCAATGAATTCCTCAAGCCTGAACCGGAAGCTCAACTTCCATAGGAATCGCACCTTAACTAATTTAAAAGCGAGGTGGAAAAAAGGGAAATAACTCCAACGTCTGGTATTACCGGTATTGTCTCACGTCGATGAACCAGTGGGAGAATTTCCTCACTGTCAAATCCCTAAAATAGGCAAACATCTCTCCATGAGTGACAGATCTATTAACAGCAGATCCTTGTGGTAATTAGGGGAGAGCGGGGCACAACCTAACGCGGGGTTAGTTGTTACACACATGGTTTAAAACTTTTCACACATGCCAGGATGGCAAAACTTTGTGTATTTATTAGTTGCCATATCAACATTATTTAGAGAAAAAATTGCACCAAAATTAAAAAATCTTTTTATTTTTCTTCAGTTTTTTTTGTGTTTTTAAAAAAATAAAACAAATCTGATATTTTTGTAATCTTATATCTGTTATTTAACCGTTGAGATCATTCTTTAATGCTGATCTAACCAGCAGAAGACACAAGCCAGGTTTAAATCGGGTGGGGCATGTTGTCACACGACGTTACAATGAGCCCCTATTAGAACTACGCTACTCTATTCTATACTTTTATGAATTCTATAGAGAAACCAAGAGAAAAAGGTGAATAATGACTGAGAGTCAATGTCCAGAAGTTATCAATTATTTTTATGTTTTAACTATGCTGTATAAGTTAATAATTGTATTTTATTGACAAAATATTTTAGATTGTAATGGATATGTTTTTAATTATTTCAGATAACATTTTAAGCTGTCATTTGTTACAATGTGCCCCTCACATGTTACAATATACCCCACCTATGGGGCATGTTGAGTAAATTAAAGAAAAAAGTATACACTGTATTAATGAAACAAAAGCACATAATTGTACTAGACGTGTGAAATTAATGTGGGAAAAAATAAATACTCCCAAGTGGATTTACACAAACTGAGAAAGTCAAAAAGCGTTCTGTTGTGCCCTACTCTCCCCTACAGTGTGTCGGGCAGGAAATCAAAACGTTCGCCTATCATCCATCGACCTGAAATATGGCTTATCATATGAAACATCTAAGTGGTACGATCACTTGCATTTTTTTCCTGATAACAACGCAAACAACTTAAAGGGGTCATGAATTGAGAAATACATTTTTCATTCAGCCTTTGATATATAAATGTTCATCATGATATAAGAATATCCTGTAAGTTTCAGAGCTGAAAACTTCCTAGTTAGTCAAAGAAAAGCTTTTATTGACAGCTGGCTCAGCAAATGCTTGATCTCAGAATGTGCCTAGCTGTGACTTCAGAGTGTGGTGAAACACCGCCTCAACAGAAGAAGTACGCCTGATTCTGTAGCCCCGTCCACCGACTCATGCAAAAAATGTAACATAAACAACATATAGGCCTATGTGGAGCTAAACCAGATCGAACCTCCAAGCAAAAAAACATGCTGCATAAGCTTAATTGGGATTCCAATATTATGAATGCATGGATGAACTTTATTTTTAATGAATATCCAGCTCACATGGGAAAGACATCGTTTGTTCCTTCATTTCACCACGGATTCGTTTGTAAACAAGAGACTGGATTTGCAGACAGGATGAGATTACATGAATGAATGAAGCAACACACTTACGTGAGTAAAATGTTTTTTATATGTGACACTATTGCATTGTTACAGATCGTTTTATATTTATTTATTGATTATGTGTAACTGAACATAACTTAGCATGCTGTCACAGGCTGGGGTATTCTTTATTTGTTGTGTTGTTGGTTCATTGTGCTGCGATTCGAGATCAGACTTGGACATGTGGGCCAGGGCTCGCAAAGCCCAACGTCCCGTTGCTATGTGTTTTCCAGACGGGCTACCAAAATTACCAGCCTGCCCAATGGGCTATCTTAAATAGTGAAATAACATTCCTTTCTTGATGTACGTTGTTCACTCTCTTTGAGGCAAAATTCTGGTTGCCGTTTTCCCACACGCTTTCAAAACCATTCCTCACGTGTACTCACGGGGGAGCCGAAGCTCATTGTAATATGCAAAGCTTATCCAATCATAGCAGTGGGCGTTTACTTCCAAGTCTTCAGTGCGGCACGCCCATAAAAACCAAGCGTTCCATGAGAGAGGCTCAAAACCAGGGTAGAAAATAGCCTATTACTTATTCATTTAGACAACAGTATAAAATAATAAAAAGTGCCAGTTCATGACCCCTTTAAAATACTTTTTGCTCGTATAGATAAGAGTAATACATAATTCTAAACTGTAACTTTTATTTGTGTAAACTAACAATAACAACAAAACGCTTGTAAAATATAGAAAACAAACAGGATACTGTCTCTGTCTTTAGAGCGCTTCACAAAAATGAACTGTAACTCAGTGTATAGGCTACTTGCCTCACAGACATGAGAAATATATCTATAGAAAGCTTGGAATGTCTACTTTTAAACAAATCAATTCAAATATAAAACACAAATAGCTACTCTTTGATTATGTAATGTAAGAAAGTTACATTTCTCTCTAAAGGCACGCCCAATGCGGAGATGGCGAGTCAGCATCGTCAACTTCATCTTTGCTGCCGACGCGGACTCAGAAAAAACGAGTTAATTAATAAACAGTGCTATTTTTACACATTCATAATCATTACATTTGCCGGTGCTTTGTGGTAACCTTTATATGTGCGATTGAGCACGGAATAGGCTATATATATTATGACTACCCCCCCCCCCCCGCCCAATATATATTAAGTAATTTAATTAATACAAACATAAACATGTGATTTAGTCGACTAATGGCTTAAATGTGTTAAATGTGTAACTAGTGGTTGACTAGCAAAAGTCTGGGGCAGCCCTAGGTTAGTTCCATAATGAATTAGTAGTAGGTTATAAATAAATGTGATAGTACAATTATACTATATTATGCAGTATAAATATGATTGGAATAGCCATGTTATGGAAGCACACACCTCAATGCAACACTTTTGGAGATGTAAAATTTTTTTTGTTTGTTTGGTGTCTGGATTTTTATTTTATTTAAGTCTACCTTCATACCGTGAAGCTTATTTGCATCCAAGGTTGATGCACCCCTTTTTTGCTCCGTGTATTTCCATACGCTTCAGCTTTCTTTGTTCCTGAGGAGTGTCAGAGTCCATAATCTCTCTGTCTCAGGCCGATAATCTGATGATGTTGAAGGGACAACACTGAATAGGATTTTAGCATTGCAGTGATTAAATCAAAGGTAGAATACAAGCTTGTGCGAAAAACAGGTATGCGGTGTCATCGCAGCTTTGCAGCAGAGCAGATGCACCTCATGCGTCTGCCTTGACAAAAGAGATTGCACCAGGTGGGGGAAAGCAACGGTCTGTCCCTTTAATCACATCAGTTATGTTTTAATTAGCCACTGTCGCAGGCATTGTGTGCTGTCGGGACCGGTCACACACCTGAGACACACATGCCACTCATCAAAGAGCATGACAGACGAAACGGACACCACAGTCTGCGCTCTACGGTTGACCGATATGGCTAAAATGCATACTTGCACAGAATATATTGACAATTTCAGAATCGGTATCTGTCAATCTGTATTAGGAATCTGATTTAGATGTTTATGCCACGGGATGTAGGAGGGTCTTATGGCTTTCGGTTTGAAATGCATTTCATTCTACTGGATAGAGTCCAAGACCGTGTGGTAAAGCAGATTACATCCTGGTCTCTCTGCTGTCTGTCTGCCTGTCGCCATGGCTTCACTCGTGTTTATGGCCTGTTGTCAAGGTGACGAGGCCAGTCGTGGGTGGGGACAGCTCTCCTCGCTGTGGAAAAGATGATGGGTGTCCTCTTCCCTTTTAGGAGGTCCATCTATCCAATGCACTATTAATAGAGCAGCTTGCAATTGCATTGGCCTTTTGTCATTACTAAATTTTAATTAAACTTGAATTATGTATTCTAGACTGCCAAGGTCCTGCCGCTATATATACCATATTGACTTGAGCTGCTTTACCTTTCACTCTTTGTGTTTGCAAATGATGATACAAAACCCTGATGCCAAAAACACAGGTTGACACTGTTTAGATGATCTATTACATTCTTTTCACATCTTGACATTTGTCATTTTTTTCCAGAGGCATTTCAGTGGGTGGACTAATCCAATCTTTTGTCTTTAGCATGGTGTTTTGTCTTTAGACACTGAAGGTGATGACAAATGGTAAACATTTTACAGGAAGTGTCCCAACGGAGCTTGTTGTGACTGCTGTACAACATTTGATATGAAGAGAGGTGCCACCATTGACTTTCGGAGTCTAGCAGTTACAGCCTAGCATTTAGCGCATATGCAATGACACATTCAGCTTTGTTGGGTTTCTGACAGTGCTTAAAGTCGTTTTGCTAACTTTTATCAGTCAATCAACACAATTTGCTTTGAGACAATTTTGTTAACTAAAGCTTAAAAAAAAATTTAAACCCTAAATAACCCTAAAATGTTAATACCTAAAAGTTTTATATAAGTAATTATAATTTTTTATCCAATTTTATAGTAATATTATACTAATTTTATAGTTACATGTGCCGATTAATTAATCACATCAAATTTGAAGTTTTAAAGTCATTATTGTGTTAAAGGTGTCATGAACTGGCTTTTTTATTTTTTTTATACTGTTTTCTGGGGTCAACTTATGACGTTCGCGTGGTTTTTACATTCAGAAACATCATAATGAATAAGTAATAGGCTATTTTCTGCCATGGTTTTGAGGCTCTCTGAAAAACGCTCCGTTTTGATGGGTGTGCCGCACTGAAGACTTTGAAGTAAACACCCACGGCTAGGATTGGCATATAGATTTGCATATTTAATGAGCTTCAGCTCCCTCAGTACATGTGGGGATTATTTTGAAAGCGTCTGGGGAAACGCTCACAGGACTCGCGAAATGCCTTTATCAAACAAACACAATGATTCATCTCTCATCCACCCGTGATTGATTGGAATGTTATTTTACATTTTACATAATTATTACTTGGCCCACCCGATCTGTGAATAACCGCGACCCGTACACACACACACACGCAAGAAAGGAATGTTATTTCACTATTTAAGATAGCCTATCGGCAGGCCAGTGATGTGTTTTGGTAGCCCGTCTGAAAAACACATTGCCCCTTGGCCTTTGCTAGCACTGCCATTACAAGTCCAAGTCTGATCACGAATTAACCAATAACACCTTCTCCAGCCTGTGACAGTGTGCTAAGGTATGTAATCAATAGATATCAAACGATCTGTAACAATGCAATACTAACACATAAAAAAACATGTTTTACTCACATTAGTGTGTTGCACCATTCCTGTCGGATCTAATATACAAGGCACAGCATTGTGTTTTAATAAACCTGTATCTTGTTTACAATCGATTCTGAGGTGAAATGAAGCGAACAAACGCGCAATGTCTTACGCACGTGAGCTGGAACCGGCATGTGTATTGCTCGGTAGCACGACCTGTTTAGCTCCACGAGTCAGTTGGTGGGCTTGAGGCGGTGCTTCTGCATTCTATTACGTCAGTTGTCAACATATTCTGAGATAGATCGTTTTCTGGGCCTGGTGTCAATAAAAGCTTTTCTTTGACTAACAAGGACGTTTTCAGCTCTGAAATTTACAGGATATTCTTATATCACGATTAAATTTTATATATCAAAGGCTCAAGGGAAAGTTGATTTTTCAATTCATCGCCCCTTTAAATGAGAAAAGGATCAAATAGACATTATAAAAATTTGTTTAGAAATATATATTTTATTTAATTCAACAGAGAATTTATTACACATAAACATTTAGACTACAACGGCCAACAAGTTTGGTTGACAACATACAAGTTTGAAACGACATGAGGGTGAGTAAATATAAATAAACATAATTTGTTTTTTCAAACTATTGCCAAAATGATCCCCAAAATCTGATTTTTAAAAAAATGATAATAAAAGTGATGCTCTAAATAAGAAACTAAAACTGCTAGTATGTGGCGGTAAATGCCTAAATGAGTAAGTCATTGAATCATTCATTTGAGTCTTCCAAACGGCAAATTCAGAAATGAAACACCACTGTGTGTTCAGTTGTGCATACTTTAGTTTTTCTGGTCTTAGTGACTAATATACTATAAAACTTAAAATAATATAACTTAAAGGGACAATTCACCCAAAAGAGAACATCATCCAAAGAACACAAAGAAAGATATATTGAAGAACGTTACATGGGGAAAAAAATGTTTAAACATTTTCTTTTTTTGTCTTAAGAAAGTCAGTCATAAAGTTTTGGAATGACAAGAGGGTGAGTAAATGATGCTAGAATTTTCATTAAGTGAACTATCCCTTTAACAAGATTGTAAGGCAAGAATCATTCTGATTGATTGATTCGTACCAATATCTGATTCTGCCCTATGGATTGAATTGATCCACACAGTGATTTATTTGTTTGTCAGATGCTTAGAAATCAGAACACGCTAAATGGCTGATGTGCCTTTTTTGCCTAAGGAAAGTGCCACAATGCTTCCTGACAGTTTGACTCATCACCTGTGCTTGTCTCCAATCAGCATCTTACCAAACAGTGTTCAGGATCAGTGCGTAGTGACCGATCTCTCACTCAGCACCCAGTCAGACACCATCAGCAGTGGTAGAGAGCACTGCTGACCCCAGAGCGGGTCAGGGGTTATCTTTAAGAAAAGAACAAGCTAACAAAAGCAACTGGCCTTTAACCCCGTTCATTCTGCTCTTTAGAGCGCTGAGAGCTAGCTGCCGTTTTGCTTTAGAAAGTCTGTATGTAGAATATGCTGTTACAGGAAGTTTACAGGTTTATTTATAGGTTTAGTTTAGTTTTGATGTAATTCAGGTTAGGAAGGTCACAGCATAACCGTGGTTTTGCACTGATATATTGGAGAATTTCACCTAGTTGACATTATTGGCTGTGAAAAAGACGCCTGCGCCATTTTTGTATATATTTTGAGGTAAGTTTTCTGTCATGCACCCATCTTTTTTCGAACAACTGTTTAATATTTACTGATTTCCATTTCTAAGGAAATAATGTCCCTGATCAAATGTTTTGTGTAGCTTTTACCATATGATTGATTTCAGACCTTCTATTGTTTGAAGCTCGATTCATTTTCATGAAAAAACTGTGACTTGCCAGGCAGCCAACGGTTTTCTGCCAAGGTGACTAAGAGTGTAACCTTGAAATAGTCAGAGAAGCCTTTTGAACCCGACCGGGCTTCATCGAACGTATTGGCAGTTCAAACTCGATTAGTTGATTTTTATCTTCAATATTGAAGGCACTTTGAAGCGTTCCCCAGCCTTCGGCCTTTCTCTCGTGCTCCCTGGGTGCTCAGCCCGTTCGACCTCTCTGTTGTCTCAGCGCTCATAAGTCATTTAAACATGCTTTTAATAGTGTTAGCCTACGTTGAGCTGGCATTTAGCCCGTGTTGGGGCAGCATGTGGTGAGGGAGAGGAAAGAGAACCTGAAGAACAGAAGGGGTCACAGGCTGGGGTCAGCATGGGGCACTTAGCTCCCTTTACTATGAAAACTGCATAATTTGATTTGTGAATGAGGATGATGGAGGAGAAAAAAACATTCAGTTTATTCTCCAGGAGACCCAGCTGTTTAAGAGAGAGAAAGTCACATTGAAGTACCAAAATTGTTTAATATACAAAATGAAAGGCATGAAAATACCCCAAAATTGATGTAAAAAAACCGGTCAAATTACATAAATTCGAAGGAGAACATAGAAATTGCTCATATATTTACGAAAGTTTCATGAATGAGGTCCACTGAGTAATTTGCCTGTAAAATTGACCTTTATACTAGAGCCCGACCGATAAAGGATTTTTAAGGCCGATACCGATACAAATATTTGGTGATTTAAAAATCCGATATTCCGATATATCAGCCGATATGTATTAACAGGGTTTCCGCGGAGTCATAAAAAGTCATAAAAAGTCTTAAATTTAATAATACAAATTTTAGGCCATAAAAAGTCATAAAAACATCCGGATTTTCCATACATGGTCATAAATTACATTTAGCCACGTCTTAAATTTATATGCTCATTCGTTCATTGGTTCTACCATCGCCTTTTCCCCCTGAAAATGTGCTGGCGGTGGCATTCATTCGTTTCGCCTGTTGTAGTTCTGTCTGAGGAATCTGGGTGGTATCACAGCGTTCCAGGTGCATGCGGCAGTGCAGCAAACAGACTTGTCGGAATGGACTTTAACAGAAACCTGCGCAAACTCACAAGAGTCTCCTCAGCTTATTACTGTATATGTCGTTGAGTCACTGCTTAGTTTTACTGAAATTATGGCTGGGCATTAAACGATACCGGAACAAAACTCATTTGAACCGTGCGCCACATGGACCATTTATCCGCTCGGCTCAAAGTCCAAACGGCAGCGCAGCGCGTTTACTCTGATCGGTCTCGGTCACAAGATCCAGTGAGAATCGCTTGAATTCAGCGAAGAACACAAATGTCTCAGTGATTTAAACCAGTTTAAAGGCAGATGAAACAGCGCTGACAAACAGGAGAAACGCTGTGCGCAACAATACAGTTAGAAGGCGTTTCCATCAACAAATCCCCATCATTTACCATGGATTTACTGTAACGTTAGCTTAGTAATATTAACTCCACCGTGAAATGTGGGATATACATATTGAATTGAATCGTATTTTATTATTAATGTAGACAATGTATTAAAGGACTAATGGAATATAATTAAAGTATTTAATGTATTTAGGATAGGGGAGACCGGGTATAGTTGTAACACGGGGAGAGTTGTAACGCTACCATTTCCACGAATCAGGGATAAGATCGGAGTCATGTGACAGTTTCAGTTTTTTTAGACTTCCTTTATGATCCCACATGGAGGTGTTGCTGTCTGTGTTGCCATCTCTCATGAAGCTACGGCCAAAAATCTAATTCTGAGGTAAGAAAGTAAAAAAAAATAACAAGATAATATTTTTTTTAGTACTTCTAATGTTGTAGATAATGTTGTATGAGTTATATCAGGTCAAACTTTAGTTTCTCAAGTAAAGAATGGTGTATCAACCTCCTGCTAATTTCAAAGTACCATGCTAATACAGCTAGCTAAACAGTGGGTGACAGTGGTGGGGTAGGTTGTAACACGTGTTTGAAAAGTGTTACAACCATCCCCATACATACAAATATGAATTTTTTTGTGATTTTAATCACAAAACCGCCGGGCTCCTCTCCAGCTCATCTGCCGCCTGGCTCCTCTCCACCCACTCATGCTGTCCACCTGCATTCGGGGTCCATCGTCGGTCAGTTGTTCAGTCCATCACTCATTAGGCCATTTCCAAAAGCAGGCCCAAGGAAAGAGACGGGTAAGGGTAGGAAGAAGAGGCGCTCGGAAATACTCACTGATACACCCGTGAAGCTTGCATTGGAAGAAGAGGAGCGTCGAAAAGGGAAAAACATCAGAAAAAAAATCTTGGGGAGTGTGAAAAGCCAAAAAAAGAAGGTAAAAAAACCTGCTGGGAAAAGGGTGAAGGATGATGATGACTCTTCTGAAGAGGAAGATTTCTGTGTCGTCTGCATGGAACCATTTAGAAATTCAAGACCCAAAGAAGTCTGGGTCAAGTGTGTTTTATGTAGCTTTTGGGCACACCAGGCATGCACTCCAGGCCTGACCAATTTCATTTGTCACCATTGTGACTCTGATTAAGAATGCACTTACTTGTTTTGTTCTTGTCACCATTGTGACTTAAGAATGGATTTAATTTGTTTGTTCTTGTCACCATTGTGACTTAAAAATGCATTTCATTTTTGTTTGTTTTTGTCACTATTGTGACTGATAAATAATGCATTTCATTTGTTCGTTCTGTGGAATGGGGGTAAATATGTTTGTTAATTTGCAGTTATTCATTTAAAATAAAACTGTTGTTGTGGCATAACACTTGGAGTACCCTTTTTTTGTGTTTATGTGCATTTTGTCTACCTGTTACAACTTTCCCCAGTATGTGTTACAACCTACCCCAGTAGTGGGGTAGGTTGTAACAAAGGATCACCTTGTATTTGTCATCATCTCAAAAAGTCTGTGATATAGTTGGAGAAATTTAAATTGTTGCCAATTGTAGTAGACAAGCGTGGGTACTTTGCCTAAAAGTTTCAGACATATAGCTAAAAAAAAGAGGTAGTTTTAGGTGCTGAAGAAAAAAGTGTTACAACCATACCCGGTCTCCCCTACTATTGTTTTTCATACATTTCATGAAGATACGTGCCATCAAAGTCAGGCAACACAAACCTGTTTCAAGACTTGAAACAATATCCTCCATTAGCACATGCAGAAAATAAGAAATTAATTTTCCAATACAGGTATTTATTTTGTTAAGGACAAATGACAAATGTTTGAATGTTTTACCTCAGATTTTTGAAATGTTCTGACAATAAAGAGTAGTTTAAAACCACAATTAATGCTCTGGTTTCTACAATTTTCATTTACGAACAAAAATCTGCCTTTAAACTTGAAAGAAATAAAGATTTGACATTTATCGTGATAATTATCGATATTGACAGATATATTAGGATAATTGTTTAGTGTTGTTCCTGTTATTGATACTTAGGAAAAGGGAGCCTTCAGTTTGTTACTCTTAAGAAAATGGAACCTTTAAATAATGAAACTTTTAAAGAAACTACTTTTAAACTACTTTTAAAGAAAGTCAATAAAAAAAAAATCTTTTTTGAAAGGAAGTTATTTTTCCTAATTCGTTTAGGTCATAAATTTAAATCATAATGGTCATAAAAAGGTCTTAAAAAGTCTTAAATTTGACTGACTAAACCCTGCAGAAACCCTGATTAAAAAAATTAAAAAATAAAATAACAGTTATTTGTAGTTATTCATGATCCCTCAGCCTCTCTAAAATAATATGATAATGCAGTTTAAAAATAAACTTGTTTGTTTTATTGTCACAACAGAACAGATGAACATAAAATTATATTAAAGTTCAGATAAATAAAATTTATAAAAATACACACTTAAGATATGAAACAAAGTTGTTTGGACGAAAACACAATAACAAAAACAGAACAAAAAATCAAAGTTACCAGTATTAACAGACGTGGTAAGCTTCATAAATATAACTTTGAGCAAGACTGGAAAAAAATATTCAGTTAATTTCTGATAAATAACAACAACAGCAAAATATAAACTATATACAGTATAAATATGAGCTACCTTATAATTACAATGTCAACTTGCTTATCCCTTTACATGCACTCTTTTAATTCTATCCATCAAACAAACCATTTTCAATCATCATTTGCTGCCTGCCTTCTAAAAATCTACTACTGATGATGCAATAAATCCATTATTTGTTAATGCGGCGTCTGAACGAAGTCAGCAACGCGCTTTCGTTCACTCTTCACGAGCCTAACTTACGATTTACAATGCAGGGACTGGTACTACAAATATACTAGTTATAAATACAGTAATCATTACTTTATTTAGGCAGAATAAGTTTGTTGTGATTTCCAAGGCGCATTAATGTTAGCGGTCTCCCACTGATAGCCATGGCATTAGCTAGCTTTGTGGTTAGCGTCTATGGTAAGTCATAATTTAGAAATGGACTACAAAATATTGTATACTTTTTCAAAATAACGGGCAGGAGACAGATGATACGTCTCATGCTGTCAAACTGTCACGCTATTAAAGAAATACATCTTATTCAGTCACTTTGGCCGAGTTAAACTGACAGTCAGTCAACTAATGCTGCGTTCCAGGCAGGTTTTTGAGCCTGTAAGTTACGACTTCAAACCACGACTCACGACTTTGTAGCATTCCAGGCAAAGTCACACCAAACTGCCTGAGCGGTAGCTAGATGTAAACAAAGAATGGCGAACCTTACGTGATTATGCTCATTTACAATAATTTCTATCGCCAAAGGTGCTTACACCATGCTTATTTGAGGGAAACGGAGGAGAAAAAACTGTGCATAAGGCAAGAGAAGCTGTTATACCTTTTATTTTACGTTATTTGCATATTTGGAAATGTATTTGGTATTCATTTATTCTTGCACTCCATGGCCTGAAAACTAGCTAACGCTAGAAGAGCTGCTGATAATGCATAACATTTACGGATAAATAACGTCAGAGCAATACCTTATATTTGTTTTTTAATGTACGACTTTCATAAACACCGCGTCCATAGGGGCTGCCATTGTTGCTTCGCGGGCTATGTGACGTCAGATCTCGTAACTGGGAGTACATCGATCTAGTACGAGTTCACGGGTGGGAAGTCACGGGTTTGACTGCTGTTCCAGTGCACTTTCACGGGTAGAAGGTTGAAAAAACACGGGTTACGGGTTGCCTGGAACGCGGCATAAGTTATACTGTAACAACCTGTAACAACCTAACGTAAGCTAATTCTGTTTCACTCTTGGCTTGCATGTAACAGCAAAACTGGACTTGGCAGTCACCAATGTTGTCATGCTTATTTGAGTTAAGAGAACTGATTGGGATGTTCTTTTCAATGTTATTCAAGCAATGTATGTCTCGTTGCCAACTTACATGCACAGCTCCATTGTTGTGAATGTTCGTGGCGGCAGCATGACTCAGCATGAATCAGCTGGTGTTGCTGTATGGCACGTTGTAGAGGGCCCTCTGGTGGACAAACTATGAAACGCCAACACTCATAATGTGGTTGAGCGGTGTTTCGTCCGTTTTTAATATTTTTTAAAATATTCATTTATCGGCCATCATAAATGCCGATACCGATAGTTTGGAAAATGCCTAATATCGGCCGATAATATCGGCCCACCGATATATCGGTCGGGCTCTACTTTATACGAACACTTCCTCTTCTCCACGTGGGAGAGCAACAAGACCACTATTTATTTTTCATATTTAATTACTTTTTTTATTTATTTAATATTGAATTTAATTATTTTAATATTATTACATTTAAATATTACAATGACATATGCAAATGGAACAGTTACGGCCCAAAAGCTTAATGCATATTTTAAAAAATTAAGTTATGTGGAATTGTCAAGTTTGCATAACTTTCAAGTTATTTTAAGTTAGTCAGCTGATCACTTTTTACAGTGTACAGACAAATACGGATTGATTTCACCAAATTACTGTTCAAGTTTGTTTTTGCGTTTGAGTCATATTTAAAAGGTTTTATTTTTTCTGTCCTCACTATCTACTACACCCTAAAAAACATTCAGAGAAATTTACGCAAAAAAACTGCATCTACAGTTGCTAGAAATTTACCGTAAGAAAATATGGTAGCAAGTCTAGCAAAATTAGGTTTTGCAGATTGAACTTAAATTTACAGTAAAAAAAACCTATTTCATTAACTGATATAATGTTAATATTAGTGGAGGGCCGTTATCGGCTTTAACGTGCTGCGTTAACGCGAGACTCTTATCGGGCGATTAAAAAAAAATATCGCTGTTAATCTATTCTCAAAGTTGGGTTGGGAGCTGGGTCTATACTACGAAAGCTATGATGACTTTCACCTTGATATTTTAGCGCAGATGTACACCTAGCCGAATTGCACTGTAGGGGGCGAGAGAACGAGTCTTCGAACCTGTGTGTATGCCTACTAGTGTTGTCAAAAATATCCATATTTCGCTATGTATCGATACTGAAATATCTGAAACGATACAATACTCATTTTCTACAGTATCGATATCAGCTGCGCTCTCCTCTCCGACCAACAGCGAGTAACACGCACCCGCCTCCTCTCATTCAGTCCGTTTAATCCTCTGAACATTGCGAACGGTGTTCTGCTGGACTTTTGTTAGTATTGGTGTGACCGGTCTGAATTTTGCGTGGGGTTGCTCATAATGTTAATTCTACTAATTCCCGCAGATTTCGCGTTCGCATCTGAAGCGCACACACATACCGTAATAAAGCCACCTCTGACATACAAGTGCAAAAATGTCTCAATGCCCATCTTGGTGAGTTTTAACATAAACACAGTCGTAACCAGCTCACAGGAACAGTTTTTCGGATATGCGTGCATCCGGTCTTAAAGGGACAGAAGTTACAAAAAGACAAACGATCACTTACGAGCACAACATATTCTGAATGCCTTCGGCAGAATTCAAATGAGCCATTTTAATCTAGATTAATCTAGATAAAAAAAGTAATTTATGACCAAATTTTGACCAAAAATAAAAACCTCGATTACGATTAATGAACAATTAATTTTCTTTCTTTTTTTTGCCCTCATAAGGTTTTTGAGTACGTTTCTGATAAGGTTTGTACTGTAAATATTTTCTACTATTAAAGGTGGAATTTTTTTTCTAATGAAAAAGTGCATTTCTTTGTGATTTTAAAATACTTGAAAGAAACGGTTCACTTTCAGCAGTTATTGTCTATGGGGCAGATTTCTGTTTGTTGTACATCAGATACAGATAAATTAGCACAGTAGGCCTACATTACATTTATTTGAATGCATTAAAGAGAGATGGATTGTGTGTGTGAATTACTCATACCGTCTCTATTCATTATGAAGCTGTGGTTTGTACTTACTTCAAATGTATTAAAATATATGCCTAAAACGGTTGAGTTTCTGAGCTACTTTAGTGACTTTACTTTAGCCACAGGACAGCGCTGACACTGCGTTTCTGCGCTGCTCTCTGCGCGCGATCTTCACGTGATGTGTGAGCTTCTGTCTGAGTGCTCGTTTGTCACAATATATCAGGCATTAGTTCAGCATAATACACATCTGATGGACTAAAATCGCTTAAATTTTCAAACTGGCAGGGCTGAAACCACATACAAATGACAAGCTTTGTGAGGACACAGGTGAAAGAGGTCTGCCTTCAGGGCCCGCGCGCGTTGTCAGAGATGCTACACGGCTCGGCTCTCTGTGTCACAGAAAAAAGCTGAGCACTGAACAGAAGTTTTCCGTATTGTTGTTTTTGAATAGTGCACAATCGCTTTAAATATTGAAACTGGCAAGCCTTTAAACGCATGTACTTGACAAACTTTATGAGGACGAAAGTGAAAGCGATCTGGCTTCGGGGCTTGCGTGCGCCGTCTGTGTGTGTGTCAGCGCAGGCTATAAGAACAGCAATTAACTGACCTGTATAAACTGTGTACAACGTGCAGTTACTAAAGTGATTCTGGGCATCTATAAACAAAGATAACTGCTCCTGCATCTCTCTGCGTCCCTGCAAACTGCACTTGATATGACTGATGGGGCGGAGTCACGTGAAAACCGAAATAACCGACATGGGAAAAATACGTCGGTTAGAGGTTCTGAATGTCGGTTTCGATTATTTTTTCGATTAATCGTACAGCCCTAGTAGAAGGTGCACAGAGTCATTCAATCAGATACTAAATACTATCATAGTAACACACATGACACTAATGTAATGCAATAAACATTCATTTGACAACATTAGATGTAACATAAAACCCTAATGTACACAACTGAAAAAACTAAGGAGAGAGTTATTTCGACGAAAATAGATCATATGTGAAGTGTCTCTGGGAATTATACAAAACTGTAAATTTAACTGTATTTTACTGTAATATTACATTAAATGTAAAGTTAGATCTATTAGTTATTTACAATATATTATATAGTAAGGAAACGTACTGTTAACCAGATTTTTACAGTAGCATTTTTACAGTCTTTTACTGTTGAAATCAGTTACAATCCATTAAAAATCCTCCATTTGACTGTTTTAGAAAATACCATAATAAACATAAGTAGGTAGTAGAAATAATATAAAGATGAATTATGATTTAGAATTTCGATTATTCTGTCTACATCTAGATTTTGTAGTAGTTTTATTCCTGAAACATTTGTGATATGTAGCCAATATAAATGCCACAAGGAAGTAGTTTTCACCTTAGCAACAGCAAATTCATATTTACATTACTTTATCTTTAGCAGCAGCACTAAAACCTTCACTTTAGCTCTGCTGAGTCGTCCTGCTTTTAACATTGTTTGAAATCCCACGTTCTACCGATTTCAAAACATATCCGAGCCTTGAGAAAGAAACGGAGTATAGTAAGAGAAAGAGTGCAGGGGGAGACGGGAGAGCGAGAGAGATCAGCGGTCCTCCTGCCAGTAGAATCCTTTTGTTGAGGTCAGAGTTCAGCTGCTGTTCTGCTATTGGCTGAGGAAAGGTGAAATTAAAACCACTGTAAACTTTTGACCCTGCCGGAGCTGCGCAGGAACGCCCAGGACACAGTTTGGAATGGAGCCTACGCTCTTCCTCTGTTTACTTGGAGGGAGGGAGGGAGAGCGAAGGCTGGAAAATGGAATCGACACAGTCACAGTCTGGAATGAATAAGTTGTTCACCCGCGCAGAGCAGTCAACATGAGTTCAAGAAAAAATAAAAAACAAGAAATGCAGTGGGGTTTTCGGCTACATGAGTTTCTTTCTCTCTCTTTCTTTCTCTTTTCTCCCTTCTTTCTGGGTTCAGAAATCCATGGATGTTTTTCAGAGTGGAGCTGTGCTCTTTAAATGGGCTTTTTATGAGGAAAATGAGGCCCACCCTCTGCTTTTTCCATTTGCTATTTTTATGTGTTTGAAAGAGTGGATGCTACATTAGCTTACTGGGTAAACTGGACTAGATGACCCCACACACACACACACACACACACACACACACTTACACGTACTCTTTATTTGCTTCTTTTCTCCCTCACTTTTTCTTGCCCTCCATGTTTTTTTTCTTCCGTCAGGCTGCTGAAAGCCCCTCTGTCATAGATTAATGAATGAATTAGCATAGTATGGACTTTGTTCAAATACATTTTTTTGTACCCCCATGCTTGCTTGTTCCCCCTCTCTCTCTCTCTCTCTCTCTCTCTCTCTCTCTCTCTCTCTCTCTCTCTCTCTCTCTCTCTCTCTCTCTCTCTCTCTCTCTCTCTCTCCCCCTCCCTCCCTCTCCCTCTCGTTTGTTTCATTTTGCCTGAACTCTGCAGTTTTTGCTCTGCATTGTTGGTACGAGGTTTGTGTGCCAGTTTCTTGAAGGAGAGGGGAGGCGAACGTTCAAATGCTATCTCTGTCTCCTCCCTAATCTAGTACTTAGACGCGTAATGTGTGTATGTGTTGCTATTGCACAGCAGGAATGACTGGTTATCTGGTGGTCTGTTACAGTAACACAGTTGGATTAACAGATTTATTGTTAAGAATTACAAAGTGGGCCTGTGGCGCACCCATAAGCAACACCACATACACATTAGGGCTGCACAATTAATCGGATTAAAATCGAAATTGCGATATGGCCTGGTGTGATGTGGTATTATTAAACCTCAAAAGGCTGTGATTTAATTCAATAAATATAAATGCATAGTGTGCTTCACACACAGTGAACTAGAGTACTGTGATCTGCTTCTAATCTGCTGCTCATTCTTCAGGGACACTTGGTTTGTAATATGATGTGTTTGTATTTGCTGCATTTCATTGGTTTTAGATAATAAATAATAATAAATGTAGTATAAATTTATATTAATATAATGTATATTATTTATTAGGAAATACCGTACAAATAGTAATATTATGAAATATAATTACAATTTAAATTCTTTTTTGGATATATTTAAATGTAATTTATAGGGATGCACCGATACCGATACCAGTACTCGGGTATCGGTCCGATACTGTTGTGAAGTACTCGTACTAGTAAAACTACCCCGATACAACCGCACCCGATACCACTTTATGGCAACGCATCTTTGGATGCGGAGCCGCGCGGAAAGTTACATGATTCACCGTGCACACCGCCGCGCCAAGTGCAAAGGGGTCTCGTGCTCTCAAAGCGCACGACAGCCATAATATGGCTTCATTTTTGACGCGCGCATCCGAACGCTAGTGCGGACGCGGCGAGTATAAACCCAGCTTAACCGCTCGTGAGGCAGATACCGCTTGGTAGTGAGTGCTGAAAGTGAAGGGCTGTTTAGTAGGGATGTGCGCAATGACTAGCCTAACCCCGGTAGTATAACAAGCCTAAGCAAGCTTAATTGTTATACTAGTTTGACATAACATGGAAGAAAATGGAAAAGTTTTGTATAAGCTTTCAAAATCCTCCTTCACCCGAGTGGAGATTTATCTGAAGCCTCCGCGAGCGCCAGAGAAAACCAACGCATGCAAAACCTGAGGTAAAATTAAATGATTTTGTTTTGCTGCAGATATACACTTTTCAAAATAATATATTAATTTCAAGATATAACATTTACACGACTAAGTAATGTTTACTTAGACTAAAGACTAGTAATTTAAACATAGCCTTTGTAAAAATATATATATATATATATATATATATATATAAGCAAAACCATCATCAAAAAGAATCAGCCTCTCACTTTTCCGAAAAGGGCTTGTATGGGTATGATAACAATGATAACAATAATAATTTAATTCAGTTGTTCTGCTACTATGTTGTGTGGTACTGGAATCCACAAGAATGTTACAGGTTTCTTGTTATAGTAATGTTAATAATGTTATACCTTTCTTGATGTGCGTGGTTCACTCTCTTGACTTGATATTTGAAGAAAAAATACAATCGCGGAAGTTTTGATAGTTTTCGCTGATTTGTCTTACTCTGCAGTGAGGTTTGTGTGTGTGTTTGGTAATGACATTTTGCAAGCCCTGTTGTGGGTGAATCATTCCGGTTGCCGTTTCCCACACTTTTTCAAAACAATCCCTCACGGGGGAGACGGAGCTGATTAGAATATGCAAAGCTTATCCAATCATATCAGTGGTTGTTTACTTCCAAGTCTTCAGTGCAGCATAAAAACCGAGCGTTCCATGAGAGAGGCTCAAAACCAGGGTCGAAAATAGCCTATTACTTATTCATTATGATGTTTTTGAATATAAAAAAACACGCAAACGTCATTAGTTGACCACAGACAACAGTATAAAAAAAGAAAAAAAAACAGTTCATGACCCCTTTAATGGAAGGAAAGTGTGCTCACAAAACACAAAGACATTGCCTTTATTGTGATCATTTTAACTTGATGATTTCATCACCTAGCCCAATTTTCTCTTTAAGACATTAGACCTCAGATATCTTTTTCATTGATAGACTGAGTTGGTCCAGATTTGGGACAAGTGAACCATGTGTCAGTACGCTTGAGCTCAGATAATGCAGCGAGGTGTGACTGCGAAAAGCTTTTGGATGTCTGCACATGTACACACATGCTTGGCACATGTCTGCGTGTCTGGGCTGTTCGCTATTGTTCTCTCTCTTGCTTTTTCTCACCCTCCTCCTCCTCCAATCATAACCAGTCTCTGTCCCTTGTTCTTGTTCTGTTTTCTTTCTCTTTTCCTCTCCCTCCCTCCTTTCCTTTTTGTTCTACCTCAGCTCATCCTTTGCACTTGCTGCTTCGCTCCTCTGTGCTGCAGAATGGAACCGTCCTGAGTGGTCATGCAGGGTCTATCACAGAGAAAGAGTGCGGCGACCAGTAACTTGTACCACCTCATCCTCCTCTCGCACCGTGTCTGAATACATTTTTGCCACAGTTCATTTCCACAGTGTTTAAATCCTCATTTTGAAAAGGCTGTGTGTGTGTGTGTGTGTATGCCGTATTGTCTGCAGAGTTTTTGTTGTGTATGTGTTTGTTATTAAGTGAGTGTTTCACTGAGCTCAGATTTCATGCTTTATTTCAGGCTCTGCCAGAATGTGGAGGCTATTCTGGGTCTGAATGGCTCTTGGTTTAGTCATTCTTCATCCATTCCTACATCTGTTCTGTTTCTTTACATGCTCCATTCATCTGTTTTTTTAAGATGCATTCCAGTTAGTATCTATGATGTGTGTTCACATTTTGACTACATGAGCCCTAGTCTCAACAAAAACATGACTGGGCAGATATATGTGATGTCACATGTATAGTACTTGCCTGACCCTCAAAAACAAGCTCCAGTTAACCGCAATCATGCAATTAGCTGGCTTATGCCATTTGAAAAGGTAGGCTGAAGGGTTGAACTGTACAATACTATGATTAATTTTAAATTAGGTCTATTATTTAATATTGTGTTAATGTGATATTCAAGAGGACTAGCTTCATTGCAAGTAAAACTAAAGTGGATCAAAACATTGACTGCATAGTATTAGTAGTAGTAGTAGTAGTAATAATAATAATAATACTTTTTATTATTGTTCAAACTGTAACATCAATATATCAGATCTAATATTTCAGCGCAAGTTAAACTGAAGTGGATCAAAAATTAAATCGGAATAATAATATAATGTTATTTGTGTTACTAGTATTCATATACATACTGTAATATAGGGTTGCACGATATGTTGTTTAAGCATCAATATTGCGGTGCACGCATCCACGAGTCACATCGCAGGATGTGCGATGTCAAGTATATCGTAGTTGATACTGTGATCCATACGGACCAGGCACCACGGTTCAAAACACACGTGATTCTCGGATTAATTGCAAAGTTTCACCATCAAAGAGTGAAAGTTTAGCATTTGCACGCGGTCCTGTCAGTTCGAACATTCAAGAGATTTTAAACCCTTAGAGCTCATAAAGGTGCGAAAGAGAATCTGGAGCCTCATTTATAAAACATGCGTATGCACAGATTTGTTGTCTGGGTCTTTGACAACCTCTCCTCTTCAACATTGTGATAGATGCCATAATGAGAATAGCATTCCAAAACAGGCGCGAAGTCCAGTAAAACGAGGACCATTTCATGACCGATTTAATGTTTGCTGACATCCTCTATAACAGGGCTGTACAGTGTCGCACGTGCTACAAAAAAAATCTGTCTGCGCGATGAATATATTTACCCAATTAGCATGCGTGCGATACAGTTTAGCATGTGAGACAGAGCTCGTTTGAGTGAAGGGAGAATTTGTTTTGTGCTTGTGAGGTTAATCTAGGGTTGCACGATAGACTGAAATTAAACAAAAATCCAGATTTGTCTTTGTGAAATTATGAAAATCGCTTCAATTTTAAAATAAATAAATGTGCAGATGAAGTGCAGCACTGATCAGGGTGGATCGGTCAGTTCGCAATAAATGCTGCTCTATCTCTGCATGCACTGTGAGATGGAGTCTTTGGCATTTTAGTTCGAAAAGCGGCACGGTTTGCATGAAAAACTGCTAATAAAAGCTGTCAATCGCGGGCTCGGTGCGCACCGAACCCGAGACTCTGAAAGGAGGTGGCACTCGAACTGTCCCGCGATTCACGTGAATTTGCGCATATGCATGTGATCAGGGCAACAAATTAACTTCATGCGACGCACATACAGTAAACCCAAGAGTTGTTTACCCAGCTGCGCATAATAGCACCAAATTAATAAAAACACAATATATTTACTGCAGTGTGTTTTCTATCGTCCGCCGTGCACATTTTTGATGACATAAGATGAACAAGTGCACCAGGGTTCGATAGAAAAGTTGAGTGTGAAACCAGACCAGCGCTGAACAAGCCCCCTTAATGTGTATTAGAAAAAGCAACAACCTCTTTCCAAACTTGTAATGAGAAGCGTTTACAAACCTGTTGTCCAACAAAAGAGAACATTAATCGAGTGTTTGAAATAACCTACTTTTGTAATCTGACAGGCTTCACATCACATAATGAGGCAGAAATTATATTATTTTATAATATTCTGTAGTACAGTGATAGATTCGCGGTGTAGAGACGTGTACAGTACTTTTTTCTTTCTCAGTAAGTACATAAGATAAAATAAGACAAAAATTAAGATATTAGTCACTTTATCATAATTTAATATTTTATTATAAAACCTTAGACCTTTCTAATGATTTATGTTTTCTGTAAAATATAACAATAATAATAATTGTTATTATTATTTTTATTCTTAAATATTTGTATTGTATAGCACTTTTTGCATTTTTCAGACATGGTAACAGACGTTTTATACATGTGCTACAATTTTGTGGGCTGTGCTACAAAACTTTCAACCTCTGTAGCACCAGTGCTATGTGCAAAAAAAGTTAACGTACAGCCCTGCTCTATTCTCAAGATTAATGCAGACAAGATGAAAGTATTGACAACAGTTGGATCGCCAGCCATTGTTCATCTAGATGCCGACCAAATCGAGCATTATGGTACAAGAGAAGTAGCGACCACAGCAGAGGTCCACACTAGAATTGTCAAACAGCCGCAACCTTTGCTTCCCTCAAGTGGTGCCCTCCACTAAAACCAAGGTTCTCCTCTTTCAGACCCTAATCCTGCCAGTCCTCATCTATGGATCAGAGACTTGGACGTTACTCAGACTACCTGGCCAAACTTGAGGTCTTTTAAATGCGATGCTAATGCCAGGTTGTACGAGCCTCCTTTTGCGACCGGCTACAAAATGAGGATATTCGTTGCCAATGCGAACATCAGCGAACAATCAAGGAGCAGATTCAGAAACAGCAACTGCAACTACGTCTGTAGAATTACTTGGTCACAGCAGGCTACCATACAAACCCCTCTGGCAAAATCGACCTGCCCAGTGGTGGAAAGTCCAACAAACAGGATCAAACCGGTTGATGAAGATCGAGAAATCGATGCCTTAACCTCAACGAGGCCAGGTCCGCGGCCATGGACCCCCTGGCATGGAAACGTCTTGTATTCGAAAGAAGCGTCAGCAGACGACCGCGGCATATAAGCATAATAAAAACAGCAACATAAAATGTCCCAGGATGTCGGCCCCATCCTGCTTCATACTACAGTACAACGTTTATTAGCTCATCCATGAACAGTCCCGTCAGATTCCTTTCCATCGGCTGTGGAGGTGAAGACGTCAATTTTGTTTTGAATAAGCAAAGTCTAGCAGCGAAACTTACATACTGCGCCATCAACATTTTGTTAGAACCCCTAGTAAATTACACTACTTAGTAATTACACATAATCATGGGAGAATCGTGATCTCTATTTGAAACGAAAAAAATGTGATTCTCAATTTATCTAGAATCGTGCAGCTCTACTGGAATGTTATATTGCAAATGCAAAGTTAACCTTTTTTTTTATTAACATTCACGTTTTGGTCTTTTTAAAGTGAATGAACATGAAATGGCATTAACAAACCTGTTTGGCTCCTTTAATGTGTCATTTTCCCAGTATAAACGGGTATTCAATGAGAACAAACTGTCTAATGTGGCATTTGCTGTACTCTGACAGTGCATGGAGAGTGTCTTGCATTACCTTCTCTGTAAGTGGCAGTTTGGTTTAAAACATCTCTAGTTTTATAGAAAATGGCAATTGGAGTTTTTATGAGGCATTGAAAATAATCTAATAACATCTTTAATCTCAATGCATGATTGAAGCATGTTTTGTTAAATAGCTTGATAGACCTTTTATTGCACATGGAGCACAGACAGTCGCAGGTGCCGTTGACATAATTATAAGTCTGTTTCTTTTTAATAATGTATTTCTCCCTTTAACTCAGTGTGATAGTTTTGAATGGCCCACTGCTGATATGTATGGAGAAGGGGGTCTGAGGTGCTGAGGTGGACTGTGTGTTGTGTGTATGTGGTGACAGGAGGCAGCCCCATCAATAATGCAGGTTCTCTCTGTATGGGGTCGAGGTATGATGGGATATTAAGACGTTACCCTACTGGTCGTCAGGGAAACAGGCAGAGGAAACCACATCAATTGGGAAGGGTGTTGTGGTTTTGTAGCCTGCATCTGTCAAATTTGTAGTCGGTAAATCTCTAGTTTTTCATATCTTTAATTTTCATTTATAAATTATTCTTTCCCCTCCAGCCAGTGTATTAGTATCCATAAAACGTGACACATTTGTATTTACAAATAACCATTGAATTCATTGCTTCTGCATTTTAAATTGTACAGAATCGGAAAAAAAGATTGAGGTATTATTACATTTAGGTGGGCGACGTATTGAATGCCACACAATAAATGACTGGTGATTTGGTAGTCAGTTATATAATAACATTGTGAATATTGCAGTGTTTTTAAGTGCAGCAAAATACCGAAAGTGGCGCATTCCAAGGACGAGAATCCATGAACTGCATTATTTTAAAAAATATAGCATAGTGCTATTGTGAAATATCAAGGTCTGCGATTCTATTAAATAATTATATGTGCTGCAGGCAAATCTTCTAGGCAGTGTCTCTCTAGTGTACAAATACTGCTCCACAAACATGAGTCTCTGCACGTGCCGTTTGTTTGGGTTTTATTGTTCTATTGTAAAGATGTGGTCAATTATTAAAGATTAGTGGACATTTTAATTGAATGTTGTTTGGCCAATATGAAACAAGGGTTTGATCATGCTGTTAAGTGTAACAACAACGATCACCAGGCCGTTGGCCGTTATTATAATACGTAATGTAAATACAGTAATTTGATTGTTTATCTTATGAATATTTAATTATGTATTTTAAAAGTGTTATTCAATAAAACCATATGATTTCTTGCTTTTGATACTTCATTTGAACCAATTATTGTTGCTATTAATATTATATGTATTATAATTCCTTTTAAAGGCTATTATAATAAAAATAGACCCATATACGATACTCGATTAATCATCAAAATAATCATCCGATTACCAAAATAATCGTTAGTAACAGACAGTCCCAAATGTGACTGATTTAAAATCAGTAGTGAAAATGGTGGTAGAGTTGGAAAGTTCAGTTCCTTTCCATTGCTCAAATTAAAATTGCCTGTTTCGAGTCAATCCGTTCAAATGTCTCAACTATTTGTCACTGTCTGGCATTTACATTTTTCCCTAAAAAATAAGCCACTATGTGTGTAAATAAATATGGCTTTTTACTACTATATATTATTATATTAGTGCATGTAAATAAATATCTAATTATTATTTAACCCTTAAATGCATGAATGTTTCGCCAATCATTATTACATATTCGGGTCTTTACCTGGATCTATATCTATCATGGATGTATTTCTACCTGTAGTAATAATATAAAACTCCTGATATTAGAGTAACAGTTACAGAGGAGTAAAATAAAGCACATTTTGTTACCTTTTGGAGCTTGGAAGGGTTCAGTTTGAGTGCATCAGAGCTCATTTTCCAGGACATTCAGCATCTGGCTCGTATTTGTGATCTTAAACATTCTCAAAACAATCATTTTTAGATCTTCAAAATCAATATTTTGATCTCTGGCAGCTTCTTCACCAGATCCACCATCAAGTGACAGTGATACTAATATCTGATTGCGTTCAGCACTTGCTCTGCAGTAAATCGCTGAGCCATTTCAAGTTTTGCTGATGATACTTCCTATTCCTTTGTTTTCTGCCTGCGGTAACTATGAGTGAAACGTCACTTCATCATTGGGTATCAGACATTGCCACCTTCTGGAAAAAGGTGAATTGCACATTCAGTTATTCAGATTCGATTATTGTTGTGCAGAAAAAATATACTTACACTGTTACACACTGTTATCGACCCTACGCAATTTTTTTTTAACCAACAGGCATTCTTTTATCATGTTTTTCTTGTTATATTGTTTATAATGGTTTGATTGAGGAATACTAAGAAGGTTGATGTCTAACTTTAAATAATGAATGAGGAGGAGGGTAGTGAATGATGTCCTGGGTCACTAATGACCTGAGGTATGCATTTAAAGGTCCCGTTCTTCGTGATCCCACTGTTCAAACTTTAGTTAGTGTGTAATGTTGCTGTTAGAGCATAAATAATACCTGTAAAATTATAAAGCTCAAAGTTCAATGCCAAGCGAGATATTTTATTTAACAGAAGTTCCCTTTCAAAGCCTACAGCGAACGGCCGGTTTGGACTACATCCTGGTACTTCCTTCATTAATTGCATCAGTCAGTAGAACAGTAGAACAGACTAACCTCCGCCCACAAGAATACGCGAAAAAGGGGGCGTGGTCTTGTTGCTGTCCCACGTGGAGAAGAGGACGGTCGCGTGGAAAAAGGAAGTGGTGCGTTTGAGTGTGTTTGTCGCCATGTCGTCGAGACGCTGTTATTTTCATCCCGGAGTCAAATCACCTTTGTTTGGCTTTCCCAGGGACGCTGTAGAGATCATTAAGCGCATATATCTCCCATTAAGAGGCGTGACCTTTCCATGCAAGTTACGTACGCTAAGCTGCTGTCGAATCACAACACAGGAACCGGGCCATGTGCGCTAACCTGCTGTCAAATCACAACACGGGAACCGCTGGCACAATCAGAACTCGTTACATTATTATACTTTTCTTTTTTTTTTAAATCTTTTATGTTTATCATACTTTAGCATCAAGAAAATATGCTTTTAATTGTATAGGATTTTTACTGTTTTACTTACATTAAATATTTGCATGCAAATATATTGAGATTGAACATTATAATTTTTTTCTTGATTTTTAAATTTTTTTTTTATGTATTTAAATATTTCTAAACCGAACTTAAATCAAATCTGACTCGGTTTATTAAGGGTAAAAATTAGAATATGGCTTCTTAACATTAATGAAACGAAAGGAAGTTCTTATAAGAGAGTGATAGATAAGATGGGTGGGTGAAAGATGAAGTACCCACAGAAAGACACAGACAGACAGATTAGCTTCGAAGAGACCGAACAGAAGAACCAGTTTAGCCCATGAGGTTGAATATGTAAATATGATTGCAAAGAGCCAGCAGGCTTTTTCCAGGAAGAAGAAGTTGTGACGCAGAACTCGGTGTGTGTGGGAAGGCGCAAACAGGATGCCTGTTTTTGCTGCTTCCTGATTCGGATAATCTCGATAACTTTCCCATTAAAATATTCACGTCCAGTCTTTATGAGAATAATGGCTCTTTGCTTAGAGATGCTCATCTGGTGCATTCTGGAAGCAGCAGTTTCAAGAGCTCCGCTATAATGAGCAGTGCTCTTGTGTGTGTTTTTATCAGATTCTCGGTTCACCTTTTGAACTTCTGAAAGATTTGGAACTGCATCACTGTATAATGGAGCAGTAATGTCTTTTAAACCCATTCACCATCCCGAAACATAAGAGCGACATAGGCAGAAGTTGCACTCTTTCTTGTATCCTTGATATTGCTGTGAGCTTCTACATTCCACATCTCCTGCTTAATTAAATGCGCATGTGAAGTGCTCATCCTTGGACTGAAGTTGTCTCACTCTTGCTCTTTTTTTTTTTCTCGGTATTTTGCTTTGACTCGTTCCTCACATTCGCATTCACACGCACCCTCGCTCTCTCATGCTCTCTTGAACAGAATGTTGATGCGGTGTCTGGTTTTGTTGCAGGTGCACTAGGAACTGTACATGAATGGAGTAGTAAAAGAACAGTCTTTCTTTTTCATTTCTGCTGAACAATCCTGCTAAAATCAGCCTAAGCTGGTTTACTCATCTCAATTGGCATTTAACTGGTTTAGACCAGCTAAAAAGTGCCCAAAACCCCTTTTGGATCCAGCCAAACAGATTGGATATTGTTAGGTATGTCATTCTAAGGGTGTTTTTGCACTTGTAGTTCAGTTTGCTTGGTTCGTTTGGTCTGGACTCCAGACCAAAAAAAAATAACCCCCTGGTCCGCTTAGCACTCACAGTGGCATTTTAACACTGACTGAACCTAAAGATACTGACCCTAAAGGCACAGGGATACGTTCACAACCTGATTGGTCGGCTTTTATTATGTATATTTCTTGATGGAATTTTCTGAACATCCAAAACAATGCTGTGTGCTAAATATGCAATATGCAGATAGAAACTAGCATTAGCTAATTCTGGGACAAAACATCTTTTCGTAAGATTAATGTATTTTGTACATTGTCCCTGACAAATAAACTAATTAAATAAATAAATAAATGCACCCATTGTATATGCGTAGCCTATATATGATGGTATTTTGACCAGTTGAGAACTCGTGAAGAGGTTATAAAATGTGTGAAGGAGTCAAAACAACGGCAGGAATCCCTCCATCACAGACATAAACGAAGAAGACGCGGTTCTGATACCTGTACCAAACTCTTATGGGCAAACTCTCGACTATGACAGGAACAAACTGATATGGTTGCACATTGTGTGACATTATGTCCTGTTTTTGGTTCGTTTACGTCTTTGGTACATGTTTTTCATTCAAACCACACCAGAGTTTGTTTAAAAGCGGGCAGAGACTCATCTTTTCAGAGTTCTGTCGGCTTGTTTGGTGTGCACCAGGGTTGAGATGGCAGCGTTCACACTTATTCAAATGAACTGCACTAACAAAGCAATCGAACCAAAGTGAACCACACTTGCATGTTGCATGCTTGGACTTGTAAATTACCTTTAGATTCAATAATTTAACCTAATGGGGAAATAGCACATTGCTTTCCTGTAACTCAAACAGTAGAGCATGGCGCTAGCAACGCCAAGGTCATGGGTTCGATTCCCAGGGAAAGCAAGATCTGACAAAATGTAAAAAATGTGTACCTTGAATGCAATGTAAGTCGCTTTGGATAAAAGCGTCTGCCAAATGCATAAATGTAAATGTAAACAGCACAACACCATAAGCATCATAAAATAGTCCATGCGATCTTCTGAAATCCTATGATAGTTTTATGTGGGGAACATCCCAAATTTTAGTTGTTACTGACAATTTGCCCCTCTGTCATTGCTGTCGAATCTCATTTGCATTCATGTATATCCAGTAAAAAAAACATTCCTTGATTGGATTAGATTTCAGTGTATGTTGTGAATTTGGTCATGGCTAAAGACGCTTGTTTGGCACAACATGCAGCGGAGCAACCACAACTCCTTATCCTTGCTTAAATATGTTGCAATGATGAATCATGCCAGTTATTGAGGTTTCTCTTACACATAAAGCTATTAAAAGCCACAAAGTACATTGACCACTTTTGTGATCAATCCCGAGTGCTTTTCTTGTCATTTTGAGCCCTAATACACATTCGGAAAACATTTGGAACAGTTTGTAGAGCTGCACGATTAATCGCTAAAAGATTGAGATCTCGATTCAAACACCCACACCATCTTATTCCAAAATGACACTGATTCTCTGGTGTCTATTAAATAGAGGTCGACCGATAGTGGATTTTACCGATAACTAGGTTGGACCGCACTTGCCGATAACCGATTAATCGACCGATAATTTTTAAAATGGATACTGGATAAAAAAACATAAGTAAAACAGTGCTGAACTTTATAACAATACATTTAAAAAAAAAAACAGTACTGATCCATGAAAATGTGCTAAATTAAAAACATATAAATATGAATATTAAAATGAGAACCAAATTCTTCAGAAAATAATTGAAACATTAAAATATTACAGATCAAATTTGTTTCTTTACCTATAACATGCATGTACATTTCAAAGGTAACCCGAAGCAAGTCCCTGTGCAACAAGGATGTATTGGCTCACATGAACTATATGCATTATGCAATATACATTGAATATTGTAGGCCTATGTATTAATATGAGCAATACAATTGTACCTTGATAATTCATGTTAGTTCATAGTGCATTAACCAAGGTTAACAGATAAAAATTCAAACTCAATTTATTTTGAAATTAACATACTAACGAGAACAACACTTTCCACAGCATTTAGTTAATGTTACAAATGTTACCATTTCATATCCAAGCAGTCAGCTTTTTTTTAGACAGAGATTATCTAATATTAAAAAAAACAAATGCGTTTCTGCTTTGTTTATGTTTCTGTCGGGAACATGACGATACAGTTTGCTTTCTCACATCACTAATTTTATATATGCAACATTTAGGTTGGACTTGCGTGTTTTTATCACATTGTTTTAACTGCTTGAGGTACTGCTAATTTTAGCGTCCTCTCAGTTGACAAACATGCACACTGCTGTTCTTTACCTGTTAATGCAGCATCTACTCAAGAAATGAATTACTTTATAATGATTTGGCAACAAGTACTGTAGTGCTCTGTATTCATACCGTTTCGCTGTTGTTTTAAACGCACATATGATGTGCCAGCGCTCTCTGTGCAGCGAGCATGAAGCCTCACGTGTGAATGTAAACACAAGGCGTCAGTGATAGTTTTTTGTTCGCCTCTAGAGGCCGCTCTCGTGCTATATAAATGCCTAACAGACCCTTCTCAGAGCTCCTGCACTGTGTAATGACAGCGTATCCGTCTCAGTCGCTCCAGCAACGGACGCAACCGGAAAAACTATCGGTGTGGATTTTTTCGTTAACTAATTGCTCCACCAATCAATTATCGGTGCAGATTAATCTGCAAAACCGCTGAATCGGTCAACCTCTACTATTAAACCTTAAAATCTGTGTTCGCGCGACTGTTGAGCCAGAGAGAGCCGTTGTCATGTACACTCACCTAAAGGATTATTAAGAACACCATACTAATACTGTGTTTGATCCCCTTTCGCCTTCAGAACTGCCTTAATTCTACGTGGCATTGATTCAACAAGGTGCTGAAAGCATTCTTTAGAAATGTTGGCCCATATTGATAGGATAGCATCTTGCAGTTGATGGACATTTGTGGGATGCACATCCAGGGCACGAAGCTCCCGTTCCACCACATCCCAAAGATGCTCTATTGGGTTGAGATCTGGTGACTGTGGGGGCCATTTTAGTACAGTGAACTCATTGTCATGTTCAAGAAACCAATTTGAAATGATTCAAGCTTTGTGACATGGTGCATTATCCTGCTGGAAGTTGCCATCAGAGGATGGGTACATGGTGGTCATAAAGGGATGGACATTGTCAGAAACAATGCTCTGGTAGGCCGTGGCATTTAAACGATGCCCAATTGGCACTAAGGGGCCTAAAGTGTGCCAAGAAAACATCCCCCACACCATTACACCACCACCAGCAGCCTGCACAGTGGGAACAAGGCATGATGGATCCATGTTCTCATTTTGTTTACGCCAAATTCTCAACAGAAATCGAGACTCATCAGACCAGGCAACATTTTTCCAGTCTTCAACTGTCCAATTTTAGTGAGCTTGTGCAAATTGTAGCCTCTTTTTCCTATTTGTAGTGGAGATGAGTGGTACCCGGTGGGGTCTTATGCTGTTGTAGCCCATCCACCTCAAGGTTGTGCGTGTTGTGGCTTCACAAATGCTTTGCTGCATACCTTGGTTGTAATGGTTATTTCAGTCAAAGTTGCTCTTCTATCAGCTTGACTCAGTCGGCCCATTCTCCTCTGACCTCTAGCATCAACAAGGCATTTTCGCCCACAGAACTGCCGCATACTGTATGTTTTTCCCTTTTCACACATTCTTTGTAAACCCTAGAAATGGTTGTGCGTGAAAATCCCAGTAACTGAGCAGATTGTGAAATACTCAGACCGGCCAACAACCATGCCACGCTCAAAATTGCTTAAAATCACCTTTCTTTCCCATTCTGACATTCAGTTTGGAGTTCAGGAGATTGTCTTGACCAGGACCACACCCCCATTAGATAATTGCATTAATGAGAAATTGAACAGGTGTTCCTAATAATCCTTTAGGTGAGTGTATATGAAATGGCTTCACAAATACTATTTTCAACCACACAGTATCATTATTTATATTACAAATATTCAAATGATCACAAAAGTACTGGGATTAAAGTTTATAGTTCAGATATAAACACTGAGCAAATCAACTTTAGAAAGTAACTTGGCGCTTCAAATAACAATTATATCCATTACATCATTACACCAGTAGGTGGCAACAAGTGACTGTTAAAAAATGTATTTGTCATTGAATCATTCATTCAAGAGATTTGTTCATCGTGATCTTTATTTGAACCAAAACAATTGTGATTTTCATTGGCAGAATTTTCTATTTTGTTTGAAATATTTCTTTAAAGTAGCACGTCCGTTCTGCGCCTGCGTAAGAGTAAATAGCTTTCTGTACCAGCTGGTGGCAGAAGTCTGTTATTCAAAGCAGGAAACCGGAAGAGCTACAGGGATATAAACAAAGCTCCTCATAATCTCGCTCATCACAGACGATCACTTCTGTTTTTTTTTCTTGTGCACTGGTTCGTGAGCTGAACAGCCAATCAGAATGATCAGATGCTGCATGATCAGATTTTAACAGTCACTTGTTGCATGACGCTCGCTGTCTTTGTAATCTCTGCCGTGTGTCACTATCAAGCGGCAACTTCCCCCAGTTTCTCTACGTCCATATTCACAGTCTATGGTCACTATATGAGGACACGAACGCATAAACTGTCACTTCATGAGAATTTACCGTTTCATTTGGGAAAACTTTCATATAAGGAACACACACTGAAATATCTTCACGGCTACCCGTCAAAATAAAAGTTCGGTTTAAAACATTTTAAATTGACTGAATATATTAGTCTACTGCTGTACAGTAGATTTAGCTACGTCTCTATGTAATAATAATACGTCTCTACTACTAATAATAATGCCTAGATGGTTGCTTATTTTTCACTTTAGAGATTATTTTCTGATTCATATGTATATTTTTATATTCCTACATTTATTTGTTGCACTATTTTTATACAGTTATATTGTACAGCTAAAATACCTTTTTCAGTTTGCAGTGTTAGATTTAATAAAAAATTATAATAAAAAAAATATTACTGTCAAATGCATGTCAGATCATAAAAATACTGTAATAAATACAGTAGTTCACTGTATGTATTTGTTCATGTTTTATTAAGGGATAAGTCTGAAGCACACCATAAAAATAATTCTAGCAATTCATACAGGGCTAGTAGTTTAAACAGCTGTATATACAGATACACACACAGGTATCGGATCAGTACTCGGTATCGGCCGATACCCTGAGCCCAGGTATCAGGAAGGGAAAAAGGGTATCGGAACATCTCTACTCCACTGCAGAGTTCAAGGAGAAAGAAAGGGTAAAAGAGATCTAAAAGTAGAGACGGAATAAAAAAAGAAAGAAATTGTACGATGCAAACTTTTCTACAGCAGTTTTTACGGTGTGTTGTAGGTTTGTGACAGACAGCTGTACGTGTCAGCACAGGCTGTGCAGTTTGGGTACAGTTGTGTAATGTCTCAGTCAAGCTCAGGAATAATGAGCTCATACTGAGAGTTTTTAGGTGACAGAGGGCAAACTGTGTGTGTTTTTCTTAAAGGAATAGTTCTCCCAGAAAAAAAAAATCATTTACTCACTCCCATGTTGTTCCAAACCTCTATGACTTCATGTACGGAACAAAAATTAAGATTTTAAAAAAAAATATTCTCTCATCAATTTTTGTCCATCCATTGAAAGCCTAGGAAATCAACATTTTCATGCTTCAAAAAATACATTAAGACATCATAAAAGTAATCCAGAAGACTTGGTTATGGTAAACCGAAGTGTCAAGCAGGCTTGTTTGCGCTATCGTGTTTGATGTTAATGATGCCCATTAATCCATGTTTATATGTGAAATAAAAGTAAATGTCCATCAAAATTAAATATGTTCATCATATGAAGTAATCATGTCTATTTAGAAGCCTTGGCTTAAAGGGATAGTTCATCCAAAAATGAAAATTAGCCCATGATTTACTCACCCTCCAGCCATCCGAGGTGTATATGACATTCTTCTTTCAGATGAATAAAATCTGGCTCTTCCAAGCATTATAATGGCAGTGAATGGCAGTACAAAATTTGAAGCATCCATCCATTATAAAAGTAATCCAAATGGCTCCAGGGGGTTAATACAGGCCTTCTGAAGTGAATCGATAGGTTTTTGTAAGAAAAATATCCATACAGTATTCTGGGCTGCCATTATAATGCTTGGAAGACCCAGAACATTTTTTAATATAACTCCGATTGTATTCGTCTGAAAGAAGAATGTCGTATGCACCTAGGATGGCTTGAGAGTGAGTAATTCATGGGGTAATTTTCATTTTTGGGTGAACTATCCCTTTAAACAGCTTGATTCATATGGATTACTTTTGTGATGTCTTTATTAACTTTTTGAAACATGAAAATGTTGACTTTAAAGTCGCAATGAAATCTAAAATGAAAGATTCTTTTTTTTTCGTTCTTTTTTTTGTGAGATATAAAAAATATAAATTCCTGCAAAATTGAACTTCAGACAGCACTTCCACAACTTCAGTTTCAATTTGACTTTAAATTGATGGACAAAATTATAAGAGAATATTAAAAGTATATATTAAAAACATTTGTGTTCTGAAGATGAAGAAAAGTGTTATGTGTTTGGAACAACATGACAGAATTTTCATTTATGGGTGGACTTTAAGCGAGGGGAAAAGGCTGTTTGCATGTGTGTGTTCAGCGAGGGAAGGGGAAAAGACTGCAAGCCGATGGTCTGTGCTCTGAAATTTCCGCTGAACTCTGGGAAGAGTCAGGCGCGGGGCAAGGTCAGGGCTCTAAACAAACACACTCACACACATGCACGCATACAGCAGAGAGTCTACCAGTGTTACAGAGACTGATAACAGCAGAAGAAGCTGGAGAGAATGAAAAGAATGGAGACTGAAAGACAGCTGTATGTGATAACTTTTAACCAACTGGCCTCAAGTTGATATTTAGTGATTGTATGAAGTCATTTCCACTCAAGTTCACATGGATGTCTTGGCAGAGTAACCACAGGTGTAGTTCCTCATATTAACTATGGATATATTTCGCATAAAGGTGTGGCGGTCATCATAGGCTTTGAGTATGCAAATTGTCATTGTAGGCTTTGGGTATGCAAAATGTCTTCAAATACTGCAATACATTTTGACAGCATATGATGTCACTCCACGGCTTCTGTTTTAATGCATCACAAATAGAAATGCATTCAAAAGGATCAAATCTGCGCAGGCTGACAGAACAACTTTGGCTCAGACAGTGCTGTAGATTTGGGGCAAGACTATCTCTTTGGGCGACCAATGGCAGACAGGCAGAATGTTCAGGAAAACGGTCATCGTTTTTGCAGTTGGTGACACTAATGGCGGTTCAGTTCCGCTTCACAAGGCCATTTCAATTTGGGAATCGGACTACGCTGGTTGGACTTGGGACAGTTTTTTTTTTTTATTCACTAACAAGAACCGATTCATAAGAGTCATTTCGGGAATCAGATTAAACTAACCATGCCGTTTTTTTATTTATTTTTCATTTTTGGGGGGATTCATTAAAAAGAACCGGCTCAAAAGAGTCATCCGTTTTGGGAATCGGCCTGTGTGATCTTGGTAATCAATATCAAGGCTGTTCAAAAGAAGATAGCAATTTTACAATCAGTATTTTTGCATAGAAGACACATACTTCACCTTTTAAATAAATGGTGCTTGATTTGATATTTTATAACTAATGCAATGACATTCATACATTTTAACTGGATTAAGTGTAAATAATATTTAGGGGCCACTCTGTCTTTGCATACATAACTTGAAAGTAAGACCGACATATCAAAAGGGGCAGTGCCAGTAACTAACAACTACAAAAAAGTGTCACTAAAGAGGAGGAAGTGTTGTCGTTGGTGAAGTGAGCGGAGCGATGGCGGTAAAAGTATGAAGAAATGGTGTGATGGTGTGTCATAATGAGACATGTGGAGGAAGGGCATTATATCACAATGTTTCTGAAATGCATTTTGGGAGGGGGCTAGAGAGTGTTTTGTGACCACTTTGTCTTTAATTCTGTATTAGAGTAATTCAGATTCATTAGTCTGCTTTTTAATTAGATCATTTATACATTTCATTTATATGTTGTGCAGCGTACGGCTTCACGGATTGAGATAATTGATCCAGTCCCTGCTACAGAAACACACACACACACACACACACACACACACAAACACACACACAAACACACTGAGGGTTGATCCATTTCCCCTGGGGCCCCGTTTCACTCCATCATAATCAGTGTCTCTTCTCAGACACACTGTCACACAAACACACACACGCAGCACCGCTGCTGAGGCCTGGAACATTCCACGCATTCAGCTGTATGTGGGAACACTTAAAAATAATCCACACACACACACACACACACACACACACACACACACACACATGCAGTTTTTTACTAAACCATTTGGAAAGTGATGAAGCCTTCAAGTGCATTGTGTAGAAGTGCCAAAGTCAGCTCATTGTTTTTTCGTTTTTTTTTTCATTTGTAGTAATCTTGTGGTTAAATAGAAGTGATTTAGTTTTTCTATCATTTTGAGATCATAATATGCCTTTAGATGTGTGTTTTCTGCCTCAAATCTAAACTTTGTGTGTGTTTTTCAGGTGCTGATATGTTATAAACATGAGTGGAGTGGGTGAGAACTCACTTGAGCCGCTGTGCTCGGACCGGAAGCGCAAACTCTCCACGTGTGACACACCAGGACAAGGGTGAGACTTATTTTAGGGAGAACGGAAACACGCAACGAGCAATGTATTACATGTGTTTTCCTCACTAAAATTATATTTTTTTAAATTACAGATGTGATAAGCGCAGGAGGGAACAGGAGAGCAAGTATATAGAGGAGCTGGCTGAACTGATTTCGGCCAACCTTAGTGACATCGACAGCTTCAATGTCAAACCCGACAAATGTGCCATCCTTAAAGAGACAGTGCGCCAGATACGGCAGATTAAAGAGCAAGGTACACATCTGCTAGAACTGCTCTTTTACATATCAGTCTGTGAAAATATTTACTAAACCCACAGTGTGGGGAAATGGTTGAATTTGCTCGGTTTTATAAAACGCTGCCACCTGGTGGCAAGTGGCATGTTATATTACTGCAGTCTGACCTCGACATTGAGTGCATCTTTAACGCATTTGCTACTTTTTAGCTGATAGAAAAGAGTTTTTTGACAAAAATATAAAAATTCATATAAATGAATGTGAATGAGACTGGATTATCTAGCAGCAAAACTTTAAAAGTGTAATCAATAAATAATTTCACATAAAGAAGAACATAGTGTAAAATAACGAGCTTAATTACTATATTTGTAAGATTTTGGGTACAATGACAGACCTGTTTTCATCCCTCTCTTAATTATATATTGCATTCAAAAGAGTGTTCTCCAAAAGTCTGTTGCATGAGACAGGCCCATACATGCCTTTTTTCATTTGGGCTATATAACTCAGTGTTCACACATGAAACTATGAATAGGCATTGGTGTTCATTCTACCTTATTTGACATTCTGTCGGTTAATCTTGTTTTACAGGAATGAAACCTACAAATCTACATTAGAAATAAACAGATTAAATGTCCTTTTTTTAAAAAGCTGTTTTCACTTCATATGCAATTATTTGGTCACAAATACTGTCATGTTGTGAGACATTATTACAATTAAAAATAAGAGTTTTCTTTTTTAACACATTAAATACATTGTCCTTTATTCCTGAATGACAGTAAAGCTGAATTTTTCAGTGTCACATGATCCTTCAGAAACATTTTATATGCTGATTTTGGTTCTCAAGAAATATTTCTTATTATGAAAGTTGAAAACAAACTTTTTTTCAGGTCTCCGATGAATAAAACGTCATAAAGCAGCATTTATTTGAAATATTTTGCAACATTATAATTGTCATTACTGTCAGTTTCGATCAATTTAATGCATCTTTGCTGAATAACTGTATCGGTATCTTTCAAAAAATAAATGTATAAAGATATACACTGCTGTTCAAAAGTAATCTCTAAAAAAGTAATATCTTTGCAACTTTGCTTATTTTTCCAAAACATTTCTAATATGTGCTTTGTAATCACACGTCACGCAGGTAAAAGCTCATGTGGCGACGATGATGTCCAGAAGGCGGATGTCTCCTCTACTGGTCCAGGAGTCATCGACAAGGACCATCTGGGCCCTCTGTTGCTACAGGTTAGATTAGAGACCTAAAGGTCAAGGGTCAGCCAAAGAACATTTGCTCATTTCTCATACTAGCATCCTTACCAATTATAATTTAGTGTGCTTTATGAAGTATCCATAATAATATTAATTCTGCCCCCCCCCCCCCCCCCCCCCCCCCCCCTCTCTCTCTCTCTCTCTCTCTTTCAGGCTCTGGATGGGTTTTTGTTTGTGGTGAGTCGTGAAGGCAGCATTGTGTTTGTATCAGATAATGTGACTCAGTACCTGCAGTATAAACAGGAGGAGCTGATCAACACCAGCATTTACAACATACTGCATGAGGAAGACCGAGAAGAATTGCATAAAAACTTGCCCAAAAGCAATGGTACGAATGCTACTCTATATATCTAAAACAATGTTTTATGTGAATTTTGCTCTTTGACTGTTCAAAATAACATAAGCATACATGCAGAAATTAATGATGCCACTTGATTAAAGCAAAACATTTCTGTATGCATTTTAAGGTCCCAACAGTGTGTCATGGGGTGGTGATGCTTCCCGTCAGAAGAGTCACACGTTTAACTGCCGCATGCTGGTGAAGTTCGGCCATGGCGGTCCTGGAGGTGAAGAAGGGGCCGGTGGGCCACGCTACGAGACTATGCAATGCTTCGCTCTCACGCAGCCTAAAGCAATGATGGAGGAAGGGGAAGGTCAGTTGTAAATGTATACATTTCAACAGTGTTGGGCAGTAGTGACGCTACTAGTTTTACTACCGTATTTACCGGACTATAAGTTGCTCCGGAGTATAAGTCGCATTAGTCAAAAAATGCGTCATGAAGAGGAAAAAAACATATATAATTCACTCTGGACTATAACGCCAGCTTCACACCGTACGCGCAAGCAGTGCGTTGGCAGGGCAGAAGCAGTGCGGAGAGCGGGAACCGCATGTGCATTCACACTGGCAGTGTTTGTCTCGCGCAGCTGAGCCTCTCCCGGCAGAGTGTTCAAGCACCCATCTGTGGACTCGTTCCTCCAGCTCTGGCCATCTTGCTTTCAGTCCGCGATTAGCTTTCTTTGTTTGTGTACATAGTAGCTCAGTTATTTTTTTTAACTGTGTAGCTTTTCCAGTAGCTAACTACTTTATCCAGTAAGTAGCGGTGTAGCATAACCAAAAATTTCATTCCTGTTTGGGTTCTGATGAGTCACAAGCCTGTAATGAGCGAAGCAGAGCGGTGTGAGCTCAGCTCACTATTCCGCTCTATGCAGGTGTGCTCGACTCATGATCTGCTCTCCGGTAAAACGACATTTGCTCAAATCCCGTTCCGACGTGAAATTTCTCTGTACTGCAGCCTACTATACTTGTTGTAGCCATTAAACAATGTATTTTGTTTCATATTTATGTTTAAATATTATAATATTATTTTTAAATTTCATCTAGGCTGTATTGATTATGAAAAGTGCAAAGATGCCCAATATGTCAAAGACATGGAGTGTGTCAGAAATGATGATTTTGACCACTTAATTAAGTTGTGTTTTGTAGAAAGCATTTAATTAAAGTGAATTAAATTTTTTGTATAAATTGAAAATGAATACAATGAAATGACTGGGAAAAAAATTTCCCCAATCAACCTGAATTCTAGCCTGATTCCGCCCTCCTACGTACGTCATGATGTCATGAGCTAGTTTGAGATGACAAACGTCACGACCAAACTTTAGCGATCGGCAGGGCCACACGGAATCTATGCGGAATGGTTATAAATGTTAAAAATGTCTAAGAATATTGGAACGGAAAACATTACAAATAAAATATTCACTTCTTCTATTTAAAGGGATAATTCCCCCAAAAATGAAAATTCTGTCATCATTTACTCACCCTCAAGTTGTTCCAAACCTGTATGAGTTTCTTTGTTTTGCTGAACACAAAAGAAGATATTTTGAAGAATGTTTGTAACAAAGCAGTAGGGAAAAAAACTATGGTAGTCAATGGTTGCTCTATCTGCTTTATCTATCTGAATGTCTACAAACATTCTTCAAAATATCATCTTTTGTGTTCAGCAGAAGAAAGAAACTCATACAGGTTTGGAACAACTTGAGGGTGAGTTAAGAATGACAGAATTTTCGCATTTGGGTGAACTATCCCTTTAAGGTTTTTCAATACATATCCAAATAGAACAACTTGCATTTTAAACAAAGCTAGATCTCTTTTATAGCACATCCACTAAAAGATGGAGAAAATATTGCTTTATAAATTGTATTGTACACAAATCATTAAATAAGCAATTTAATATCATTCAACAATAGAACAAAATAAATAACTACCTTCCAACGTATTTTTAATAGCTATAAATAAGTCATTTTTGCAGACAAGTGACGTTTCCTTAACTCCTACGTGGTAAATTTTATTTTAGACATTTTAAAATATCACTCTCTCATTAAAAAATTGTGTTACACCAATAAGCGCAGCCTACTACCCCTCACAATCGCGCACGCGATTTTGTATGCTACTCAAGTGACGGGCACTACAATCTGCGGAAATCTGCAGAGTTTTCTGCGGGATTCTGCTCAGGCAGATTCCGTGTGGGCCTGGCGATTGGTTATGCAGACCAAGAGTGGCTCTAGGCAGATCCAATAGTCTTAAACTTCAACAGAGTACCCACCTTCAAGGAAGTTAATGCTTGTCAATGGAGAGTGGCCGGACTTTCTGTACAAATGAAATGTACGAGAGTCTAGTAGAACCAGCTTACCTGAATTCATCCCATACTCTTTGAAATCATAATTACATTGCATTATGTTGCTTGAAACCCCAAATATTATAACATTCTTCTTTAACAATTATTCAGTTATTTGTAACAATGTCATTGTAAAAAAAAGAAAAGAAAAGAAAAGTAGTTTCAATGTATTTTTTGATAGTAACTTGTAGTGTGGCTAACTACTTTTTCAAAAGGGTAGCTTGAATGTAATTTAACTATTTTAACTTACAAGTAGTTTGTCATTTTAATACTTTTCATACAGATTGTCTTTTTTGTAGTGCGGTTTAATTATAAATAGTGTTTTCTTCTTTCTGTCTTTCAGACCTGCAGTCCTGTATGATTTGTGTAGCACGAAGAGTGACGGCAGTGGAGAGGACAGAACGATTCAGCACTAGACATGAACTATCAGGTAAAATTTATTACGGTGCCATTCAACTCAATGTAAATCTCATTAACGAAATTGCATATTTCTTTGATTCCATCTACAATACATAGACAAGGCGAAAAGTTGTCATGTCAGTAATTTAATAATTTAATGACTTAATGACTTAAATGAATGAAATACTGTTAATGAAAACATGATATAACTGCAGGATATTAAAAAGACGATAACCGCGTTTACAAAGTGAATGCACAAAGAATTTATGTGAATATTGCAATTATGTGCTGAAATACATGAATAGCATTAAACTGAACTAGCAGGTTAATAAGCTCTTTTAAACACATGCACACACACAAAGACATACATGTAATGACATATATCTACAATATATATACATATATATATATATAATATATTAATATTGATAAGTATAAAGAGCACTTTCATTAGAACAAAAAACATATGAATACCATGAAAAAGGTAAGGAAGGGTGCTATTAATATCAGGAGATATTCGGACTGGTGGCCAGTGAAACGGACAAAAAACATCACATAGACATACAGGTCTAGCACCAAATCTGAGCATCTCCGTTTGACCACAGGTAAACTGATCGAGATCGAGCAGCAGAGCCTGTTGCACACCACCATGCGTCCTGGCTGGGAGGATTTAGTGCGCAGGTGTATGCAGATGTTCCTGCATCGCAGTGAGGGACAGCCCTGGTCCTATAAGAGACACTATCATGAAGGTATGTGTTAGTACACCTGCATGGATCTTTTCATTTCCAGGATGAACCCTTTTCACATTTCTGGGGTTCTCAGAAGAGTCATAACCGAGTACATTTCCTTGATAACTTTCTACGTGAGATCGATTACGGTGGTCAAAAGAGAGAAAGATGTCAAATTTGCCATCACTCCATTAACTGTTGTGTTAGAAACACCCACACAGCAGCATTGAAGGGTTGGTTCACCCCAATAGGAAAGTTGTATCATTAATTACTCACTCTGATGTCATTCCAAACTCGTAAGACTTTCTGATGTTTTTGATGAAATCTGAGAGATTTCTGTCCCTCCATTGACAGCTACGCAACTGAAATGTTGACACTTCAAAAAAGTTCATAAAGAGATTGTAAAACAAATCCACATGAATTCAGTGGTTCGTCCAATTTTTCTGAAGAGACTTGATCACTTTATATGATGAACAGATTGAATTTAGGCTTTTATACACATATAAACTTTCATCAACCAATGAGGTTCATTCTCGTGTTATGCAGCACGTTTGAGGTTCTGCAAGAACCAATGAGGTTTGTTCTCGCAGGTTCAGTTGAGCTGTGAATAAAGATATGTGTGAATAAAAGCCTAAATTCAATCTGTTCATTATATAAAGCGATCAAGTCTCTTCAGAAAATTTGGACTAAACCGATTCATTCATGTGGATTCGTTTTATCATCTCTTTATGAACTTTTTGAAGCGTCAAAGTGGTGTTTGCGTAGCTGTCAATTGAGGGACTGAAAGCTGTCAGATTCAATCAAAAAGATCTTCATTTGTGTTCTGAAGATGGACTAAAGTCTTACGCCGGATTTGGAACGACATGAGGGTGAGTAAGTGATGACAGAATTGTCATTTTTGTGTGAACTCACCCTTTAACTAGTTTTCTCTAATTGTATGCCAAGGTAATATAACACAAAGTATAGTGTAATAAATGTACATACATTTTTTTTTTTTTTTAAATGGTGTACCCGATGAAGGTCATGGGACCGAAACATTGTGAATAAAGCTATTTTGATGTGTGCAAGTACAGATAGTGCGCAGGATTTTTTCGTGTTTCTTTTTCGACTTTTTTTTTAATGAAAATATAAACAAGGTTTGTTAATAACTGTGGAAATGTGTCATCGCACCAAACTGTGCAATGGACCCTTTTCACAGACTTTTTAAATTAAGCAAATGACTCCATGTACTTGGAGAAAAAATGTTGAAGGACAAAATGGAAGTGTGAATTCTGTAACATATTGCTTTTGCATGCGGTGTGAAATTGACAGATTGAGTACTTTTTGTTATAATGATGTTTTTTCTTCTTGTTCTATTCAGCGTATGTTCATGGCAGAGCAGAGACTCCGCCCTATCGGTTCTCTTTGTCAGATGGCACTCCAGTAACGGCACAAACGCATAGCGAGCTATGCCGAAACCCAGTCACCAACGATCCGGTCACGTTCCTCTCTACCCATCTTCTGCAGAGGTTTGTGCAAATATGCCCAAAGCCAACAGTTACACACTACTCTGATTTTACATGAAAATACCTCTGTGCTGTCCTTCCCCTCATCTCAATCTCTTTCACACAGGGAGCAAAATGGATACAGACCTAACCAGGCTGGTGTAATGCGATCAGTTATGGGCAATGCAAATCCGAATGCCCAGATGGGCATGGGCAATACCAGGGGCTACGGCATGAACGAGCAAGGTCACATGGGACCCAGAGGAGGACCTATGTACGGCCCAGGCCACAGGATGACTCAAATGAACCCGATGCATCAAATGAATCAAATGAACCAGATGAATTCAATGAATCAAATGAATATGAATCAGATGAACTGCATGAATCAAATGAGCACTATGAATCAGATGAATCAAATGAATCAGATGAACTCCATGAATCAGATGAACTCTATGAATCAGATGGGCCATCCTGGCATGAATCAGCACCAACAGGGTCAGTTTCAAGGTGGTGGTTATGGAATGGGCATGACAAGTCCCTCACAAGGAAGCCCCGGTATGAATCCTGCTCAACAGAACCTCATTGGGTCGCCGCGGATACGAGGGAGTCCTAAAATGGGTGCAAGTCCTTTCTCTCCTGGAGGTATGTGTCCTGTTTTTGCAGTTTAGATTAAATGGATGGAATTCTAGGCCTGCGGAATCTAACAGGATTCAAACACATAATTCCAAAAGTTCTACACCTTGTGTATTTGTTTATTAAATATTTTAGCTAATTTGATAATGCTCTCACTTCAGTAAATAGGGATGGTTGTCAATTTGTTTTTAAAATTGGTATTTTAACAAATATAATTGTATTTCAATAAATGTTGCAGATCTTTCTCTTTCAACCATCACAGAAAATGTGAAAAGCTTCCAGATTTCATTGGCCAAATAAAATATTCTAGTAGTATTTTGTCTATTAAGCCCAAAATATACTTCAGTTTTGACGTGAATGCTTAGTGTATGCATAAGGCAAATACACAGCCCTTCAAAGTATACTCTGTTTGATAGTGTGTGTGAACACAGGCACTCAATACATGAGTACACAGGCACTCAATACACTAGAACAGTGTGTCTGCGCTATTTCTAAGTTATCACCGATAAAAATGTCTTTGTACTCATTTAAACTAGAGCTGCATGTCTCTTTATTCCTTCACACGAGCGCTCGTCAACTTGGTTCGTACAGTACATGCATATGCTGATCATAAAATTTGCATTATGTAAAAACCTTGAGTATACTTTGGGCTTTAGTGCTCCATTTGAAAACCAACTCTAGATTTAACCAGGTCATTTCTTTACTTTGTCGATGTCTCAGGCATGCACTCTCCCATGGGTCCTGTAGGGATGGGCGGCAGTGGTGGATCATCTGGTTCATCAGTTGGGAACACCTTCTCTAGCAGCTCACTGAATGCCCTCCAGGCCATAAGTGAAGGTGTTGGCTCTTCTCTACCTTCAGCTCTCAACTCACCTGCCCACAAATCTGACAGCTCTCCAAGCATCAACTCAACCCAGTCCAGTCAGCAAGGCCAGACTGGCAGCAACAAACCCAGCGCTGGTGACTCCAAGAGTCCGTCAAGTGCTCACAGCACAGGTTTGGATCAACAACAGGCCTCTTCATCAGTGACCACGGAAAAGCCGGACAGTCAGTCCAACAAGGACAGTTCCACTGGGGCGGAAGTCAACAGGAGAGTCCCTGACGGAAAGGGCCACAAGAAGTTACTTCAGTTGCTCACATCCCCAACTGAAGAGATTGGTATTGGGACTGCGACCGGTGGACCCGTCCCAGGTCGCGCCTCCACTCCAATGGGTTCCGATTCAAAGGAGGCAGGAAATGGCATGATGAGTCCTTCATCGACGGGGGTGTCCTCCTCATCCGGTTCATCATCAGGGAATAACCCAAATCAGCAAGGCTCTGGAGGGGTATCGTCCACAGCTTGTCCCAGTGGACATCACGGTTCTCACACCTTACAGGAAAAACACAAGATACTCCACAAGCTTCTTCAAAATGGAAACACACCCGATGAGGTGGCTCGCATCACAGCCGAGGCCACTGGTAAGTCCTCTCTTGGTTCGGAGCACCCAGGCGCTGAAGGGAGGAATCTGGATCTCAAACAGGAGCAGCACAGTCCGAAAGAAGGAAAGAAGCCCCAAGCCCTTCTTCACTACCTCCTCAATAAGGATGACTCCAAAGAGCCCAATGCCACAGAGGTCAAGCCAAAGCTGGAGGAGCTGGAAGGGAGAGGGACCACTGGAGGGCAGGGGTCAGGGGTCACAACCTCCAATTCTAACAACCAGGAGGGCAAAGTGAAGATCGAACCACCCGATGAGGTAATCATGTTTGACTTTTTTGGGGGGTTTATACTTCTCAAGCTCACGTCAATCCTATATTTTCCAATGTATTTAATATTATTTATTTATATTAATTTATATTTATCAAAGAATCCTGAAAAACAAAGTTTTGCAGTTTCTATCGTATTTAATAAGTATATTATATTGTAAATCATTGCTGAAAAATTAGCGTTTTTTTATCAACTATTTGTAAATATCTTGCACTTTATGAAAAATTTGTTACTAAATTATGTTTTGTTGATATGCAAAACTCGGATCCAATTCATATTTATGTTTATTATTCTAATATCAATCCTTTTGTGTTGTCTTTACAGCTGGATAACTTGGAGAGTATTCTTGGAGGGCTGAGGAATTCTGGTTCTGGAATGTTTGGTGATTCTGGAAATGGAGGGATGGAAGGGGGCAATAAGCAAGGCAATGGACCTAACAGCACCGCACATGGTGAGTCACAATACCTCGAGGGCCTCAAAGCCAGGAGGGGATTTTGACAATTTTATCTGACTAGATGACAACATGTAAACTTCAACTGAAAATGAACTGGACAAATATTTTAAAGGTAACTGCAGATGACAACGTAGATTACCAAAAGTGCTGCCCATTGTGTTTAATCTTAATGCAAATTGTATACATTATTGTGCATTCCAGACCGGGAAGTTGTTGGTATGGGCTCTGGTCAACGTGTGCCCTTCCAGAGGGCAGTATCTGTCGATGGTAAACCCTTGAGCGGACCGGGCATGACGGGTAGGAGGAGCGCCCCTTCCTCTCTTGTAAAACAGGAGCACACTGACAACCAGATAGGCATGGGTGAGTCTCATATTTTCAACTTTTCAACATTACTTACAGTATATTAATGTAACTCAAATCGTGCATGCATTCATTCTATAGCTGGATTTTAACATTCCCACCATGTTGTTCACAGGAGGTCCAAACAGGCCAATGGGAATGCCCAATCGGCCCCCAATGGCAGGTGCGGACTGGGGAATGTCTGGTTCCGCCGGTAGCCCTGTTGGGCACCCTGGCATGGGTCGTGCAGGCATGGACCACAATCCTAAGAGCATGATGGGAGGACCCATGGTTAACCGATCTAACAGCGTTCCTGCAGCCAGATCCATGTTGCAGCAGCAGTTGATGGATATGGGTAAGGGCTGTTAATTCAGAATAACTAAAATCCAGCAGTGTGGGCCTATTAAAACGGGTAATATATCAAATGAAATCTTTCAAATTGCATGATGTTGTTTTCGCAGGGCCTTATGATGTAGGTATAGGGTTGAATTCGTTCAGAGGGCAGGCACCTCCACCACAGTCCCCTTCATGGCCAGACAGTGGGATAGGAATAGAGGGACCACAGAATGCAAGCAGGTAAATTAAACGATGCTACACTAGATTTATTTGACACTAGTTTTAGTTAATTTGCCTGCTTTCGATTGATACCAAAAATGCTTATTCACTAAAATGGACCCTGTTCTCACATCCAATCACACATCATCTCCCCAAAACTTCATGTCAGTAAACCCCAAACCTATAAGACAGCACTGATGTTTTTTTATTTTTAGATTTACTCCAAAAATGTACTCCAATTCCAAAAAAAGTACTTAATTCAAGATGTGTGCATCTTATTGCTTCTCAAGTTGAGATGTTTTTTACACCCAAAAGTCAATATTGTCCTCTTTGCTCTCTGCTTTTTATATATCAGGCTGCCATTTAATAACTCTCTGGATGATCTTCTGGTCCCTCCATCCACCACTGAGGGTCAGAGTGATGAGCGAGCTCTGCTGGACCAGCTGGACTCTCTACTCAACAACACTGACGTCATTGCTCTGGAGGAGATCGACCGTGCCCTTGGCATACCGGATCTCATCAACCAGGTACTCAGCCAGCCCGCTTCATAGAATAGATGTGTTCAGTTTATAAATTGCATCAAATCATCAATGCTGTGGCGTTAGAGATATTAGAGCAACCGTCCAATCACATTCCCTAAAAATCAACGTCTTGCTCTTTTCTCCCCTTAGGGTCATAGTTCAGACCAGCCCCCTTCATCAGATCACTTCTCTGGTCCTTGTCCGGGGCCTGACTCCTCTATGGGTATGGAGCCCAAGGGCATGTATGGACAGGGCTATCCAGGCCCCCCATCTATGGGGATGCCGGGCGGATATGGCCCTGGTCCCAACCCTGGTCCCGGCCCTGGACCTGGTCCCCTGCAGGGGCAGTCTGGACCAGGGTTTAACCCCATGATGAGTCAGATGAACCAGCAGGGTGGTTTTCCCGGAATGGGTGGTATGGGCGCTATGCATCCTCGTGCCAGCATGATGAGACCACGGATGGTGAACACGACCAAGCCGCTCAGACTGCAGCTCCAGCAGAGACTGCAGGGACAGCAGGTGAGCAGCTGCACTCCAATAGCGCTCAACTGACAAATATGAGGGAGTATAATCGATTAACATGGTTTTACAGCTGATCCATGTTTTAGAAAGGATAGTTTCCCAGAATACATTTTGTGTAATGTAGGGCTGTGACTACTAATTAATAATAATTCATGCCGGAAAAATCATTATCGAATAATCAGATCTTTTTGCTATGACACAAAAAACTGGGACACCATTTTATATAAAACATTTACTTGTAATTTTTGTATATTTTACATATTAACATTAAAAACATAATGACAAAAATGTAGCTTAACCACATATGGAAGAATATTAATGACAAAAATATCTTTATAAAATGAAATCACGTTTATTGCATAGCATATTAAAAGCATTTTGAGGACTGCAGTTGAACATTTTTGTATATTTAAGCAGTGAATATTTCAATTGAAAAACATTTTACACACAATATTGTCATTTTTAAAATAGTATTTTAAAAATGTATAAAAATAAAGATTATATAAAATGTATGTTAAATAATAATATTTGTTCTGTAAAATTGTAACTTTACAAATTTGGCTCACAATTTTAAGCACATCTGGGAACTGCAGAAAAAACAGAACAGAACATTCAAAACAGCAAGAGAATGATTCAATGTTGATGTTGTCGATAAACTTCAGGAACTTGATCGAGTGCAGACAATGTAATTTTTTTTGCTTAAGTTGAACATGTATTTTAGGTTCTAAATAAAACATAATTGACACTTGAAATCTTATATTCACCATAAGCAATGTTGCAGCCCTGGTGTAATGAATGAGTTACTTGATCAAATCTCATAACATTTGGTTGTTTCTTTGCTGCAGTTTTTGAACCAGAGCAGGCAGGGCATGGGGATGAGGCCAGATAACAACCCTGCCGGAAACCCTGGCATGAGACCTAGCATGCAGCCAGGCATGGGTGGACAGGTACTTTTTTTCTTCCTTTGATGATATCTGAAACCTTATATATATTTTCATTTTCTCTCTCTAATAATCACCCTTCCTCATCTTTTCAGCCTGGTTTTCTGAATGCTCAGATGATGGCCCAGCGCAGCAGAGAAATGATGAATCTTCAAACAGAGGTATAAACAGACCATTTTCAAAATATGCATATATCATACTTGACCCCAATGAAAATATATAGTGTTACTGAAGTATACGATTTTATGTAAGACTGATGTAAGAAATCATAACCATTGTCTTAGTTTTACCCTTTTCAAATTTTACCATTGTTTTCTTGTTTTCTGCAGATGAGAAGACAAAGGATGATGATGATGATGCAGCAGCAGCAGCAGCAGCAACAGCAGGTCGCAGCCGGAGGCTTCAGTCCCCCTCCTAATGTCACAGCTCCCACAGGAATGGACAATCCTATGGGAGGACCCCCAATGAACCAGCCCGGCCAGCAGGCCTTTAACTATGGAGGCAACTATGGTAGGCTAGCTATCATATTGGGATCTCATCATTTAAAGTCATCGTGAAACAGAAGTCCCCCCCCCCCCCCCCCCCCCCCCCCCCTATTGTGTCACATATGCGAGTGAAATTGGACAGGACTTGATTCTGTCCATTGGGAAATGATTAGATGGTTGTGGTTTGCTATTGCTGGGATCTCATTTGATTGACAGGTTGCTTCACCCTCATGGACAGATTGTGAACAACTCTTTTCTGCAGGGAAAGACCTGCCTGAGTACTTGTGAAAAAGCTAGAAACACTCCTGAAATGCACTATAAAATAACATGGTGGTTAACAGCATTGAAATAGAATATTGATTAGCTTATCTAATGCAAATTATGCACTATGCACTTGTTTTCCCCTTGTAAATATCTCTGTGTTGTGATTTGCAGGTATGGGCCAGCAGGGGGACCCTTCATTCGTGGGAACAGGCAGCAGCCCCCCTAACAATATGATGCCTGGTCGTATGGTTGGCCCTCAGAATCCCATGATGCAACAGCACCCACAAAGCAATCCCATGTACCAGGCAGCAGAGATGAAAGGTTGGGCACAGGGGCCCATGCCCATGAATAAGTAAGTCATAAACCCTTATGCAGCATGGAAGCTGTGGAAATGTCAGATTATTTTTTTTATTTTTTTTAGTCCTGCCACTTAAAGGCTTGTTCACACCAAGGACTATAACTATAACGATAAATATATATATTTAAAAATCATAAAAGAATAGCAGTGTCCACACCACAACTATAATAATAACAACAGCACAGAGAAACAATATTATAATCACTTTCACATTTTCTTTTTTCAGCTGATGAACGATAAACGCCAACAGCCAATCAGAATCCATCCTGCTTTAAAGAGCACGGGCATTTAAACAGCAGATGGCATAATTGCAGCATGTACTTAGAATAAACAGAACTATATAATTTGCTAGTGTGGATGCTAATATAGTTATTGTTGTGAAAGTCTTTTAAAATGTTATGGAAATTAGAATAGTTATAAAAATATATATAAATAAAGATATACATATACTATAATATTGGTGCACTACCAAATTCAGAAATATTCAATCATATTTTGGGAGAAAACTCTAGCTTGATCGCAACAGCAGCAAAATATGTAATATATATATATATATATATAGTCTTAAGTATTTGCTTGATTATAAAAATTTATTAATATATTTGTTTACTGATTGATTTATTGATTGATTTTTTTCTCCCATTGCTCATGTAATGGCCAATGCTTTGGCAATACCTTTACAAGTCATGCCAATAAAGCTTATTTGAATTTGATATAGATATATATGCAATTTAATATTTTATTGTAGATATTATATCATTGTTTCATATAATATTTATTCTATATATTATTATTATATTATATATAAATACGTTTTCTAGTTGTGCTCAATTCTAAAAAATAATATTTAATCAGCTAGAAATGCTGCCAAATTATTTTTGTAAATCTTAGAAATGCATTGGTCAAAAACTAAAACTGAAATAAAAATAAATTAAAGCTAAAAAGGAATATGAAAATGAGCAAAAGCACATAAAATTACTCAAATTAAAATGAAAAATATTAATAAATATATAAATAATGCTAAAATAACACTGCTGTGGTACACTGGGCTAAATAAACGAAAAGCTTTTCGGGCAACAAGAATAACTGTGAATGAATTGAACTTGTCAGTCACAACAATGAAACATGAATGCATGGTCTTTAGGGGTGTATTTAAATCTTTCTCCTCTTTTATCCGTTTCCTAGTTCATACTCCCAGCAGCAGCAATATCCCCAGCAGGGGGCGCCGGGACAGTACGGGGGAATGATGATGAACGGTTCCATGCAGGGGGGTGTAAATGGCAACGGAGCAGGGCAGATGCCCCCAATGCAGGGCCAGATGGGCATGAATGCCATGGGCATGGGTCGCATGCCAATGGGACCCGATCAGGTACAGACCACGTTGATTCGGTTACATTTGCATAACTGAAATTAAAACACGTCACATCACTTTTACTTATCTGTGTGTGTATGATGTGTTTTACAGAAGTACTGCTGAGGCGATGAGCCATCTCTGTCAAAGCTGGAGTCTGACTCGGACTCGCACATCAGTCCAGTGAGGAAATGTCAACATGAAGCTATAAAATCAGCCTTGAAGAGGAGAAATCACTGGAACTCTTCAGTGAAAACTTGACTGAGAGAGAGAGAGAGAAAAAGACATCGAAAGGGATGGCGAGAGAGACTCAAACCTTCTCTGTGGGTTTTTTCCGGAATATGCCCAGTAGCGTGTGCAGCAGGCTCTCTCTCCTGTCCCACGTGGCTGTACTGCAGTACACAACATAACCACCAGGGGGAACAGAATAGGAACGGTTGTGGTTCAACTTGACAGTGTGGGGAGCACTTTATTTTAAGGCTAGTACGGAAAAGGATAGTTGCAATATATTTCTTGCTTTTCTAGCCTTATAGAACGATTATGTGCATATTGTCTATTTTGAATTTGTTTCAGACAAGCCTCGTTTGAATGAAAACCGTGGGAATTGTAAGCACCAGAACTTCATCACTTGCGCATATGAAAGCAATAATCCTCCTCTCAATCCACCGAAGTGGTGTGTCAACAAAAAGCAAATGGTACTGCAGTATTAGACAGGATTTTTTTTTTTGTGTGTGTGTGTGTGTGTGTGTGTGTGTGTGTGTGTGTGTGTGTGTGAATAAGATTTGAATTGTAAATACTGTATGCTACATATGTATCATACATGCTTTTACTACATACTTTTTTTGCACAGAGTTTGGGCAGAGGTCCATCTTATCTATATTTTAGGTCAATACTGCTCTGGGTTTTACATCTATTCCAACTTTTATCAAAAGGGAGTAAATATTTTATTTTTGATCTTTTCCAGCACAACCTCTTTTTCTTTTCTTTTCTTTTTTTTTTCCAACATTCGCCATTATGTTCGGATGGCTTTTTTTTATTTTATTGGCAGAAATGTTATGCTGTGACAGTTTCATCATTTTTTTTAAAATTCCATTTGTTCAAATGTTGCAAGTTTTCCGATGATACGCAAAGATTATGCTTGACGTTGTTCTTTAAGCTAGCTCTTACTAAGGAAAATAACTCACTTTCTCACTGTATCACTGTCAGTTCTTCAGAAATCTACCTTTAAGAAACATGCACAATCCAAAGATATTTTTTCAGCCTTTTCTTTTTCTGTTTTCGCAAGTTTGATTACAGAAATGTATCCATTTATATATGTTTTGCGCAAATGCGCAGAGTAAAAGGTACATATCATATGAACATATTACTACATATTATGATTTTGTACTATATACTGTATACATACAAAACCAAGTATACCTGTTTATTTTTGAGGCCAGTTAATATTTTAGCAGTATTGTCTGTGCTTTTGGAGGGTTTCTCTATCATGCGGTTTGTTCGCTCTTCGATTTTAAGTTTTGTAAGAGTTTAATGATTATGAATTATCTACAGAACTGCCAAGACAAATTGTAACTATAACCTTGTTTTAAAACGTTTCTTAAACCACTTTTAAGAGCCTCTTTCGGATGTGCTTTTTAAAAGTACCATCCGTTCTGACAAAGACGCTCATCCGTGCATCTATGTATTGTAGTGATCCTTGGCCGCTTCATTAGTCAAGTCTTTACCATCAGTGACTTAAAATAATGCTGATTCCCAGACGCGGGAATGAAGTACAATGGGGAAACTAATAATAAGTCAGTCTCTTCAGTCTTTTCAGGAAAGCAACACTATCATTCGTGTTCATTTCGCTAGATTACTGTTGACCGTGACAAAGTATATTTTGAAATGATGATTCCGGGAAATTGAGGTTATTCTGGTGTGTTTTCAGAACTGGTTGAACGTGGAAGATAAGCTCACATTTTGCAGGATGTAAATTACATTACACTTAATTATTTTGCTTGATGTTGATATTGTTGTAAATAAAAGTTCTATTTAAACGTGAGCCGTATGTTCTGCAGTTTGTGTGTACTTACTTTTTTTTTTATGACGAGAAGTGAGCGAAATCTGACACGAGCTCCATTAGAGGACACCCTCATATGTAAAAATGGTATACATGTTTTTTTTATTACTGTAAAAATGCAGTAAGTTTTCGGTTCGGTTTTGCTTATATTATTTATAACTAGCTGTATATAAAAACAATACAAGTCTATGGAAGGTCCCCATTGTGTAAACCCAAGTATTACCAGTCATTTTTGACCAATTTATTTTGGGTCCCCATGAATAAAACAGCTTAATAATCATACTAAATGATTTATAATCATCTTCATATAATCATGAAAATGCAGATTGTTTTCTGTGATGGGTAGCTTTAGGGTTATGGGAGAGAATATACAGTTGTATGTATAAAAAAAATCATTACATCTATAGAGAGTCCCCTTAAAACATGTAAACCCAATGTGTGTGTGTGTGGTTCAGGTATTCCCTATATGTTCTAAGGACAAAATGTCCCCATACGGACAGTAATACCAGAAATTTAATAAATCATATACCAAATAATTGGTGTTTTCTGTGAGGGTTATGTTTAGAGGTAGGGATATGGGACCGAATATACAGTTAGTACAGAAAAAAAATTGTATATGGAAAGTCCCCATAAAACTTGTGTGTGTGGTGAAACTGACTTCTGAGGACATTTAAGGTGCTATTCACTATTTGAAAGACTCAAATCATATTGTACTTTAAACCTACATAATCAACAGGTTTTGTTTTTAATAGTGGGTTAATGGTGTAGTGGGTGGAGTTTAGTAAATACATATATAAATATCATCACTGCCGGATTAAAAAAAACTTTTTTAAAAAGTCCTCATCATAATACTCAACGTCAGTGTGTCTTCGCAGTGTAATACAGCCTCACATACCTCAAAACTGTTCGTGGCTTAAAGTGACTATAAATAATGATTTAATAAAGAGAGCGAAAGTGGTTCAGGTATTCCCTATATGTTGTAAAGACAAAAAAAATGTCCCTACAAATATGGCAATATCCAAAATGTCCTTGTGGGGACATGTTTTGGTCCCCATGAGGAAAACAGCTTATTATTCATACTTCAAATGTAAAAATGCAGAAAGTTTTCTGCGATGGGTAGGTTTAGTGGTAGGATACAGTTTGTTAAAAATCATTATGTCTGTGGAAAGTCCCCATAAAACATGGAAACCAGGTGTTTGTGTGTGTGTGGAAGGTAAAATAAAGTTCACCATGTTACCACACAGGGACGCTAAAGGCTTAAAATGTCCCTCCTCAACTACAAAACGAACTTTATTCTTGAAAATGGATTGTCTTATTAATAGACTGTTAGTACACAATTCAATAAAAACAATGAGCGTAAGGATTTACTAAAAATGGTTTTGGTTCATCCATCATTTTCCCGCTTGTCTGAGAGACGGCTACTTACATGCTAGGCTAAACGTCCCTTAATTAACATGAAATTGTTTTAATTTGGGGGGGATGGGGCGTACTTTACAGCTATAATTAATTGAAATATCTGGCATGAAAACAACGTGTTCTTTTTGTCCCCTGGTTTCAAAGCGCGTGCTGTTAAGCTTAGCTGATGTTCTAGTGGAAAAGTTGGCTGTATAGTGTGTGGCGCTATGTTTATGCGCTAAGTTCTTATTAAAAGAAGCTTTCGTTGTAGTATGTGGGAAACTATACAGAGGGAGTGAGAGTTCCTTGGCCATGTTCCCGGCCCATCTGCAGCCCGGGCTTGCGGATTACTGTTTGTTAATGTTTCAATCAGCTGTGTGCCGAGGAATGTGGAGCGATTTAACCTGAACTTCCCCAGGTGTGCGGCGGCGCCGCTCAGTCTGCGCCCTCCCCTGCCCTTGGCACAAAGCGATCACACAAACACAATCACACACACTGGCCGAGCCGCACATCGCGAGGCCTGCAGCTGCGCGCATCACACCGCAGGGAAATGAGAAAAACATTGCACCAGGGAGACGGAATAAATCTTATAACGAACTGCCTTTTTCTCGGAAAACACTTAACCCTTCCGCTACCAGTATTTAAAAACAGGGATGCGTAAAAAGAAGCGCAATTATAGACTTTTTAAGAGTTTGCAAATAGTTAAAAACAACTTTATTAAAGAATGAAGCGATCATTAACCAATTAAATATGTTTTATTGCTTATAGATTAAAATTATTGCATTTATTTTTTTAAAAGGAAAGATTTGTTCCCTCTCTTCCATCTGCGTAAACTATAGGCCTAGGCTACTTTTTGTTTATAGTCATCTTTGGTAGGCTATTGTCAATATCGTCATATTTATCAGAGAGGGGTTTATATATCTGAAGATGAAATGTGGTTGTAGACCAACATAAATTCGTCTGTTTTGAATTATGAATTTCAAGCGCATAAAGTGAACCCACTAAAATTGACTGCTTTTAGGTTTCATTTATTGACTACAATCTGCAGTGATAAGTTCACTTTCAGTTTAACTGACAGAGTAAGTCAAGTTGAAACTGAGAACTCAATTTAATTGTAATGACAGATATTGTGTAACAATGATGTTGTAACATGAGCGTTACAGCGAAATGTTCATTAATGTGTTACTTAGGCTAAATGACCTCTAACCTTGTGAAACCAACTCACTTTAAATGGCAGTAAAAATTACCAATTATAAACTCAAGCACTCTCTCAATTCAGTCCGACTTTTCATGCTCACATACAAAAATGGATACACCAAGTCCAAAATAGGTCTCATTTTCTTGTTTTAATAATAAAAAAACACAATATACATTGTAAAAAACACAATAAAGCATTCATTAGTCATTGTAATATACAATACATTCTTTCGCTCAGTAATCTGAGAAAACATTTACAACAAAATAGAAGATTTTCTAAAGAGTTAAGAAAACATTGGAGAAACTTTGACCGAGAGGGAAATGCATGAACTATAAGTGAATAATCGCCATGGATTCCACAGCTAACACACACACATCATCATCATCATCATCGGTATGTTTGGGAAGATCTCAGAGACACGTCACGCTTCTCATGTCCATGTAGGTTTTGTGACTCTCTACTGAAAGTTGTTTTCCTCTACAACCGGAGAATGAGACTCTCCAAACACAGTTCAAGGCGTCACGGCGGTTCTGGTCCATCGTCGTCATCACATCAGCGCGCCGTGTTCGGTCTTCGCGAAGCTTCGATCAGTTGATGTGAAACCGGGAGCATCGCTTTAACGGCACATGATCCGGTCGTCTGAACAGCCGTTCTGCAAGACAAGAGGGGGGACATCATGAGTCGAGTCATTCAGACAGACAGATATTCTTGTTATGAATAACGTTAGACAATTTATTTGACCATCAAATCTCTAGCTTATTCGATATTTACCTCGACGGCGATGCTGGCGAGTTCCGCGTTGAGCGTCGTGAGGGGAGTTCGGGGAGCGGAGCCCTGGTTCTTCTTGCTGTCCAGCTCGACCTGCAAGTCCCAGATGTAATCAATCACGTGCTGCAGGATCTCCACCTTGCTGGCTTTCTTGTTGGTCGGTAGCGTGGGCACCAACTCTTTGAGTTTGCTGTAGCAGCTGTTCATGTCCTGCAGAAACATGGTCATCTGCTCGTCCAGCAGCGGGATCTTGCATTTGGAGATGGCCAGGCTCTGGTCGGAGAGGCAGCGGACAACTTCTTCGCCTCCGACTTTGCCGCTCTTCAGCGCGCAGGTAGGTCCCACAACTTTCATTTTGGCTGTAAAAGTTGACGATAAAGTCAAAGAGATTGAGTTGAAGCGATGTGCTCGTACTCCTTAGGTTCTTGAGTCGTCGAGAGTGCGATGACAGTTCACCACATGCTTACAGTGCCGAGGTGTTCGGTTTATAAAGGTTTGTGGGCGTCACCAAACACTCGTGTTTTCAGGCCTGGGCCAATGGGGTTTCACCAGAGCCGCGCGCGGAGCCAATGACGGCGCGGCTCTGTTATCGCAGTTACAATATGCTTGGGGGATGGTGTTACAAATGGAAACAAATGTGTGTCTTCTGCAGATGATCTGTGGATTTCCATCTGTCCGTACACTCCACAGGTGAAGCAGACATATCAAGCGGAGGGTGGGGGTGGTCGAGGATCAACAGGCAACGGTTATTACTTTCTAATGAAACAAGCTTTCTTCGTATGTGGGCTGCTTCAAGAAACAAAGCACACTGTAAAATGTTTCATCAGCATCTTTGTTTCCACCCATTTAACTTGTCACAATCATCTTGTCATTATACTGCGCGACATGTGCACCCTGAACACGTGATGTGCGTGTTCATAATGCAAACATCACTTCAAACATATTTTAAGTACACACACACACACACACACACACACTCTCTCATAAACGCGCACTCACACACACACTCTCTCATACACGCTCACTCACACACACACACACACACACACACACACACACACACACATTCTCTCTCATACACGCGCACTCACACACACACACACTCTCTCATACACGCGCGCTCACACACACACTCTCTCATACACGCTCACTCACACACACACACACACACACTCTCTCATACACGCGCACTCACACACACACTCTCTCATGCACGGTCACTCACACACACACACACACACACACACACACACACACACACACACACACACACACACACACACACACACAATCATATTATACAAATATTATATATATTGGCATGCACTGTAGAAAAACTTTTGAAAGTTTTAAAGTTTCACTGCTGCTACTAGCCTACAGTCTGAAGTTCTTGAAAAGCAACATGTTAGCATAAATAGTTTGGCATATTCCTTCATATTAAATCAGTAACGCAGTTTTGGTTTAAAATATTATTAATAGGCTATTTGAAAAACTTTGCCAGCCAAATCAAAATCAGTGTGGCATAACCAAAATGCATGATTATGCATTATATACATATTAAAACGTTTGCCTTTTTAAATAAATGACCTTTACACATAGTCATGAGTATCTAAATAACTGTTATTTTCTTGTCACATACCAACAAAATGGCTTCATGCATTTTGGTTATGCCACACTGATTTTGATTTGGCTGGCCAAGTTTTTTTAAATAGCCAAATATTTTAAAAAACAAAACTGCTTTACTGATTAAATATGAAGGAATATGCCAAACTATTATGCTAACATGTTGCTTTTCAAGAACTTCAGACAGACTGTTAAATGGGAGCAGCAGAGAAACTTTAAAACTTTCGAAAGTTTCACAGTGCATTTTTAAGCCATAAAGTTATACATGAATAAATCGTTGCTTAATATCAAATAGGCCTGTTTGTTTTGTGGTTTATATAAAATCGTGATTCAACAGGACATGATATGGATTCAGTGTGTTTTAATGCATATGACATTTATTGTGAACTGTTGCTTACATGCTACATTAATGTTTTTGATTACATACCTTTACTTTTTAGTCACACCTTAGACTATGTTGGATTCAGTAGGATATAAAGTAGGCTGATTTGTATTGTATAACGTATTCATAGTCCATTATCCTGTAAGTGCATTACTTCTAGACTAGGCTAGTGCTGAGGTTTATCCTATTGTGCCACAATCTCATTTTTATTCAAATCTGTTAATTTTCAACCAATGATTGTCTCATTGTCTTTCTTAGAATGTGTTTCCTCGCGCAAACTTCCAAATTCCTTCATATGTGCGCGTCGCCTTGAGCGCGCACTCACATAACTTTGCATTGCTGTGCTCTGATTCTTCCCCCAGATTGTCCAAACAAACCGAAGCAGACTGCCGGGCGCCAGCGCCGTGACGTCACCCATTCATTCGAGCCTTGACGCCTGTCAGCCTGGCGCCGAGCGGGCGGTCTCTATAGCAACAACAAACAACAGGCTAGCATCCCTCCACTCTCCCCCATTCACCTGCGCGCTGCGGAATCCTGAGAACAAACTGGTCAGCGCTCATTTATCACTTAAAACCTCTGATGCGATTACCGCTCCGCGCACCTGCAAACTGCCATTGTCGTCCCGAGAAAGACTCTTGTAAAGACACAAAAAAGTGAGAGACAAAGTGAAAAATAGCCTATTGAGCCAGAGGGAGTTTCTCTCTCTCTCTCTCTCTCTCTCTCTCTCTCTCTCTCTCTCTCTCTCTCTCTCTCTCTCTCTCTCTCTCTCTCTCTCTCTCTCTCTCTCTCTCTTTAAGGTTCCAGGGAACCTTTTATTTTATTGATTTTTTAAAAAAGTTAATTGTTATAATAGTTAAAAGTTACATTGCATTTTAACATTAACTTTTTTTTTACAAAAAAAGTAAAAAAATAATTATTTTGTTTATTTTTATTTCTTAAAAATAAGCAGTTATACATTTTTCATAATTTTGCAAAAAAAAAAAAAAAAAAAAAAAAAGTTTGTCCACTAAATAAAAAGTAAACATGCAAAGAGCCATTTGAAAATGATCAAACAGAGAGGACCTATATACTTTTTATAATATTAACGTGCGAATTCTATTTAAAAGACAACCTAAATGCACGTGCATGAATGTGTAGTTTTTTTTTTTTTACCGATTGCTCGTGCACATAGCTGTACATCCTGCAGGAGTTTAGAGGGACTGGAGCGTTTCTGGCTCGGTCACAGCTGAGCGGGGTTGAGGGGAGGTGGAGGAGGAGCTGAACAATGGGAGTGCAGTATCGGGACTGTGAGAGAGAATCTCGGCTGGAGCCGACGAGTCTGGAGCGCCCCTCCACTCGCTCATCCCGCTTTTGTTCAGCTGCGCAAGCTATCAGCACTTCCTACCGACTCCAACAATAAGCCCTCACAGCTGGGCTCTCCAAAGCCTGTTTACTGCACATCAAGGCAAAGAGAGGCAAAGAGTGTAACATCCCCCTTACACACACTCACACACCCTTATGAACTCGTGGTAAAATATAAAACATATTCCTAGAAGTGGAGAAAAGGAAGTTCAAAGAAAAAGTTATACAAATTATATATGCTTTATTGCCTCATATGCTGGACACTGGAAAGAAATCACTCCTTTTTATTTGTTCAGTAAAACATATATAATCTGCATCATGTGTCTATAGTTTTAGAAGACATAAATAAATTAAAATATCTTTATTCTCTAAAAAAAAAAAAAAAAAAAAAGGCTATAGGCTACATTTTTATTCATTCATCAAAGTTTTAATTGTGTAATATAAATGCTGTTTTTTTAAATGCAGGTGATTGAAACATAAACATAAACATGCATATAAATATTTTATATAAGTTGTTCTTGCCCTGATTCCACCCTGATCTCATCTGATGACTAAGATTTCTCACAATATGTCATGCAGCAGAAAAAAGCTGGTGTGAATACGCTTCTTCTTCTTGAAGCATCTGCATGTATCTTTGACTATTCCCTCTCATGGGAAGAGTGGCCTCATATAATTGTCCTCGAGGGAATCACATCCTGTCAGAAGTCATGTGACTGCTGTCTGACAAGGCTGCAGTGTTCTGTGCCGTGTCATCAGCTGTCTATGAAGCCTTTAATTCACAACATTGCAGCTACACAAAGCAGTAGACACAGAAAGGAAGTGCTCAATGCAAAGTGCAATAAGACAATACAGTTTACCAAGAACAGACATAAAACGACCTAATTAGCTTTGACATTAAGTCAGAATGGCTTTTCACAACACACTTGACTTCCGTAATATGACGTATTTCTGAAACAAGGCAATAAGGGGGAAAAATGTAGGTTGGGAATGGATTGGATGGGGGCCATTAAATACCAGAATGAAGCCAAAATAAAAGCAAGTTTGCTTAATAGCTATTTGGATATTGGTTAACATATTCCAACAGCCAGCGAGGCCTAAGTGGAAAAGTCATGACATTTTACTGTTGTTTTTTTTTTTTTTTTCTTGTCCAAACCATTTTCATCTATTTAGGGTGTTTCGTTTTTTTATAGGCGCAATATGTAAGATATTTTTGGATTAAAATATCCCCAAACCACTAGAACTATGTTATATATTTTGTTGACTTGGGTACTTACATTATCCCAAATGTTTCCAAGAATGTTTAAATCCAGAGAAATAAGCAATTTTAACCAGTGTCCGTGCTTCGCCTATCTGTGTCATCACCCGCGTTACCATCGATTTCTGAAAAGCCAAAGAATATATTATTTTATATTACTTTAATATATTATGCCTTTTATTAGGCAGGTGAGCAACTATTTGGATACATTCATCGACAGAAAATGAATCATGGTTACACAGCTGAACACAGTTAGTCTTATTGTTTAAATCTGGTTTTCTTGATTTACCGCGAGTACCATGTTTTACCACGTCTAAAATCCATCTAGCTTACTGCAGTGCAACAAGTGTCTCATAGTAGCTGCCGAGCGAATGCACAGAGTAGCACTATAACATAACTTTCATCCAAGCGGCAACCTCCCCCAGTTTCTCTTGAAGCCAATACAGAAGTGACTTAGGCCCCAATCACACAGAACGCACTGCACTGCCTTTATTGGTTGACGGTTTTTTTCATTGAGAAAGAGCAGTGCTGCTGTTTTTTAGTTTTTTTTACGTTGCTAGGAAACCCCCGAATCAGCTGTGCTGTCAGTCTAATCAAGGTAACAGTCGTCACAACGGAAAGCCCGCCTCTCCATTCGTTCGATTGGACAAGAGAAAAAAAACATGATGACGTCGGGCGCTTTTCCACTCAGAGTTGACTTTTTTTCAACTTCATGCACTCAGAGCGCTCCTTCTGCGCAGCAGGTGATTAAAACGCGAGGCGCCCGGGGCGCATAAGCAGCGCGCATAATGCGCTCTGCCAACAGAAATCTATTTGAAAGAGGCGCCTCTCACTGCAAAAACGTGTTCTGTGTGATCGGGGCCTTAAACTGCAATTCATCGACTGGCCACTAGAGACAGGCTCCAGAAGGGAGCAGAATCTCATTGAACCCCATGTTAAAATGCCCAACTTTACAGCAGAAAAACACATGTTTACAGCCTGGTACAAATTGCGGTTTTGGTCTTTACGGCTAATTTTACTCTTCAACTGTGAGGGGGGTGAATTTTTTTTTGTGAACTAATTTGTTTACATTATATAAAGCCTTAAAGTTCTGCATAATTAAGGGCGTGGCCACTTTGAGTGATGTTATGTTAGTCATTGCGTCACCTCAGCTCCACCCACGTCCTGCCTCTTTGCTCTTTGCGCATCACTCCCGGATAACTGAAAATGGGCAAAGAGGCGGGACGTGGGGGGAGCTGAGGTGATGTGATGACTAACAGACAAAGATAAATAGATAAATGGCTATCCACCTGTCACTCAAAGTGGCCACGCCCTAATTATGCAGGACTTTAAAGCTTTATATAATGTAAACGAATGTGTTATAAAAAAATTCAACCCCTCACAGTTGTCATGAAGGGTAAAATTAGCCGTATAGACCAAAACCTGGCTGTAAACGTGTTTTTCTGCTGTAAAGTTGGGCATTTTAACATGGGGCTCAATGAGATTCTGCTCCCTTCTGGAGCCTGTCTCTAGTGGCCAGTCGATGAATTGCAGTTTAAGTCACTTCCGTATTGGCTTCAAGAGAAACTGCGGGAGGTTGCCGCTTGGTTACTCCACATACACATCACTGGAAGAAGCGGAAGCGGCCGTCTGCGGCATAATAAAAGCTTCACTGCTCTCGAGTCGTGTGTCGCAGTTGTCTCTCATTAGCAATCGCTAAAATTGAAAATTGATTTTCTAAAATGCATGTTTTTGCTTTTATTGCGAACAATCCATCCATGCACGTTTCATTTAAAAAATTGGACCTCGTAATTCCTTATCAAAATGTCAACTGGATCTTCAGTTTGAAATGGCAGACTTCTCTCTGGTGACGTATACAGGACTTCTCCAATCATTTCATTTCATACAATCTATCCTTCTTCCATCTAATCAACAACTGATGCATAGGAACCCTATGAAGAAATTATTTTTGATAATCCATTTCACTTGGATATCTGTCACAATATGGAAGAACAGATCTGTAGCTTGTTTCGTTACATTGCAACTTTAATCAAAATCGCTTGGTCTAGCTGAATTTTCTCTTTTGAGGTTTCGGTATACATCTCAATACCATTTTGCATTTATTAGAGATCATCAGATATACCCTGATTGACCTCATAATGATACGCCAATACCATTCCTTCATAGTGGTTCTGTGGTGGCATCTTATGAATCTCCCCGCTCGCCACACACTTTCACACTCCACACTCTCCGCCTGGCTCCCACACACATTATCAAAGTGCCTTAATGGCTCCTAATTAGCTCCCCATCTGCTGGTGACAGAGCACCGGTGGCATGCTGAAGCCCCATTCAGAAAGTGGCCATTGTGTCCCAGGATCGTTTCCACTCCATTGGAGATTGCCTGGAGAGGACTTGGACCTCTGGGAAGGGATGGGACAGGAGAGCCAGGGTTACGGAGAGAAGCTCTGGACTTCGGGAGGCGCACTGGACAGGACGGGGGAGGAGGCCGATACACAATGGGTGACAGTGTTGCGGCTTGTTGCAAATCTAATAACGTCGGAGCTCTTTCTGTCCCCTGGATGCCCCCCGCCACCCCCCCCCCCCCCCACACACACACAAACACATTTTGTTTTCCTCCTCCTTTTTTTTCTCATGCTCATTGGCGACAGCTCTGCTTCTTCGAGTTAATCTGTGACTGTGTCATCTTCTGGGAACAGACGTTTGTTTTGTGCTGTTAGTGGGGTAATAAAGGCAACCAGACAGCACCATATTACCATCCTCGAAAAGAGACATAAGGCAGAGCTCTTGAAAAAAAAAGTGTATACAAAGTGGACACTAAAAGCGTGGTCACATTTACTGTTCGTGGGACAAATCCAGTGGAATCCACGTGATCAGGAATTTTGAATGAGGGCAAATAATTTTTCTTTAATTAAGTTTTTCACCACAAAAGCCGCTTGGTTTAAACATCGCTGCACTATAGACGATAGACAATTGACTTTTTTGCTTGTGGAATTTCGTCAAAAATTCAATCATGTGACTGCACCTTTAGGCATTGTTTTTGATTGTTTAATGTGCATTCAAAGGTCTTAAATCGCTCCAGGTGGATAGAAGCTTGATCGTTAAAGATGCTTGGATGACTCTTGTCCCACCTCAAAACAAGAAAAGCTGAATGATGTTCTCGCCTTAACCTCATTTACATCACATTGCCATTGTATGGACAGATCCAGAGGATGTGTGTGTGTGTGTTTATGGGAGACCAGCTGCTCACAGCTGGGGTATAATGGCCAAGTTTTGGAGGGAAGACCCTTACTACCGGGCAGCTGTCACCACCAGCAGGGGAGAAGGACAGAGGCCATTTAGCCAAAGACCCTCTGGAGAGCTTCAGCTCGTTCTATTCTAAACCCAGATCTCCCTGTGTGTCAGGTGCTGTGCTATTTCCGATATTCTACGGAGCTGTCAAAAAAGTTGCCGTCAGCAACTATTTGTGGTCTCGCAGCTTGTCGCAACTTGTTGCTTCTGGTATGATAGGGTTCCCTCTAATAGATCTTTGTGTGCTCAAGTCACCTGACTTCCTCCACATACCTCTACATGCTAAAATACCACCAAACCCATCTGGATACTGGCTGATAGTACGGCCTAAAGATGGGTGTGATGATGGTGGCAGCTGTGCTTCCCTCACAAAGCCCTATTCAGAGAAAAGGGGACAATACAGAGGCCTGGTTACTCTCTCCTCTTCAGTTCCACACTAAGATTAATTCCTCAAATCCGTTTTCCCAGTGGCAGTCTCAAAGAATGGGAAGCCCTCCTGTTTGTCAGAACGTATTGTGGCAGTCGCCTGAGAATGAAACCCGTTGATGGTTCTGATAAATGGCCGCCAGCGTTGATACTGAACAGACCTTTCCAGCTCTTTTGTTTTCAGTATTGCATCTATGTAATCTGGATTATTCTGGATTGTAAAATCGCCCCCCTCTGGGTGGTATGGTACTCTCAAGATACTTTGATTTGACTCGTATGGTCATTAAAGGAAGATTCTGGGCACTTGTGGTGTAATGTTGATCACAGCTAAAGTGAATTTCGACCTGCACTTACAATGAAACTCACTCTTTCAATACTAAAGCTAAAATTGTTAACTTTTTTCACTTTTCAACTTTGTTGCCATTACAACATAAGGCCTAAAAGCACCATAAAACTTATAAGAACAACTTTTGCAAAAGTGTCACATTTCTGCTTTTAAGTCTTCCCAAAAAATTGGCCCCATCCTTTTCAAGTGCCCCAGTGTAACCCCAAATTGCTTTTTAAAACATCTGACGAGTGCAAATTATTTTTGCGGTCATCAACATTATGCTTGCCGATTAAGCTTAACCTGTGTTGAACCCAGGGTATTCCAGGATGATTGTTTTTGAATTTGCCCAAGTGGTTATTTTGGTAATCATCATCATGTTTTGTTCTTGCATATAAAAGCTGAGTTGCTCAACTGTGGTGAGACGACGTCATACGTTCAGAAATGTTTGCGACCTCTTCACAAGCCTCGGGATCAACAGGTGCAAGAAATGGCAGAAGGCAATGAGGCAACCGAGTCTGCAGGCAAGAATTGTTTGGTTTTGACTCATTGGTTTCTTTCCTTTATTAGAGTGTAAATAGGTTTGAAATCACATCAGAAAGAGGTAACCAGAAACTCACATGTATCAGGTGCTGCTGTGAGGCTGTTTGTCCACAGAGCGAGGCAGTTAGCCACACCCTACAATACACACGCTCACAATGTGTTTCTCACACACACACATACACCCTCCACACAGGTGTTTAGCCTGCAGCTTTAGTACAAGTGAAGCTCATCAGCCATTTTGCCTATGTGTTTAAAAGTGTACACTCACTGCCTAAAGCTGGCTGGATCACTTCAGCTGCCCATCTGCCATATGGCAGGGCTGGGCTGGGCTGGTAAATATAATGCAGCTAAATTTCAACCTGTTTTATGTAGGTATACTCTATGTAAATTCAGCCAGTTCCCACAAGAGTAGAATAACCTGTCAGTCAGTTTCATGTGAAGATCAAGATACTACAAGATAAAAGTATTTGGACATTTGAGCCACACACAACCGTTCTGAAAGAAAAAAAAAGTCTAAAATAATTTCTTTCAGTTGCAGCTTGTTTTGAATATTTTTATTATATTTTTAATGAATTCGACATTTGAAGTGTGTAATTTAAGTTTTTATTTTTCTAATAATAGTAATATTATCAAAAAGTGCTGACAACTTTACAAAAATAAATTTTAAGATAAATCATTTTTTTGTTTGAAAAAAGAGAGAGTAACTAAATAAATAAATAAAATAAACATTTTCAAAAGTTAAAAAAAAAAAAAAATGTTTATGTATTTATTATATTTATTTATTTGAAAAAAGAAAGTAACAAACGAAATAAACAAAATTTGTTAATAACAAAGTTTGTTAGTTTATTTATTCATTTAAATAAATATATAAATACACATAAAAATAAAAAAACACTTCCAAAAGTAAAAAAAAAAAAGTTTGTTTATTTATTTATTTATTTGGTTGTTTATGTTACTTTCTTTTGTCAAATAAATAAATGATTTATATTAAAATGATTTTTGTAAAGTTGTCGGCACTTGTTGATGTCATAGCAAGCAGAAGCGCTTTTCTGTGAACAAGCCTTAGAGTCCATAGGAATGACTACGGGAATAAATGAGGCTACAATCTGAATGCAAAGGATGCATCCCATCTCCCCTGGGCATTCTCACGGTAGAAGAATGTGTCCACTGCACAAACATACACACACGCACACACACATACAGTGATGCTATCTCCTTTCCCACAGCCAGGCCCCAGCAACGCCATACACTTGGACACACACACATGTATCAGGCCTGACTTGCAGGGATCCAATTGTGTGAAACAGGCAGCAGAAGGTGCCCCAGTTCTTTTACATTCTTCTTCTTTCTTCGCATTGTTTTGGGGGGGTTACAGTAACAAAGGGAGAACGGGTGAACATTGTGTGTGTGGTATGTTCACACCATCATCCTCTAGTGTCTGTCCACGTCTGTGCGCGTTCATCTGTGAGCACAGACTCTAAATTACTCTCGTGAGTATGTGTGTGTCAGCGGTGCTGCTGAGGGGGGTATCTGGAGAAAGTTGAATGAAGAGAAGGAGACACTCATGAACAGAATTAGCAGAGCACATTCCTCTGCTTTCTCCCGCTCTCTTTATTCTTTCTTGTCACCCCCTCCCTCCCCCCCACCTCTTCATGAGAAAATCAAACAGGTGGTTTGGCCCTGTTGGAGGGGCTGCGTCTTGTGGAGTTGGGCTGTCCCGCAGCCTGTTGGAGGCACTGAAAGGCAGCGTCTCCTCTCAGCTCCAGCTTGAGTCCAGTGTCCAGTTAAAGAGAGCCACTCTCATTACCATCTCAATTCTGGGAACGGGCTAGAGACCTCAGCTGCACCCTAACAGGCAGCCCATATGGTGCTCGCTTGGCAACCATGCAGGAGGGGACCGCCATACCCCCCCATAAACATATTCTCACACACACACACACACACACACACATACATATATTCACATACAAAAAAGATATGTGAAGACCTAAATGACACATCTTACCTACACACAAACACACTCAACCTCACAAATGTACGAAGACACAAAAATAAACTATGCTTTCATCTTAATACATATACAGCACATGTTGCACCAGCCTTTAGAGTAGGCATCAAAGCAAACTAGACAGTTAAAGAAAGCCTGGGGCTTCTGCGCACATCTCCTGGGGGAGCTGGACCACACAGCGCCTGTATGGAAGGACGCTTGGCTTCATACACCCTTATACCGGGATTTTGGAGGCCATTTCACCAAAAACGGCTTCAGTGGTTACAGACCCCACAGGTCAAAATTAACATGCACTACTTGCTTTGCATTAGTGGTTTATGACAAGGAAAGATTAACCAGTTTAGCAAAATATAAAATAAATATATCAAATAAATATTCATTTAGATTTATTAATATGAATCTATATCATTTATAAAAACATTTTTATTTCATAGTTATTTATTGTCATAATTTATAATATATTAGATATATTAGATATTTTTAGAAATATTATGTGTATACTGTTTATACTTTCAATACTTGATTTTTGGGGAATTTAGAGTAATTAATATAAGTATTTGAAATATTTACTATAATATTTTATATATTTTTTATGTTTGAAATTATATTTATATATATATATATATATATTCATAAATATATTAATTATTATATATTAAATATTATTATTTAATAATATTATAATAAATATAAATAACTATATAAATGATATAAGATTATTCTATATATATTATTCTAAAATTGTATTAATATAATAATATTTTTAATATATATATAATATTTAATATAATATTTAATACATAATAGTGAATATAAATATGATTGATTAGAAATATATATATATATATATATATATATATATATATATATATATATATATATATATATATATATATATATATATATATATATATATAAACGTTTACAATATATAATTTAATTTTCATTTTAAATTATCTATTGTAAATTTTTATATATTTCTAATCGATCATATTTATACATTATTATGTATTAAATATTATAGTAAATTTTACATTTTAAATATATATATATATATATATATATATATATATATATATATATATATATATATATATATATATATATATATATATATATATATATATATATATATAATAAATATTAAAAATATTACTATATTAACATTTTAGAATAATCTATATAATTATTGATGGTAACGTATACAATTCCTATATCATTTATATAGTTATTTATATGTATTATAATGTATTATTAAATAATAATATTTAATATATAATAATTCACACACATATATATATATATATATATATATATATATATATATATATATATATATATATATATATATATATATATATATATATATATATATATAATTACATATAATTTCAAACATAAAAAATATTACATTTTATATTAAATATTTCAAATACTAATATATATATATATATATATATATATATATAATAGTATTTGAAATATTTAATATAAAATGTAATATTTTTTATGTTTGAAATTATATGTAATTATATATATATATATATATATATATACACACACTATAATATTTAATACATAATAATGAATATAAATGTGATCGATTAGAAATATATAAAAATTTACAATATATAATTTACAAATATTCAGGTATATTTTATATTTCCAAACTTCAAGCATTCATTTTGAAGTACTGCTATGTCCTGAAGCCAAACAAATGAATGAATACATTTGTGGAAATGCAACAGCGATGCTACCTTGTACATTTTACCGCTTCATCATTTGATTTCAAGTGATTTTTTAATCATTATTTGTTTTAACAGGTAGTTGACCTCACCACCTGCAGGACCCTCCATATGTCAGGAAGAACAAAAGTCAATGTGCAGGGCGTTTCTTTGGTTCAAACCATCAGAGAGACCGATGCTGTGAGGCATTTCCTTCCCGAACAGAGGAATGTGCTGGATCAGAGCCTAATAGTTACAGGAAACGAAAGGTGCATGTGTTTATGTGCTCTGTGTCCTCTGCCACTGCCAGTCCTCACGTTGGCAAGTCATGTCATGTTCACACGTTATCAGTTTCATCTGTGATAACGTCCCCAATGACGAAATGTCAGTGTAAGCCATGTATGTGCCTCTTTGTGCACATGCTCAGTCCGCCCCTCTCTACGAAGCTGCAGCTGTGCAGTCACATACGCAACATGATTTCACAACATCCTCTTTCAGCCTTCACTGGAAATATCCTCTTTTACTCCCCCTCCCTTCCTCTCTCATTCCCTTTCTCTGCCTATGTAAGTGTCTTTAGTGAAATGCCCTGACAGCCCAGCAGGTGCGGGACTTAGTCATCCTCTCTGCCCTACCCATACTTGAGTATGTGTGGGTGACTCAACGCAACTCCTTATTAAGTGAGCCTATGTGTGATGTTAAGTTACACCACAAGGCTAGTCACAGGTACATGTTGTAATCAACAACTTAGCCAACAATTTAGCTGCTCCCCAAAAGCACAGCTGTCTCAGTGTTTACTAAAAGCATCGCTCACACACGCAGGCGTCAAGCACCATGACTCTGGAGTTTCCAGGATTTCATATGTGTGTGTGTGTGTGTTCTGGCAGATGGGCCTGTGCAGCGGTTCTGACTCTTTGTACAGCTGGCAGTAGTTTCTGTTTCTAGAGACAAGAGCAGGCTGAGTGTCACATCACTCACAGTGTTCACTCACTACTGTTTATCATACACTCACAGTGATAATCAGCCTGCTTATTGACACCTTCACAAGTTTACCTAGTGATCAAAATGAGGACGTGTCATTGTTTTTCTTTTTTAAAGAGCATTCCTGTAGCTCAGTCAGTCGAGCATGGTGTGCTTTTGATTTTAGGCAACAGATCAGTGAATAAGAAGCAGTTATCAAGTACACAACAGTTCGTTTTACACCTCAAATTTGGGACTTTTCATTAATACACCTGCAAGTTCACATTCCATACCAGAGCATGTGTGTACGTTTTTGTGTTTACTCTTACTTTATGATTGCTCAAAGAGAGAATGTTCACATTAGGGGGGAAACCTGTAGTGGAACTAGCATGATTACACAATGTGTTCATTTTGGTGACATGAAGCTTGACACTAACTTTTTATGGAACTATTTATCTGTCTATTTAACTATTAATCATAACATCAGAAACTTTGATTTGAAGCAGAAAGTATTTGAAAATCTAAAAACAATACAAAGGTACAAGACTGAGTACTTACACCCCGTTCTCACTGCAATTCGTACGTATTTTACATGGTGGCTAATTCATACGAATTTGTATGACCTCACTTGTACCAATTTGTAAGATTTTTGCTAAATCGTACGTATTTTACGAGTTGCCCAATCGTATGAATTCATACAAATGACCTCAACCTTAACCCCGCCCCTAAACCTATACCCGTCACTGAGGTTTATACAAATCATACAAATTCGCACGGGTGAGGTTGTACAAATTCGTACGAATTAGCCACCTCATCAAATACATATAAATTGGTCATGAGATAGCGTTGGTACTTTACAGCTTTAGTGAGGGAAAGAACTACAATCCCATGAAGCATTGCTAACAGCAGAGAGGCCGACACTATGCAGTGCTTCATGGGAATGGGCAAAGCTAAAGCTGTCTTTTGGGGCGCTCAGAGCGAGCTTTGATTGTTTCGACTCTCTGATTGGTTCATTTTCTGTACAGCATCATGGGTAATGTAGTTTTTTCAACACAAATTCAACTATTAAACAATTCTTTTAAAAATAAGTTGGAATGATGCATGCTGCGTTTTTACTTCCGGAACTCAAATGATGCACTCTATAAAAGTACAATCAATTCATAAATATTACACCTTGTTTGTTCGCAGTTTCAACATTCTCGTTTCCTTTCATTTATTTTTAAGATCTGAGGTGAATTATTCATCATCGATTTCCGTATGGCCATAAAGGTCATGCAAAATGATATTCAAACTCAAAATAGATGCTTTTAACATTAAATAAAGCAATAGCTGGGTTTCCATCCAAACGCGAAGCAAATCTTTTCAAAGTTCGCAAAAACAAAAACAAATACGAATTAGGTGCATTTCCATCAAGTTGTTAGAACGGATGACAGTGGTATACCAACAGTAAATAAAAAGCCATCAGAGGAAACAGCCGATTAGTCACATGGGTTTAATGTTCGCAACGTCAGAATTTTTTAAGCAAATGCGTTTCCATCTCACATTATTCGCGTTAACTCTTTTTTGCACAGGTCAAAAACCACCCCAAGCGAGCGGAATTGGGTTTTTTTGCGAATTAAGGGATTTTTTTTCCGAAATGTAGCATTTCCATCACTTGTTTCTAATGCGATACTTCAAAATGCGAATAAAAACAGGGTGATGGAAACATAGCTATTGTCATACTTTGTAGGCTGTATTGTTGTTCCAGCTGCGACTTGGCAGAAATAGAAACAATTTCTAAAACTGTATCGTCACGTTTCTTGTATCATTTTCGTGGCTGGTTAGGTCAAAAACTCAAATTTACATGGAAAAGATGTTATTGTAATATTGCGTAAACTGTAAATATGGTTGCATAGCTCTAAATAAAATATCAATATAAAATATTATTAATTATAATAAAAAACAAAAAGATTCTTTAGACTAAATATCCATTTTGTTTTTTTTAGCTATGAGGGCATCCCGAAGAAAGATTTTGTCAGAATTAGCTGTTTCAAGGACAGTTTTGTCTCCAAAGTATAGCTAAGCACTCGCACTCACACACCCTGATAGATAATCCTTTAAACTGCGTATTTTGTCATTATGAAGTATGTGTTTCATATTTCCCATTATGATCTGGATAGCTCTCTGTTTTCCAGCAGAACCATATGTCTGTAATCCAACATCTCTGTGCTCAATATGGCATCTAAACATATATATTTACTCTAGCTGATGTGCGCTATAAGATGGATGGAGTTTCAGTATGAGACAGAAATTGGTGTGGTCATACTTATCATGATCTACACACACACACACACACACACACACACACACACACACACACACACACACACACACACACACACACACACACACACACACACACACACACACACACACACACACACACACACACACACACACACAGACTTGAAGGTCTCCACATCTGTCACCAGTTAAGGCACACGCTGTTGCCATATACATGATGAATTCATACCGAGTCTGAAGGATACATTTAGGGCTGCTGTAACAGCGCGAGTCACGGTAAACATAATTGCCATGTGATTAACAATAAATATTGTTTAGCGTTAAGAGTCTATATTTAAAGAAGCTTCCAAAAAGAAATCATATTATGCACTTTCTCATTTTGAGAGGGAAACAGATGGAGGATCTTTGGAAACACACAACAATAAAAGCCTGAAAGACAGGGAAAAAGAGAGTGAAGGATCAGAGCTGAATGAGAAGGAGTGAATGAATAAGTGAAAGAGAGTGAGAGAGGAATGGGAGATTGTCTTTCTGGAAGGTCTCCTCTCAGATGTGGGGTCTTCTTCACATGCTAATGGGATGTTTCTTTAGCCCTGACCCTGTTAGCATAACAATGCTGAGAAAGTGAAGGAGCTAAACTTCAGCTTTCTTTGGGAACTAAACCCCAGGCTTTCTTCTGCAGAAAAACACTCTTCTTCTATTGTGAGAGCAATGAAAGTGGTTCGGTGCAGCTGTGTGAGGTGATCAAAGCCACTGTTCAAAATGAGTTTGAAATGACCAAAGTTGGAGACGGAAAATCAGGGACATTCCTGAAATTCTGTCGGACGTAATACAACGAGGAGCAGAAGGAATCCATGTTTCTACCAACAAAGATGTGTCTCGGTGATCGCCCTCTGGAAATGCAACACAATGTTATATATTATCGTACGTGGCGATAAAACTGTGCTGAATTATGTCTGCGATGTTTCTGTGGGTCCTGTGTTATGTCTGTCCAGATGCTAAGCTAATGCCAGTCAGTCACAGTAATGTAACTGTCTGTCTTTCTTGAGCGTGTCCTTGTGGCATCGCTTTGTTTTTCATTCGCTATCAGACTTGACTTTGCTATCTTAATAACATGAAAAGGTCACATGAAATGTGGCGCCTTTGATCTAATAATAAGACATTACTGAGAAACCATGGTCCCTGCAAACCCTATCGGACTGAAATTGAACATTCATGTAAACGCAATGATCTTGTATGCTAAAACTGGTTGACGAAGGAGGTCTTGCTGGTTCACATAGGAGATACCGACATTCCATGCTATATTTACACACTGGCCACTTTATTAGGTACACCTTGCTAGAGGTTGAGTATTTGAGATTTTGGTCCATATTGACAAGATAGCATCACGCAGTTGCTGCACATTTGTCGGCTGCACATCCATGATGTGAATCTCCCTTTCAACCAATCCCAAAGGCCCCAATCTGGGGACTGTGAAGGCCATTTGAGTAGTGAACTTGCTATCATGTTCAAGAAAACCAGTTTGAGATGATTTAAACTTTGCGACATGGCGCATTATCAGAAGATGGGTACACTGTGGTCATAGGGATGGACATGGTCAGCAACAATACTCAGGCAGGCTATGGATTTTAAATGCTGCTTGAATGGTAGTAAGGAGACTAAAGTAAGGAGACTCCTCCACACCATTGCACCACCATCACCAAACTGAACTATTGATACACGCGTCACGCGTTGTGCGTGGGGCACCAAGGGCTGAGGGGGCACCAAAAGAAAACAGGGCATCAACATTCCGCTCGCGGAATATTTTCTCTTTTTTGGACCATTCCCTGTAAACCCTAAAAATGGTTGTGCGTGAAAAGCCCAGTAGATCAGCAGTTTCTTAAATACTCAGACCAGTGCCACACCATGTTCAGAGCCACTTAAATCAGCTTTCTTCCCCATTCTGATACCATTTTGAGCTTCAGCAGATTGTCTTGACTATTGGTGTGTCTCAATCAGCTCCCTTGTTCAGTAGTCAGGTCACTGATCAGGGAGCCGGCCATTTTAAGGGCCGTCTCAATCGTCCTTCCAGGGCACTGAAACGCTTGCTCCCTAAAAAGTCCTACAATGCACTGTGAAAACCAGGGAGCATCAATGCTCACTATGTCCTAACGGATGTTTTAAAGTGCAAAACTTAAATCACATGAGCCAGCTCATACACATAACGGCACGCGATAGATAAAAAAATATTTCAGCATAATTAAACATACATCTCTAGTCATTCATAAATACCAGTAGTGATACAGCAGTACAATGAGGATGTTGTCACGTCGCCGGAAATCAGTGTCCCAATGTGTAGTGAACCGCGTCATTTACTGTCCTTACCAGTGCCCGAATTCATGAACACGATGATTCACGAGCTGGGGAGCTAGGGAGCTGATTGAGACACACCCTGGCTGCGTCCGAAAACTGTAAAATGCTGCCTTTGGAGGACACATTTCAAGGTAGGAAGGCATCAAGGCACATCTGAATCCAATGTTAGCTTCACTTCCTGCCATCATCTGATTGATTTTTGAAGGCAGCATAGATGTATCCTTCGCTGCCTTTGATATCCCACAATACTGTGCGTTTCATTCGGTGACAGTTGAGCTAGAAAAAGAAAGATGCGGTCAGTTTGTGTGTAAATGTATGTTTTGACCAACGTTTTCCACTTCTGATATAATTTCTAGCGAGAAATTACCACTGTAGTAATTCAATATTTACTCGCTTTATTTTGCTGTTGATCATTAAACTGTTATGCTGCCCAAAATCAGTTTTGTGAGGGACCTTTGTGCACAAACACTGCCTTCAAGTCATTGCCTGATAAGGCAGCGAGGCAACAAGAGGGCTGCCTAGGTTTTTGGAGGCAGCCTTAGGCCCCATCCACACGAAGCCAGAGCTTTCCCTATCCAATCTTTTTTTTCCTCGTTTCAAGAAATATCTGCGAACACACGAAAGCATGAAAACGGCTCAAAGCGATTTAATACACATAATTCTGCCACAGAAATACACTAAAAACAGAGACGGAGAGTTGTGGCTAGAAGGGGTTAATCCAGCACCCGGAAAGCGTACCTTCCATAGGGGCAGCCATTGCTAACCAAGCCATCACCTGCTGTTAGCATCCCATTGACTCCCATTCATTTTGGTGTCACTTTGACAGCGAATAACTTTGCATCTGATGCGTTTAAAGACTCCATTTGTCCATTGTTTATTTCTAAAGAAACACAACAATGTATAAAAGGCTCCATAACCTTGTAGCTTACACTATCGACCCGTAGAAGCCGTTTTTGTAAAAAATAGGCTAACGATTGCGTCATAACCATGGGGCTCTCGGCGCGCAGTAGAGAAATGACCGTATAGACCCAAGGAGAAGCTCGCAGGCAATCTTTTACTGTCTATGGGTACAGCAACAGTCGGAGGTGAGGCAAAATCTCACAATAAAATAACAATAAATAAATGTGCTACTTACCAGATGTGTTTTATTGACGCCTACACCTACACCTACCCCAACCCTAAACCTACCCTTACACTAATGCAAATACAGTAATTAAATGATGCAGTATTGATGTGCGCATGCCCAGTGCCCGTAGTTGAATCCCTTCTAGTCTTTCCCGCCCATGATGTGGTGTGATGACATCACCGTTTCACAAAATATACGGATTGGCTGTACACACGAAAACGCAAGGGTGTCGTTTTCAGATTTATCCACTCTGGGATATCGGTTTCATGCTCCCAAAATGCCGGATCCGTGTGGACGAAACACTGATACGGTACAAAATCTGAACGTATACAGCTAAACGCGTCTCCTTGTGGACGGGGCCTAAATGTCTACATAGCTAGTTGCTGCCATGTGACTGGCTGATTAGACATTTGTGTTAACGAGCAGTTAAAGGGTGTAGGCCTAGGTGTAGGCCTACCTAATAAAGTGGCCAGTATAACATACTGTATATATATTATAATGTGTTTAATAACACTACTTAAACACTAAATAATAACACGACTTCATCAGTAGGTACTGCAGTTTGCTGCATTGCACATTTGACAAATAAAACTTTGACTTTTCCTTGACTTTGCCCGAGACTCAAAGTTCTGGTGTTCAAGGGCCAGTGTTACGGGTGCTAATGATCCATTAGCAACCTGATGCATCCCTAAAGAAAGGAAGTGATGCCTCACAAAGCCCTTTAAAGTAGGTGAAAAGTTTTAGTGGTTAAACTTGCTGGTGCCACTTAGAAAGTGTGATCATTGTAATGAGCTATTGTCTCCAGATCTGTATCCTTTCCAGCGAGGGTCGCGAGCCATTAGCAGTACGAGGTACACTTAGCACCTCAGCTTCTGAATGAGGAAGTTGATACCCAAATTAGGACGAGTATGCAGGCTTTGTGGCCATGTTTGTGGTCGCAACCCTTAGCGCACAATGACGCTGCCACTGTATTCATGTCAGCTGCCGCTACACAAATTAGCACCTACTTATCTGAGGTGATACATTTTATTTTAATGCAAAACAGCTATTTCCTTATTCTCTGTATGCTAAGTGTTCGAAACAGGCACGGTTAGCCTTTCAATGTTTTAAGCATATGCTCTGAGCGCCGCTACGGTCCGTGACATAAACTTTAAAGACTTTTTTTACGAACCTGAGGGGAGTGTAAAAGAGTTGTTCACTAGCATGTGTTTTAAGACATTGTAAATATGCACCAGGCCGTGTCTTTGGCTTAATTAGTTCACAAATATATATAGTTTATCACCATTGTTTTCTTACTGACATATTAAACTATACGACAGCGATGGAAATAACACTAGTAGGACCAAAAGATGAAGTGTGTCCGCAATATGTGTGTGTTGTAGATGAAAAACATGCTTGTTTTTGTATACTAACACAACGACAGACCGATAGCTGTGTGCTGTCACATATCTGTTCTTCACTGGAGAGACTAGTACCATGGTGACGGGAGGCTTCATGGCGACAGGAGGCTGCCCGACTGGTGCCAGTGTATTTTTACGAGGCGGCAAATAATAACTCACAGCTGGCAGTGTGGGAACAGCTGCCGCTAACATCACTACGCCCAGCATCTTTCTCTCTCGCTCTTTTCCTCCCTCGCTTTAGGGTCCAGACTTACTGGAGCCGAAGCTCCACAGCCCACTTCCTCTCTCCAGACTTCACTTCCTGTCATTTGATGGGGCTTCCTGTCCCGCCCCTATGATCAGGCCTTGAGAAAGCTCTTCTCAGAGAGTAGCTTCCTGTTTCAAAGACAGCTGTAGAGATAGTTCCTGCTTTTGGCCTCACTCAGGGAATTCTCTCTCTGTGTCACACTCACACATGTGATCTTCTCTCACCCCATTTGTACTGTTTATTTTTCCATTTCCCTTAGCCAAGCAGGTGACCGCCGTTTGCTGATGTGATCAGGAATCGTTTTAGTGTCATCAGCTCACCATGTAAAGTCAGCACGGAGCTGTTGCTCCATTGTGGAATTCCAAAAGTAAAGCACCGTAAGTGGAAAAACACTTGCAAAGTCAAACAACACTTAAAGTCTCACACGTCTCTCACTCCATTTGCCTATTCTTGCCACATTTGGTTGCACACGCTCATCTGCAGGAACTCAACTAGCACTGCAACTGCTAATTCATTTATCTGTTGATAATTTTATTTGATTTATTGATCATTAATTAATTTGCTTCCAACACTCTCCTCTATAAATATGTGCAAAACGAGGGCTATAAAACAAAAAAGTGTGAGCGTGCACTTGTGCAAATGCAAACCAGGCACATCATGACATCAACCATGAGCTCATAATGTCATGTGACCGATCATGAGAGATCATGAGAAACACTGGACCAACAAAAAGTGTATGCTATACATTGTGTGCAACAGTTACAAATTTAAATGTTATAATAATAAAACAACAAATACAATTAATCAGTATGTAGGGACACTTCATTGCAGGCCAACAAAACAAACAAAATCTACAACACAAATTCACTATCGACTTTATAATGTTTTTTCTTCTCACCAAGCCTGCATTTATTTGATCAAAAATACAGTAAGAACAGTAATTGTGTGAACTATTATAACAAATTTAAAATAGCTATTTCTATTTTCATATATTTTAAAATGTAATTTATTCCTGTGATCAAAGCTGAATTTTCAGCATCATTACTCCAGTCTTCAGTGTCACATGACCCTTCAGAAATCATTCTAATAGGCTGATTTACTGCTCAGGAATGCTGAAAACAGTTGTGCAGCTTAACATTTTTGGGCAAAACGTGATATATTTTTTTCAGGGTTCTTTGAAGAATATCTTTACTGTTACTTTTGATCAAGTTAATGTGCCCTTGCTTTTAAAAAAACAAAACTTTAAAACAGTAGTGTGTGTTCATCCATCCTGGCAGATAAAGCAGCATAAACCAGTGCTGGATAGCATTGGAATGCTGTAGGTGGGGAGGCCTTCGGTTTTCTGGTGATAGGCGCTGATTGGTACATGACGTAAATGTTATAAACCTGGTGTATGAGTGTGTGTTCAGACACCCAAATGGCTAGGGAATCTGCTGGGATGGAGGATCCAGCATTGCTGGCATTAGTTATAGACCTCTATTGTTATAGCACCTGTAGAAACAAAGCTACAGAAAACAACTACACCACGATTAAGAGAGCGTGCTTAACAGTTACACTTTTTGGTATTGTTAGGTATATTTTTCCACTTGATCTCTTCCTTATTGACTATCCAACTTCCTAAACATGTGTTGTCCTTCTGTCCATCTACTGTGCCCATCTGGAGTGTGTGTGTTTGTGTGAGAGGGAAGCAGTGGGGTGCTTGGGCCAGGACAGGTTGGAGACGCAGCATGTGTCCTCTGAGAGGGATACAAACAGGCTGGTCATATGGGTCAGTTAGAAGAAGCATTTGGCTCTGGCATGATGCTTTTTCCAGTAACGTTCATAGGATGCATTACACTAATCTAGCTACAATATAACACATACACGCACTAGCTTTGCGTTCACTGCCATGCTGCTTACTGCCTACATAGGCATCATCCTAACCATCAAGAAACCTCCCAAATGACTAATTTGGAAAATTCCACATAGACAGAAACTAGACTCACAATTGATCACAAAAGGTCAGCTATACTAAAATAAAATAAAAGACCTATTACATGCAAATGTTAGGTAAAATAATCAAATGTTTAATAAAAAAACTGAATAATAATATATTGTTTAACAATATAAAATAACGTATTATAATAAATTATATAATACCATGATTATTACATGTTATAATTATTTTTTGATAGATAACAAGACCAGCCTTGTCTGGGAATAGACTGCAATTCTGGTCTAACTAGTACTATACTGGTAATAATAGCACATAGCAACTAAACTGCACAGACTTGATCTTCAACTTTTGCTTTTGTTAAAAAAAAAGACAAAAAGACGAACGATAGAAAGGCGCTTTCACTCTTAATTCATAAAATATGTCCATAAAAGATGTAAAATTATAGCAATTCAGACTCATAAAAACAAGTCAAAGTTACAGAGAGTTTTATGCTTGGACTTTTACAATAAAACCCCCCTGGGGGCTTGATTTGATTTACAGAACAGAACATTATTGCAGTTAGATATCTGGCCGTGTATCATTACAAGAGAGTGGTCATGATTTGTAATGTGTTCTGGCTCTGTAAACTTTATTCCAACTCTATGATCTAAAAATAAAATACTCTAGCCGTAACTCAACAAACTGACTCATTCTTTCTTATTACCTTTATCTACATTTTATAATAAAAGTCAGCAAAACAATGAACAACAAAAAAATGATCTTCAATATCATTGGCTCTATGACGAATTGCTTATGCTTTTCCATAGTGAGTCGCTTTGGATAAAAGCATCTGCTAAATGCATAAATGCAAATGTGTAGAATTATGTAGCAACCAAAAATGTAAAAAAAAAAGGTTTATGAACAAAAAATACATTATAGCATCTGAATCCAGATATATAGTGCAGTCGCTTTCCTCATTCCTTTGCTTTCTTTTTCTGTCTTCCCTCTGCCTCCCACCCTCCCTTTTTCTTTCCTCTCTCTCTCTCTTTTTGGGAAGCATGCCTTCCCCAGCTGTGTGTTCAGCCCCCACAGTGAGGGCTCAGGGCAGGCCAGGCTCACAGCTGGCCAGACATTGTGGAGCCAGTCGACAGGCGCATGGAGGGCCGCCCGCCCCGGCCTCTTCCTTTGCAAACATGCCCAGGTGTGGGGCCTGATGGCTGGGCCTCTGATGTGTGTGTGTGTGTGTGTGTGTGATGGGGGGGGGGGGGGGGGGGGGGGGGGGGGGGGTCAGAGCAAGAGGAGGTATAAAGGGTGGGTATTCCCACTGAAGCTGTGTCAACACTGAATGCAGGGGAGTGTTTGTGGCATGGGGGGTGGGGAGGGGGCTGTTCACAACGATTACTGGCTCATTGTAACCACATTGTAGGGAAATTGCTCATATTTTGCCAAGCAGCCAGGCTGGCGCACAGGCAGATGCTTAGAGTGCGATAAAGGGCTGTCGTTTAAGATGCATGCAGGCGCAGTGGTTGTTTAAGTCAACAATGCATTCTCGACACATGCATACATGCATGCTTCTCTGTGACCGCATATGGGAATTGTATACTTCACATGTCTGCTAAATTACAGCAGATGTAAGATGTTTTGCACTCATAGATGGACAGTTCAAGCTGTTAATCTATGATCTCATCCTAAAGCATGGTTTGTTAGAGACGAGGCCAAGGGCTGGACAAAAGGTGCTTGAATGAGATAACATCCAATAAGCCTTTGAACATCTTTATCTGTGGCCCAGGCGTGCACACACACACACACACACACACACACACACACACACACACACACACACACACACACACACACACACACACACACACACACACACACACACACACACACACACACACACACACACACACACACACACACACACACACACACACACACACACACTAATGAGGTGTTTCTGGCTCTGTCTTGTATTAGATTCCCCTGAAGTCTCGCTGTCTGCTCCATCTCAGTCACAGTGTTTCAGTCCCCCTAGTGGTGTAAAATGGAGTCACGACTTCAACGATTGCTGTATCCAGCAATAACACATCTGTATCCAGCCCTCGTCCCAGAAGAGTGACAAAAAGAATCAGCGTGGTCATGAACGTATAATAAGTGTGAAAGCGTAATGATTTGTTCAAGCTGTGAGCAACTCTCAGGAGATTCATTCGTTCAGTTTTCTCTTTATTTTATGAATCATAACAACATTTCGAAAAGCGCACGGCTCACGTTCAAAACAACATTTTGGTAGGCTATTACCAAGTAATATGGGCTTAACATGATACAATTATAATAGTAGATGGTTTTACCATGTTACATTGATATATAGTGTAGTAGTGAATGATTACTGCATTAATATGCCATGCATTACCATTACAAAAACATTTTGTGGTAATATCATGGTACAGTGACGGTGTCACATGGTAATACTATGGAATTTTGAAACATAACATGGTGTTGAAATTCAAGTACCATCGATACTCTGGTACTCTGGGGTATGTCCAAAAATACCATGGTATTGCCAAAGGTAAATGTCTCAAAACATGATATTTCGGTCATACATTCTTAAGAAACTATGGAATTATCTTTATATTGTGTCCAAAAACATGGTAATACCATGCAGGCCTTTACCCACCATACACCATAAGGCAGTCAATCCTCAGCCAAAATATAAATATGTTTACTATGAATAAACTTGATATTCGTTACATTCACAACTCATATTGCGAAAGATTTCCATGATATTGTGTTAATACCATGTTTCAGAGATGGTATGACATAGCATTTCGAAACATACCATGGTACTGAAATTATGGTATTTACATGGTACTCCAGAGTATGTCTAAGAATACCATGGTACAGTGAACAAAAACACTGTATTTTTTGTGTTTACCATGGTATTGTTTTTTACCTTTTACTGAATATTTCCATGGTACATACCTAAGAAACCATTGTATTACCTTGATATTAGTAAAAAAAAAAAAAAAAATGCAGGCCTATTACAGTCAAACCTTGCTCCAAATATTCAAAATTGTAGTGGATAAACTTTGACATATTATTAGGTTTCATTCATAATACCATGATACATATCCGTATGTTTTATTGTTCACTGCAATCCTGGCTCATATTGCAACAGGTGAGAGAAAGAGTTGAAGAATTCCTCATAATTCAAGCATATCCGTCAATAATGGGGTGAGAATTGTTCTGTGAGGTTACTTGGCCTCAAAAACGCCCAAGAGATGTCAAAATCTCCATAGCACGTGTGTGTGTTAGAATGTGTTAGAAAATAGACAGCAAGGCAAAGTGTGTATAAGCTTGAGCTTGTTACAGTGTGTGTTTGCTGCATATTTGTTCTCTCTTGTGTGCATGTGCTCTGTATTGTATTGGGGGAATGAATTGTTGCTCACCTGTTCACACACACTAACAAAAGGCAGGCAGCGGAAGCAGCTGTCTCACAACTGTATTGGTACAATACTCGGGTCACATACTCCTGTTTGCTCAGTACATATTCTCACCCTGGTCAGCTCAAACATCGCTCTCACACACAGTTCTCATGTACAGCTCATCATGTCTCTGAGTTTAAACAGCTGAATATTTCCTTCAGCACTGTTTACCAAACGAATAGGCCTGTTGAACGTCAAATTTCCTTGTGCTTCAGGTGTACGTAACAGAATGTTATTAAATATTATCTCATACTAAAGTGGCACTTTAATGTATTTCAAACACATATTTAATACTGCTGTAAAATGTGATTTGAAAAAATAAAAATGAAATTGACAAATTACCCTATAATCTTACAGTGAATGATGGACCCGGGGCCCTGGTATCTCAGAACCAGAATATCAGACAGATTTTTGGAATGGACACCTTTGATATTGACCAGTTAGCAACCACATAGCAACACACTAAAAATCAGCACAACACCATAGCAATATGCAAACCACACAACAAAGAACAACTTAGCAACCACATAGCAACATGCTAAAACCACCCATAACACAATATCAACTGCATATCAATATGCTAAAACCACCCATAAAACAATAGCAACTGCATATCAATATGGTAAAACTACCCATAACACAATATCACTGCATATCAATATGCTAAAACCACCCATAACACAATATCAACTGCATATAAATATGCTAAAACCACCCATAACACAATATCAACTGCATATCAATATGCTAAAACCACCCATAACACAATATCAACTGCTTATCAATATGCTAAAACCACCCATAACACAATATCACTGCAAATCAATATGCTAAAACCACCCATAACACAATATCAACTGCATATCAATATGCTAATATCAACTGCATATCAATATGCTAAAACCACCCATAATACAATATCAACTGCATATCAATATGCTAAAACCACCCATAACACAATATCAACTGCATATCAATATGCTAATATCAACTGCATATCAATATGCTAAAACCACCCATAATACAATATCAACTGCATATCAATATGCTAAAACCACCCATAACACAATAATCAATATGCTAAAACCACCCATAACACAATATCACCTGCATATCAATATGCTAAAACCACCCATAACACAATATCAACTGCATATCAATATGCTAATATCAACTGCATATCAATATGCTAAAACCACCCATAACACAATATCACCTGCATATCAACATGCTAAAACCACCCATAACACAATATCAACTGCATATCAATATGCTAAAACTACCCATAACACAATATCAACTGCATATCAATATACTAAAACCACCCATAACACAATATCAACTGCATATCAACATGCTAAAACCACCCATAACACAATAATCAATATGCTAAAACCACCCATAACACAATATCACCTGCGTATCAAAATGCTAAAACCACCCATAACACAATATCAACTGCATATCAACATGCTAAAACTACCCATAACACAATATCAACTGCATATCAATATACTAAAACCACCCATAACACAATATCACCTGCATATCAATATGCTAAAACCACCCATAACACAATAATCAATATGCTAAAACCACCCATAACACAATATCACCTGCATATCAATATGCTAAAACCACCCATAACACAATATGAACTGCATATCAACATGCTAAAACCACCCATAACACAATATCAACTGCATATCAACATGCTAAAACTACCCATAACACAATATCAACTGCATATGAATATGCTAAAACCACCCATAACACAATATCAACTACATATCAACATGCTAAAACTACCCATAACACAATATCAACTGCATATCAACATGCTAAAACCACCCATAACACAATATCAACTGCAACTGCATATCAATATGCTAAAACCACCCATAACACAATATCAACTGCATATAAATATGCTAAAACCACCCATAACACAATATCAACTGCATATCAATATGCTAAAACCCCCCATAACACAATATCAACTGCATATCAATGTGCTAAAAAAAAAACATAACACAATATCAACTGCATATCAATATGCTAAAACCACCCATAACACAATATCAACTGCATATCAACATGAAAAAAACACCCATAACACAATATCAACTGCATATCAACATGCTAAAACCACCCATAACACAATATCAACTGCATATAAATATGCTAAAACCACCCATAACACAATATCAACTGCATATAAATATGCATAAACCACCCATAACACAATATCAACTGCATATCAATATGCTAAAACCACCCATTACACAATATCAACTGCATATCAATATGCTAAAACCCCCCATAACACAATATCAACTGCATATCAATATGCTAAAACCCCCCCATAACACAATATCAACTGCATATCAATATGCTAAAACCACCCATAACACAATATCAACTGTATATCAATATGAAAAAAACACCCATAACACAATTCAACTGCATATCAACATGCTAAAACCACCCATAACACAATATCAACTGCATATCAATATGCTAAAACCACCCATAACACAATATCAACTGCATATAAATATGCATAAACCACCCATAACACAATATCAACTGCATATCAATATGCTAAAACCACCCATTAGACAATATCAACTGCATATCAATATGCTAAAACCCCCCATAACACAATATCAACTGCATATCAATATGCTAAAACCCCCCCATAACACAATATCAACTGCATATCAATATGCTAAAACCACCCATAACACAATATCAACTGCATATCAATATGTTAAAACCCCCCATAACACAATATCAACTGCATATCAACATGCTAAAACCACCCATAACACAATATCAACTGCATATCAATATGCTAAAACGATACTCGGTTACTTAACGTAACCTCGGTTCTCTCTAGAAGAGGGAACGAGTATTGCGTAAGTTCCTTACGCTACGGGGAAGTATTCTTTCTTCGAGATTTCTGAAAAACCCCAAATTATCCTTAATTTTGTAACATTGTCAACGCAGTGCGGCAGCCTGGCAGACCATAGCAGGCTATTCCAGCGTGCCATTGGCTGCTCTGCTGGCAACTGCAGCAGCCTATCGGTGAGCCCGCATGACGTGGCGACCAATGAGGGCGCTTCGCGCCCACCTGGCTTCATTTGCCTACAGGTGGGGCGTGGCCACGTGTATATAAGCAGGGCTCACGGGCTGCATATTCGGTTTTCGTAGTTCTGAAGCGTAAAAGCCCGCGGGGCGCACAGCAAGGAACGCAATACTCGTTCCCTCTTCTAGAGAGAACCGAGGTTACGTTAAGTAACCGAGTATCGTTCTCTTACGAGAGGTTCTCTCGTATTGCGTAAGTTCCTTACGCTACGGGAACATATTGTCAACGCCGTGCGCGCCTCGCATACAGCATATGTATCCCAGGGAACCGGGGACCATAACACTGCTCGGGCAGGGTGGCCGGTAAAGGAAACGGGCCACCACATATACGGACACTTCGTTTGAACTGACGGGTGGTTACAACGGGTGGTTACAACACCCTGCCTTATGAATGAGGGAACGGCACCTGCCGGTCGCCTTCAAATTCACCACACCTTGTCTCATGAATGAGGGAACGGCAAGGCCGGTCGCCTTCAAATTCACAATATCTTGTCATATGAGTGAGGTAACGGCACCGCCGGTCACCTTCAAACTCACAATAGCTCTTTTCGTAAATGAGGGAACGGTACCGCCGGTCTCCTTCAAATTTACATAAGCCTTGTACCGAACTTACTACCAGTATGTGAGCTATGTCTGCGCAGAATCACCGGGCAGAACCAACAGCCTTATTGAACTGATAACACTTTCGCCTGTAAGGCAGGAACTTCCAGATTGTAAAATCTCACGAACGTAGACGGGGAGGCCCAGCCTGCCGCCACGCAAATATCGTGGATGGAAATCCCTCTGGCCCAAGCCCACGAAGAGGCCATGCCTCTGGTGGAGTGTGCTCTGACACCTAGCGGGCACTGCAGGTGTTTGGAAGCGTATGCAGTTGCAATCGCGTCCACTATCCACCTGGACAGGGTCTGTTTCGAGGAGGCGAGACCTTTAGCGCGCCCTCCAAACGAAACAAATAGCTGCTCAGAACGCCTGAAGGCGGCGGAGCGTGTGACATAAACCCTCAATGCCCTGACAGGGCAGAGGATATTGCCACCGTCCCCCTCGTCGGATGCTGGCAGAGCCGAGAGGGAGATAATCTGCGCCCTGAAAGGAGTGCCGATCGCTTTGGGGACATAACCATGCCTCGGTCTGAGAATGACCTTAGAGTCATTAGGACCGAACTCCATACACGTCGGGCTCACTGAGAGCGCGTGTAGATCCCCCACGCGTTTCACTGAAGCCAGAGCTATCAGGAACGCGGTTTTTAGCGAAAGGAACCTTGGTTCCACAGTCTCGAGCGGTTCAAAAGGGATGAGCCTTCATGGCCTCTAGGACCAAGGCCAGATCCCAAATAGGAACCGATGGGAGCCGCGGGGGATTCATCCGTCTAGCTCCTCTGAGGAAACGGATGATGAGCTCGTTCCTTCCTAGCGTGCTGCCTAGCGTCGTCTGGGCGAACGCTGCTATAGCCGCTACATACACTTTGAGCGTGGAAGGGGACCTGCCCAGTTCCAAGAGCTCCTGGAGGAAGGAGAGCACCCGCTGGACCCCACATTGCTGTGGTTCCAATCCCTTGGAAGCACACCACTCAGTGAACACCGACCACTTAGAACTATATAACCGCCTCGTCGAGGGGGCTCTAGAGTGTGAGATCGTGTTCATAACCCCTTCGGGCAGGTCAACGGGTATCCGTTGGTCACCCATACATGCAGAGACCATCGCTCTGGATGGGGATGCCAAACTGACCCTCCTGCTTGAGAGAGGAGGTCTGCTCTCAGCGGAACTGGCCAGGGGGGTGAGTGCGACAGCTTCACCAGCTCTGGGTACCAAATCTGGTTCTCCCAGCGCGGCGCTATAAGGAGCACCGGGCGGCGCGTTTCCCTGATTTTCGCTATAACCTGGGTCAATAGGGAAATCGGCGGGAAAGCATACAGCGGGAGGCTGGGCCAAAGTTGGGACAGCGCATCCTCGCTTTTGGACAAGAACGTCGAGCAGCGGGCGTTCTCTTTTGTTGCAAAGAGGTCGAGCTCCGCTCTGCCGAATAGGCGCCATACCAGCTGGACTGTCTGGGGGTGCAGGGACCATTCTCCTGGGAGAATGAGGCCCCTGGACAGCTTGTCCGGGCCCACGTTGAGGTGACCCGGAACGTGCGCCGCTCTCAGCGAGCGCAGCGAGCTGTGTGCCCACACGAGCAGGCGTTCCGTCAGATTGCCCAGACACCTGGACCTGACACCGCCCTGCCGGTTCACGTAGGACACCACCGTGGTATTGTCCGACCGGACCAACACATGGTGTCCCCGTATAAACGGGAGAAACTGCTTGAGCGCGTTCTCTACCGCTATCATCTCCAAACAGTTTATGTGTAGGAGTTTTTCTCCGCTCGACCAGAGGCCCGAGGCCGGTCTGCCCTCGAAAACGGCGCCCCAACCCGAGGTGGAGGCGTCCGTCGAGATGACTTTGCGGTGTGAGATGGCTCCCATTGTCACTCCCCGCTGGTACCAGTCGGCTACTAACCAGGGCTCTAGGGCTGCAACACAGCCCTGAGTCACTCTGATCCTGAAACCTCCGGCAGCCCAGGCTCTGTGAGGCACCCGGGCGTTTAACCAGCGTTGCAGCGGGCGCATGCGCATTAAGCCCAGCTGGAGCACAGCTGCAGCTGAGGCCATACGTCCCAGCATCCTCTGAAAAAGCTTGAGAGGTGCGATTTTGCCCGGCCGGAAGTACGCAGCCATGCGCCGAACTTGGCGCGTGCGTTGTGGTGACAGGCGGGCAGACATAGCCACAGTGTCCAGATTCAAACCCAGAAATGAGGTTGATTGCGTGGGCACTAATGAGCTCTTGGTCCAGTTGACCGTGAGCCCCAGGCTGTCCAAATAGCTGAGCAGCATTGCCCTGTGGGCGAGGAGCTCGGCCTCTGACTGCGCCAGGATGAGCCAGTCGTCCAAGTAGTTCAATATTCGCATCCCCCGGTTTCTCAGGGGAGCGAGGGCCGCGTCCATGCACTTCGTAAATGTACGGGGTGCTAGTGACAGGCCGAACGGAAGGACGGTGTATTGATAAGCCTGGCCGTCGAAGGCGAATCGTAAGAATGGCCTGTGACGCGGCGTTATCTTGATTTGAAAATATGCGTCTTTCAAATCTAGGGAAATTAGCCAGTCTCTCGGGCGAATATGCGCGAGGATCTGCTTGGTCGTAAGCATCTTGAACGATCTCCTCAAAAGAGCTTTGTTCAGGCGCCTCAGATCCAGAATCGGTCTGAGCGACCCGTCCCTTTTTGGCACGAGAAAATATCGGCTGTAAAAGCCTGACTCGCTCATAGAATGGGGAACCGGTTCTATAGCCCCTTTGCACAGCAGCGTGGCTATCTCCGCTCGAAGTAGATGTGCTACTTCTTCGCTCACTCTCGTCTCTATACGCGCACAGAAGCGCGGAGGGCGGCGAGCGAACTGCAGAGTGTAGCCGTGCTTCACTGTTCTCAGCACCCATTCTGATACACCTGGAATGGCTTCCCACGCTTTCGCGTGTGCCAAACGGGACAGAACGGCCTCTGGGCTCGAAACGCCGCGTTTCGCGGGTTTGACGGCCCGTATAAGAGGGGCGGGCGCGGTGGCTCTCTGTGCTGTGGGCCAGCCGCTCGCTTTCGGTGGCTGGCCGCCTTACACACTGTGTCTCTACCGCTTTGAGCGGGGAATGTCTTGTGTGTGGCCCTACACTCATCGCTTCGGCCACCTTGGGCGGAAAACAAATGGTGTGTGGCGCGGCGCGTAGCGCCTGGGGCATAATGTTCGCGAAAATGTGTGAGCGCGTTTGAGCGGGCACAACTCTTACGCGTGGAACATGACCGGTTAAGAGTGGCTGTGTGACAGCGCGTGTGGTGGCTAGGCGTGGACGCAGACAAGCGGACACGTGACCTAACTCTAGCACTCGAGCGGCCGGAGGCCGCTTTATGTGAGTGGGGGACACGGGGTTTATTGTGCTTATGTGCAGGGGTGAACACAGAAAAGTGGGCACATTTACTGCATTTGAAACACATACGGCGTGAGCCGTGCAACCAGAAATAATGCAACTTTTGTGATTTCTCTGGTTCGGCGTAAAAACGGCGGTGGTTGACAGGCGAGAGGGCGTTTTTGCCGGCTCGTTGGCTGCGTGAAATTCCTCTGCAGCAGCCACAGTGGTGGGGGCTGACAGGAAAAAGAGTTTTGACGGTGGTCCGGCCGCAGCGGGACTTAACCGTCGTTTCTTGCCTCTGGCTAGGAGGGCTTTGGAGGCTCGGACTTCAGCACGATCCTAGGCCGGGGGCCCCGAGGGGGAGGCGGCTTACCGTGGCTGGAAGAGCGCGATCTGGGGCGGCCGCTCGGTCTTCGCTGAGACGAAGGGGGCCGCGCTGGGCGCTGCGTGGAGCTCGGTGCTGGCTGGTCGCGAGGACGGCGAGCAACGGAGCTACCGCTGGCGCCTGGGCGTCGAGGCAGGAAGAGGTTCATGGCCTGCGTCGTCTTCTGTACTTCGGAGAAACGGTCGACGATCCCCTTGACCGCTGGTCCGAAGAGCCCAGATGGAGAGAGCGGGGCGTTTAAGAAGGCCGCGCGCTCTGTTTCTCGCATGTTCGCGAGCGTGAGCCAGAGGTGGCGCTCAGCTACCGTGAGGGAGGCCATGGAGCGTCCGAGGGCCTGTGCTGCGGTCTTGGTAGCGCGGAGGGAGAGATCCGTCGCGCTTCGCAAATCCGTGATCAGCTCAGCGTCACAGCTCCTCTCGTCCAGATCACGGAGGAGATTGGCTTGGAGGATTTGCAGCACGGCCATAGAGTGCAGAGCAGACGCAGCTTGACCGGAGGCAGCGAAAGCGCGGCCGATCAGCGATGACGTCACTCTGCAGGCCTTAGACGGGAGGGCAGCCTTTGAGCGCCAACCAGAAGGCGGGCAAAGGTGCGCTGCGACCGCCTCTTCCACCGGAGGGATAGCGTTGTAGCCTTTCTCAGCCGCGCCGTCAACTTGTGAGAGCGTCGAAGAAGCCTGAGACGAGACCCTCGCGGAGAATGGCGCGTTCCAGGACTTCGCGAGCTCCTCGTGAAGCTCTGGCAGAAAGGGTGCAGTCCTGGCGGTGGGCGCACGGCGGCGACTGTTCAGGAAGCATCCGTCGAGCCGATTCGGCGCTGCCACCTTAGGCGGGGCCCATTCGAGGCCTAGCTGCTCGACAGCCCGGGTGAGAAGGCGCAACAGTTCGGCGTCCTCACCCGCTCGAGAGCGTCCGGAGGCTCGGACTGAAGAGGTCGCGGAAGACCATTCCTCGCTGTCGGAAGCCATGATGGAGCAGCTGTCAGCGCGTTCCGCGGCCGCATCCGCCTCATCCCCAGAGGCGGCAACGGAAATGGCGGCCTGGGGTGGGGGCGGGGAAGGCGAGAGTGAAGCGGGCGGGAAGGGTTCCGGCGAGCTTCTCTCGGCCAACTCCGGAGTCCGCTGCGAGCGGCGCTTTTTCCTGCGCGGCTTAGCAGAGACTGGAGGGATGTCATCTTCGAACTGATCGAGTCGAGCCCGCAGGGTCGACATCGTTAGTTCTTCGCACTCCGGGCATCCGCCGGCGAGAAGTGCGGCGGCGGCGTGATCACGGCCCAGGCAGAGAGCGCAGATCACATGGCGGTCCCCGGAACTGAGCTGCGCGTGACACGAGCCGCAGGTGGAACGAGACATTTTTAGAAAAACGCTCGGCTCTTTTTGTGAAAGTGTGACGCAGCGGCGACAACACTGAGCAATAAAAGGATATAATGCTGCCGGATAGCAGAGCAGGCATGGATGGCTGAAGGTGGCGCGATGCTGCCGGCTTCTTCAGGCGCTGTCCTCTGCTTGCTCGTCTGCACGTTCAACGGCGGCGGGTTCCAGATCCAGCGATGCGAAGGGCTTCGCTGAAGAAAAGAAAATCGAATATGCAGCCCATGAGCCCTGCTTATATACATGTGGCCACGCCCCACCTGTAGGCAAATGAAGCCAGGTGGGCGCGAAGCGCCCTCATTGGTCGCCACGTCACGCGGGCTCACCGATAGGCTGCTGCAGTTGCCAGCAGAGCAGCCAATGGCACGCTGGAATAGCCTGCTATGGTCTGCCAGGCTGCCGCACTGCGTTGACAATGTTACAAAATTAAGGATAATTTTGGGTTTTTCAGAAATCTCGAAGAAAGAATACTTCCCCGTAGCGTAAGGAACTTACGCAATACGAGAGAACCTCTCGTAAGAGAACCACCCATAACACAATATCAACTGCATATCAACATGCTATAACCACCCATAACACAATATCAACTGCATATCAATATGCTAAAACTACCCATAACACAATATCAACTGCATATCAATATGTTAAAACCCCCCATAGCACAATATCAACTGCATATCAACATGCTAAAACCCCCCATAACACAATATCAACTGCATATCAATATGCTAAATCCACCCATAACACAATATCAACTGCATATCAACATGCTAAAACCACCCATAACACAATATCAACTGCATATCAATATGCTAAAACCACCCATAACACAATATCAACTGCATATCAACATGAAAAAACCACCCATAACACAATATCAACTGCATATCAATATGCTAAAACCACCCATAACACAATATCAACTGCATATCAACATGCTAAAACCACCCATAACACAATATCAACTGCTTATCAACATGCTAAAACCACCCATAATACAATATCAACTGCATATCAATATGTTAAAACCACCCATAACACAATATCAACTGCATATCAACATGCTAAAACGATACTCGGTTACTTAACGTAACCTCGGTTCTCTCTAGAAGAGGGAACGAGTATTGCGTAAGTTCCTTACGCTACGGGAAAGTATTCTTTCTTCGAGATTTCTGAAAAACCCAAAATGATCCTTAATTTTGTAACATTGTCAACGCAGTGCGGCAGCCTGGCAGACCATAGCAGGCTATTCCAGCGTGCTATTGGCTGCTCTGCTGGCAACTGCAGCAGCCTATCGGTTAGCCCGCGTGACGTGGCGACCAATGAGCACCTGGCTTCATTTGCCTACAGGTGGGGCGTGGCCACGTGTATATAAGCAGGGCTCACGGGCTGCATATTCGGTTTTCGTAGTTCTGAAGCGTAAAAGCCCGCGGGGCGCACGGCAAGGAACGCAATACTCGTTCCCTCTTCTAGAGAGAACCGAGGTTACGTTAAGTAACCGAGTATCGTTCTCTTACGAGAGGTTCTCTCGTATTGCGTAAGTTCCTTACGCTACGGGAACATATTGTCAACGCCGTGCGCGCCTCGCGTACAGCATATGAATCACAGGGAACCGGGGACCATAACACTGCTCGGGCAGGGTGGCTGGTAAGGAAAACGGGCCACCACATCTACAGACACTTCATTCGAACTGACGGGTGGTTACAACGGGTGGTTACAACACCCTGTCCCATGAATGAGGGAACGGCACCTGCTGGTCTCCTTCAAATTCACCACACCTTGTCTCATGAATGAGGGAACGGCAACGCCGGTCGCCTTCAAATTCACAACAGCTCGTCTCGTAAATGAGGGAACGGCACCGCCGGTCTCCTTCAAATTCACATGAGCCTAGTACCGAACTTACTACTAGTATGTGAGCTATGTCTGCGCAGAATCACTGGGCAGAATCAACAGCCCTATTGAACTGATAACACTTTCGCCTGTAAGGCAGGAACTTCCAGATTGTAAAATCTCACGAACGTAGACGGGGAGGCCCAGCCTGCCGCCATACAGATATCGTGGATGGAAATCTCTCTGGCCCAAGCCCACGAAGAGGCCATGCCTCTGGTGGAGTGTGCTCTGACACCTAGCGGGCACTGCAGGTGTTTGGAAGCGTATGCAGTTGCAATCGCGTCCACTATCCACCTGGACAGGGTCTGTTTCGAGGAGGCGAGACCTTTAGTGCGCCCACCAAACGAAACAAATAGCTGCTCAGAACGCCTGAAGGCGGCGGAGCGTGTGACATAAACCCTCAATGCCCTGACAGGGTAGAGGATATTGCCACCGTCCCCCTCGTCGGATGCTGGCAGAGCCGAGAGGGAGATAATCTGCGCCCTGAAGGGAGTGCCGATCGCTTTGGGGACATAACCATGCCTCGGTCTGAGAATGACCTTAGAGTCATTAGGACCGAACTCCATACACGTCGGGCTCACTGAGAGCGCGTGTAGATCCCCCACGCGTTTCACTGAAGCCAGAGCTATCAGAAACGCGGTTTTTAGCGAAAGGAACCTTGGTTCCACAGTCTCGAGCGGTTCAAAGGGATGAGCCTTCAGGGCCTCTAGGACCAAGGCCAGATCCCATATAGGAACCGACGGGGGCCGCGGGGGGTTCATCCGTCTGGCTCCTCTGAGGAAACGGATGATGAGCTCGTTCCTTCCTAGCGTGCTACCTAGCATCGTCTGAGCGAATGCTGCTATAGCCGCCACATACACTTTGAGCGTGGAAGGGGACCTGCCCAGTTCCAAAAGCTCTTGGAGGAAGGAGAGCACCCGCTGGACCCCACATTGCTGTGGGTCCAATCCCTTGGAAACACACCACTCAGTGAACACCGACCACTTAGAACTATATAACCTCTAGAGTGTGAAATCGTGTTCATAACCCCTTCGGGCAGGTCAACGGGTATCCGTTGGTCACCCATACATGCAGAGACCATCGCTCTGGATGGGGATGCCAAACTGACCCTCCTGCTTGAGAGAGGAGGTCTGCTCTCAGCGGAACTGGCCAGGGGGGTGAGTGCGACAGCTTCACCAGCTCTGGGTACCAAATCTGGTTCTCCCAGCGCGGTGCTATAAGGAGCACCGGGCGGCGCATCTCCCTGATTTTCGCTATGACCTGGGGCAATAGGGAAATCGGCGGGAAAGCATACAGCGGGAGGCTGGGCCAAGGTTGGGACAGCGCATCCTCGCTTTTGGACAGAAACGTCGGGCAGCGGGCGTTCTCTTTTGTTGCAAAGAGGTCGAGCTCCGCTCTGCCGAACAGGCGCCATACCAGCTGGACTGTCTGGGGGTGCAGGGACCATTCTCCTGGGAGAATGAGGCCCCTGGACAGCTTGTCCGGGCCTACATTGAGGTGGCCCGGCACGTGCGCAGCTCTCAGCGAGCGCAGCGAGCTGTGTGCCCATACGAGCAGGCGTTCTGTCAGATTGCCCAGACATCTGGACCTGACACCGCCCTGCCGGTTCACGTAGGACACCACTGTGGTATTGTCCGACCGGACTAACACGTGGTGTCCTCGTACAAGCGGGAGAAACTGCCTGAGCGCGTTCTCTACCGCTATCATCTCCAAACAGTTTATGTGTAGGAGTTTTTCCTCGCTCGACCAGAGGCCCGAGGCTGATCTGCCCTCGAAAACGGCGCCCCAACCCGTGGTGGAGGCGTCCGTCGAGATGACCTTGCGGTGTGAGATGGCTCCCATCGTCACTCCCCTCTGGTACCAGTCGGCTACTAGCCAGGGATCTAGGGCTGACACGCAGCCCTGAGTCACTCTGATCCTGAAGCCTCCGGACGCCCAGGCTCTGTGAGGCACTCGGGCGTTTAACCAGCATTGCAGCGGGCGCATGCGCATTAAGCCCAGCTGGAGCACAGCTGCAGCTGAGGCCATACGTCCCAGCATCCTCTGAAAAAGCTTGAGAGGTGCGATTTTGCCCGGCCGGAAATACGCAGCCATGCGCCGAACTTGGCGCGCGCGTTGGGGTGACAGGCGGGCTGACATTGCCACAGTGTCCAGATTTAAACCCAGAAATGAGGTTGATTGCGTGGGCACTAATGAGCTCTTGGTCCAATTGACCGTGAGCCCCAGGCTGTCCAGATGGCTGAGCAGCATTGCCCTGTGGGCGAGGAGCTCGGCCTCTGACTGCGCCAGGATGAGCCAATCGTCCAGATAGTTCAATACTCGCATCCCTCGATTTCTCAGAGGAGCGAGGGCCGCGTCCATGCACTTCGTAAATGTACGGGGTGCTAGTGACAGGCCGAACGGAAGGACGGTGTATTGATAAGCCTGGCCGTCGAAGGCGAATCGTAAGAATGGCCTGTGACGCGGCGTTATCTTGATTTGAAAATATGCATCTTTCAAATCTAGGGAGATTAGCCAGTCTCTCGGGCGAATATGCGCGAGGATCTGCTTGGTCGTGAGCATCTTGAACGATCTTCTCATAAGAGCTTTGTTCAGGCGCCTCAGATCCAGAATCGGTCTGAGCGACCCGTCCCTTTTTGGCACGAGAAAATACCGGCTGTAAAAGCCTGACTCGCTCATAGAATGGGGAACCGGTTCTATAGCCCCTTTGCAGAGCAGCGTGGCTATCTCTGCTCGAAGTAGATGTGCTACTTCCTCGCTCAATCTCGTCTCCGTACGCGCACAGAAGCGCGGAGGGCGGCGAGCGAACTGCAGAGTGTAGCCGTGCTTCACTGTTTTCAGCACCCATTCTGATACACCTGGAATGGCTTCCCACGCTCTCGCGTGTGCCACACGGGACAGAACGGCCCGAAACGCCGCGCTTCGCGGGTTTGACGGCCTGTATAGGAGGGGCGGGCGCGGTGCGCGCGCTCTCTGTGCTGTGGGCCAGCCGATCGCTCGCGATGGCTGGCCGCCCTACACACTGTATCTCTGCCGCTTCGAGCGGAGAGTGGCCTGTGTGTGGCCCTACACTCGTCGTTCCGGCCACCTTGGGCGGAGAACAAATGGTGTGTGGCGCGGCGCATGGCGCCGGGGGCAGAATGTTCGCGAAAATGTGTGAGCGCGTTTGAGCGGGCACAACTCTTACGCGTGGAACATGACCGGTTAAAAGTGGCTGTGTGACAGCACGTGTGGTGATTAGGCGTGGGCGCAAATAAGCGGACACGTGACCTAACTCTAGCACTCGAGCGGCCGGTGGCCGCTTTATGTGAGTGAGAGACACGGGATTTGTGGTGCTTGGGTGCAGGGGTGAACACAAAAGTGGGCACGTTTACTGCATTTGAAAACACATACGGCGTGAGCCGTGCAACCAGATATAAAAGAACTTCTTGATTTCTCTGGTTCGCTGGGGGCTGACAGGAAGAAGAGTTTTGACGGTGGTCCGGCCACGGCGGGACTTAACCGTCGCTTCCCCCCTCTGCTAGGAGGACTTTGGAGGGGCTTCAGTTGGAAACAGGCGAGAGGGCGAGTTCGCCGGCTCGTAGGCTGCGTGGAAAACATCTGCAGTAGCCACAGGAGTGGGGACTGACAGGAAAACAGAGTTTTAACGGTGGTCCGGCCGCAGCGGGACTTAACCGTCTTTTCTCTCCTTATGTATAGACGCCCAAAAATACTCGAGCACCACGCGGTGCGAGTTAGCTTTCTGTATGTAAGAAAAACTGGCCGCGAGTAGCGAGAAGCGAGAAGCGGACAGTAAGACATTTTTATCTGCCGCGAGAGCTGGGCTCGAACTCGGGTCTCCGGCGTTTCAGCCGCTGATTTTGCCACTGTGCTACCGGGAGGGACACAATAGCGTTCAGTTAGCGCGAGCATACGGCAGTACGTCCTCGTGCTTGTTGGCAGTCGTGCGTGCATAAAAGACAGGCTCATTACTGCAATAGTAATATTTCCAGCCGCCTGAACTGGAGAGGGGGCTGAGAAATGCTAGAGAATGGCGGTTCGTCCGGCCACAGCGGGACGAAAACACCCTCTGTTAATTTCCCGGTGAGTGCGGCGCGCGCGCGCTGAACGTGCTCGTGACCGTGCGCACTCTCATTCCTTGTGAACGGCGCAATCTGCGCGGTCCAACAGGGGGGAGTGCGGGTTCGTTGGAGAGCATATGTCAGCGTCATGTCTCATGACGGCGTTTGTTTGCTGGCGTGCGTGTCTTAACAGGCTCGTGTACAGCAATATGAACAATTCCAGTCGCCTGAACTCATGAGGGGACTGAGAAATGTGCGAGAGGGTGGAACAGCTCTCTTGTAACGTAAAGAGAGCTGCAGGACCTTCCGTTTCTGCCATCCCTTGTATGTAAGCGGCGCATTAGCGCGGCATGAACAGAGGGGGGAGGAGGCTCGCTCCGAGACCGTTCATTCCTACCATCCCTTGTAAGCGGCGTGGTGGCGCGGCTTGGACAGAGGGGGAGGAGGCTCGCTCCGAGACCGTTCATTTCTACCATCCCTTGTAAGCGGCGCGGCTTGAACAGAGGGGGAGGAGGCTCGCTCCGAGACCGTTCATTTCAACCATCCCTTGTAAGCGGCGCGGTGGCGCGGCTTGAACAGAGGGGGGGGACAGCGGAGTGATGTTGTCATAAGAGCCCGCAGGGTCGACATAGAGAGTTCCTCGCACTCGGGCATTCGCCCACGAGGAGTGCGGCGGCGGCGTGGTCACGGCCCAGACAGAGAGCGCAGACACATGGCGGTCTCTGGTGCTGAGCTGCACGTGGCACGAGCCGCAGGTGGAACGAGGCGTTTTGATAAAAACGCTCGTGCTCTTTTATGAAACGTGTGACGCAACGGCGAGAACACGTGCAATGAAAGGATATAATGCTGCCGGATAGCAGAGCAGGCACGGATGGCTGAAGGTGGCGCGATGCTGCCGGCTTCTTCAGGCGCTGTCCTCTGCTTGCTCATCTGCACGATCACGGCGGCGGGTTCCAGATCCAACGATGCGAAGGGCTTCGCTGAAGAAAAGAAAATCGAATATGCAGCCCGTGAGCCCTGCTTATATACACGTGGTCACGCCCCACCTGTAGGCAAATGAAGCCAGGTGGGCGCGAAGCGCCCTCATTGGTCGCCACGTCACGCGGGCTCACCGATAGGCTGCTGCAGTTGCCAGCAGAGCAGCCAATAGCACGCTGGAATAGCCTGCTATGGTCTGCCAGGCTGCCGCACTGCGTTGACAATGTTACAAAATTAAGGATAATTTTGGGTTTTTCAGAAATCTCGAAGAAAGAATACTTTCCCGTAGCGTAAGGAACTTACGCAATACGAGAGAACCTCTCGTAAGAGAACTACCCATAACACAATATCAACTGCATATCAATATGCTAAAACCACCCATAACACAATATCAACTGCATATCAACATGCTAAAACCACCCATAACACAATATCAACTGCATATCAATATGCTAAAACTACCCATAACACAATATCAACTGCTTATCAACATGCTAAAACCACCCATAATACAATATCAACTGCATATCAATATGCTAAAACCACCCATAATACAATATCAACTGCATATCAATATGCTAAAACCACCCATAACACAATATCAACTGCATATCAATATGCTAAAACCACCCATAACACAATATCAACTGCATATTAACACGCTAAAACTACCCATAACACAATATCAACTGCATATCAACATGCTAAAATATCAACTGCATACCAATATGCAAAAACTACCCATAACACAATATCAACTGCATATCAACATGCTAAAACCACCCATAACACAATATCACTGCATATCAATTTGCTAAAACCACCCATAACACAATATCAACTGCAACTGCATATCAATATGCAAAAACTACCCATAACACAATATCAACTGCATATCAACATGCTAAAACCACCCATAACACAATATCAACTGCATATTAACACGCTAAAACTACCCATAACACAATATCAACTGCATATCAACATGCTAAAACCACCCATAACACAATATCAACTGCATACCAATATGCTAAAACCACCCATAACACAATATCAACTGCATATCAATCTGCTAAAACCACACATAACACAATATCAACTGCATATCAATATGCTAAACCCACCCATAACACAATATCAACTGCTTATCAACATGCTAAAACCACCCATAACACAATATCAACTGCATATCAATATGCTAAAACCACCCATAACACAATATCAACTGCATATCAACATGCTAAAACCACCCATAACACAATATCAACTGCATATCAATATGCTAAAACCACCCATAACACAATATCAACTGCATATCAATATGCTAAAACCACCACATAACACAATATCAACTGCATATCAATATGCTAAAACCACCCATAACACAATATCAACTGCATATCAATATGCTAAAACTACCCATAACACAATATCAACTACATATCAACATGCTAAAACTACCCATAACACAATATCAACTGCATATCAATATGCTAAAACCACCCATAACACAATATCAACTGCATATTAACACGCTAAAACCACCCATAACACATTATCAACTGCATATCAACATGCTAAAACCACCCATAACACAATATCAACTGCATACCAATATGCTAAAACCACCCATAACACAATATCACTGCATATCAATCTGCTAAAACCACACATAACACAATATCAACTGCAACTGCATATCAATATGCAAAAACTACCCATAACACAATATCAACTGCATATCAATATGCTAAACCCACCCATAACACAATATCAACTGCTTATCAACATGCTAAAACCACCCATAACACAATATCAACTGCATATCAATATGCTAAAACCACCCATAACACAATATCAACTGCATATCAATATGCTAAAACCACCCATAACACAATATCAACTTCATATCAATATGCTAAAACTACCCATAACACAATATCAACTACATATCAATATGCTAAAACCACCCATAACACAATATCAACTGCATATCAACATGCTAAAACTACCGAGCTATCGAGCTCGCAGCATCTTCAAGGACTCCTCTCACCCAGCCCACAGACTGTTTTCTCTCCTGCCCTCCAGCAGGCGTTTCAGGATCCTCCGGACCAGGACCAGCAGACTTAAGAACAGTTTTTTCCCCAGAGCTGTCTCTTTACTGAACTCAAACCCCCGTTGATCCACTCCCCTCATAAACTGCTAACTCTCCTACCTCACATCTGCCTTCACTTGTTATTTGCACTACCGACTGTTTATTACAGTAACAACTGTTTACTTATGCATTTTGCACCACCATATCTTAACTGGATTATGCTCATTTGCACTGCCGACTGTATTTATAGTACCAAGGTTTACATTTACATCTTGCACCGTACTTCTAATTGCAATATGCAACCACTTTCCACTGCACTTCTACACTTTTTTTTCGGATAGCTCTGTCCATAATTTATTGCACTACCTTAATCCACTGCTATTCCTCATCTTGCCTAACATATTATTGTATACCTCTAACTGTAAAATTCAGTTTAAAGTTATAGCCATCTGTATATTATATTAATAGTACATATTCACCTGTAAATTCTGTTTATAGTAATAGCCATCCGTATATTATATTCATAGTACATATTCACCTGTAAATTCTGTTTATATTAATAGCCATCCGTATATTATATTCATAGTACATATTCACATGTAAATTATGTTTATAGTAATAGCCATCTGTATATTTATTCACTGTACATATTCACCTGTAAATTCAATTCTGTTTATAGTAATAACCATTTATCTATTTATACATATTTATATATATTCAGTGCATATCCATGTCCTGCACTTACGCAACCATTGTATGTCCTGCACTTGCTGCTATTGCACTTCTGGTTAGACCTAAACTGCATTTCGTTGCCTTGTACTTGTACTTGTGTAATGACAATAAAGTTGAATCTAATCTAATCTAATCTAATCTAATCTAATCTAATATCAACTGCAACTGCATATCAACATGCTAAAACTACCCATAACACAATATCAACTGCATATCAATATACTAAAACCACTCATAACACAATATCACTGCATATCAACATGCTAAAACCACCCATAAAACAATATCACCGCATATCAATATGCTAAAACTACCCATAACACAAGAGGCATCTTCGCACGTAGCACGGCAATTTACGCAGTACTCGTTCCATATCTAAGGGAACCGAGGTTACGTTAGTAACCGAGTACGTTCCCTTGCGATACTACACGAGTATTGTGTTGTTCATCTTATTAATTTAAATAAGACAAGACGCTACAGGGATAATATACTCAAGCCATGCTATGTAAGATGACGACTCAAAGTAATAGTCATACATCAAAACCCCATTACCAGGACCTCTAGGGGTCTAGTTTATGAATGAGGCAGGGGATATAACAAGACACATAAGTGCAATAGTTTATGCAGAAACGACCTGCTATTGAAGCGCAGGGACCTCTAAATTATAAAATATAACAAATGTGGACGATGAGGCCCAGCCAACCGCCGCACAGATGTCATCAATGGAAACGCCAGATGACCATGGCTATGAGGAGGCCATGCTTCTCGTGGACTGTGCTCTGACTCCCAAGGGACATTGAAGGCCCAAGGAGGAGTACGCAAGAGCTATGGCGTCTACTATCCATCTAGATAGTCTAGGCTTTGTGACCAGAAGACCTTTCGTGCGGCCACCAAAGCAAACAAAGAACTGCTCTGCCTGTCGAAAAGAGGTGGAGCGATCAATGTACGTCCTCAGGGCTCTGACAGGACAGAGAAGGTTCAGCTCCTGTTCATCCTGAGAAGGAGGAAGGGCGGAGAGAACTACCATCTGCGCCATAAAAGGGGTAGATAGGATTTTTGTAACTTATCCATGTCTAGGTTTCAGGACGACCTTGGAGTCATTAGGGCCAAACTCAAGACACAAGGGCTCACAGCCTGTAAGTCTCCCACATGCTTAACTGATGCCAACGCTAGCAGCAAAGCGGTTTTTAGCATCAGGGGTCGAAGTCAGCAGTCTGGATAGTTTCAAATAGAGGACTTTTAAGGCCCCTGAGAACCACAGACATGTCCCTCGTAAGGGGACGAGGAGTGTTTAGCCTTCTGGAGCCCTTTAGGAAGCGAACAACAAGATTTGTTCCTCCTATAGACTGCCCTGATATAGGAGCATGTGAAGCTGCTATAGCCACAACATAGACTTTAAGAGTAGAGGGAGAACGGCCTCTATCCCTTAAGTCTTGAAGAAATGACAATATCTGCGATATGTCACAGTTCAGAGGGTTGTCGCCCCAGGAGGCGAAGACGGCCCACTTTGAGGCATAGAGGCGTCTCGTAGACGGGGCTCTGGCCTGAGAGATAGTGTTTAAAATGTTCTCAGGGAGGCTAAGAGGCTCCCGTTGAGAAACCGCACATAAAGGTCTCACAGCCAAATTGTCCCTCTTGCTTGAGAGAGGAGGTCTCGTCTCAGAGGGATCGGCCATGGCCTCAGTTGCGATAACAGAGACAGCTCCGAGAACCATGGTTGGGTCCTCCAAAGAGGAGCCTCCCCCAAAGAGGAGCCACCAGGAGAATCTTGTATTTGTCTTCCCTGGCTCGCTTGATCACCTGGGGGATCAGAGCGATCGGGGGGAAAGCATAAAGGATGAGGCTGGGCCAATCGTGGGCCAAAGCATCCCTGGCTTTTGAGAAATATATTGAGCAGTGATGACTGTCTTCTGAGGAAAAGAGGTCGACCTCTGCCTTCCCAAAGACATCCCAAATCTTCTGAACCGAGTGGGAGTGGAGCGACCATTCCTCTGAAGGAAGGTTGCTCCGACACAGCATGTCCGCCCCTACGTTCAGTACGCCCTGCATGTGTGCTGCTCTCAGAGAGAGTAGATTGCACTGAGCCCACTCTAGGATGGTTTTCACCACAGTGAAGGAGGGTTTTGAAGAGAGACCACCCTGGTGATTTATGAAGGACACCACCGTCATATTGTCTGATCTGACTAAGATGTGGTTCCCCACCAGAAGAGGAAGAAAGACCTGGAGAGCTTGATATACAGCCATCATTTCTAGGCGGTTGATATGTAGCTCGCTTTCCAGGCGTTCCAAGCCCCGAAGGCTGGGCGGTTGTCGCACAGAGCTCCCCAACTTGTCTTGGAGGCGTCTGTGAAAACAATTTTCCTCTTGTCCATAGCACCTATGTGCCACGCCTTGCTTGAACCAGCAAAGGTTCGTCCAAGGGGCCAGGGCTGTGAGACATGCCTGGTTCACCTTGAGCGAGTGACGGCCGTGGTGCCAGGCTGAGGACGGGACCCACAGAATGAAGCAACCCCATCTGCAGAGCTGGAGATTCTGAGCTCATAAGGCCTAGCATCTTCGGAAACGTTCTGAGCGGTAGAAAAACCCGGTTGTAAATGTTTGCATGAGCTGCTGAATGGCCAGAGCGCGCTCTGGAGTGACTATGACCCTAAAAAGGGTTGAGTCTAAAGTTATCCCCAGGAATGATACATGTTGGCTGGGGGATGAGCTCTTTGCAAAATTAACCCTGAGACCCAAGCACTCTAAGTGGTTGAGAATAACAGATCTGTGGAATATAAGTTACGCCTCCGACTGGGCCAGAATGAGCCTGTCGTCGAGGTAGTTTAGAATGCAAAAAAACACCCAGCCGCTTCCATGCACTTCATAAAAGTGCGGGGGGCCAGGGACAGGCCGAACGGCAGTACCGTATATTGATATGCCACTCCCTCGAAGGCGAATCTCAAGAACTGCCTGTGATGGGGGTCTCCCAAGCGTATTTGCGGGAAGATCTACTTCAGAGTGATCATTCTGAACGAGCACTTTATTAGGATCTTGTTCAAATGTCTGAGTTAGAGGATGGGTCTTAGGCTACGTTTACATGATGGTTGGCTATTTTCATAAACGGACATTTCAATCTCTCCGGTTTCAAAAATAACATTGTGCACACGTCAGTTTTCAGAAAAGTGTTCATTTACACGTACCCGTGTATATATGCCTTCAAGAGCATGCCAAACCTGTATGTGGCGGTGTAACGAGAAGCTCAAGCCCACGTAAGCCAATCAGAATCCCGAAAATAGCAACAAAGTTCTCCCACTCCCGCCAGACAGCAGTCCGCCCAGGTCGGACCCAAAACCGGCGGTGCTGGCGGTGACACAGACTGGTTCTTCGCGTTGGAGGGAGAAGTTGTTGCAAAATTGCTGACCTCCAAGCACTCATTCGTCTCTGCTCCTCGACATAATGAAGCAGCTGTATTTGCAAATGCAAACACACGAGATGAGTTTGCACCAACATAAGTGCGACTGCTACTCTGAACGCTTCCATGATCACATGTAAACATAGGTTGCACTATTTTTGACGTAGGTGCGAGCTCTGGCGCATACTGTGATGTTGGCTGCCTAAACACCTGTTTGTCTCAGTTAACATACATTTGTAAAAATAACTATGTACGTGTAAACGGGGCCTTAGACTACCAACACTATCTTGGGTCGGGGGCCCTGTCGCATCGGAGGTGGGTGGGGCCTAGCAGAGCGTGAGCGCCATCTGTGATCGGAGCTCTGCGCTGGTTTGGTGGCTGGCGACCTGTCCCTCGGTGTCTGCCATTGAGCTGACACTGGTTTTTGTCATCTTTGTGGCGTGCAGAGCCAGATCTGTGACATTGCGCAGCTCTCTGCTCTCGTGTCCAGCCTCATCCAAGTCCTGTAGTAGCTTTGCTTGATTCACTTGGAGTATCGCCATAGAGTGTAAAGCAGCTGCTGCCTGGCCATTGGAGGAGTAAGCACGTCGTCCAGCAATGGCCGAGGTGGTGCGGCAAGGTTTGGCTGGGTGAGCGGCCTTGGTTTTCCAGCCAATAGTGGCAGGCGGGCACACGTGCGGCCACAGCTTCCTCGAGAGGAGGCAGCTTCTCATAACTCTTCTGCCCAGCACCGTCGACAGGCGTGAGAACGTGAGAGGCAGAAGAGTGAAGGCAGGTTGAGTATGGTGTATGGTGAGTATTGAGGTATGAGTATTGAGTACGTTGGTCTGGATGAGAGAAATGGACGGGAGGAGAGAGCGAGCCTCGAGGAGAGAGCGAGTCAAGCGGGGGCTGAGCCAACATGATATCGCCCTCGTCTGAGCGCTGAGATCCTCTGCCCTGCTGTTTTTTCCTCGCAGGTTTCCGGAGGGTGTGAGGGGCTGGGTCACATTCTGAAAAGAACACTATCCGTGAGTGCAGAAAGGCGAGACTCATACTCTCGCAGTGAGAGCAGGTCGAATCAGCGAGCGCGGCTTCTGCGTGGGACTCGCCCAGACATTGCACGCACTCACTGTGCCCGTCATCAACGTGTAGAGGGGCTCTGCACGTGCCACAATCGTGGCGTGACATTTGCAACAACGTTGCAGAAAATGAGCTCTTTCTCTTAAAGCTCTTTTTAAAATTATACACCGAAGTACACTCATTTGGCTGCAGGCGGCTCGTGGGCGGAGCGCTGATCACGCTGTCATACAACGGCGCGAGAACAGGGCTGCTTGAGAGTGGCGGTCTGATACGGCGGCTGTAGATCAGGTGATCAACACTGCACGTGATTGGCGGTTTGAGCGGCGAGCTGAAGAGCTGAGAGTGCTGAGGCTGCTCGAAGCATTGGCTGCGCGAGCTGTTTGAGAGCAGCGAGCTGAAGAGAGTGGCGAGTAGGGAGGCGGGCTGATCGACTGCATAAAGTCGAGAAGATCAGTGGCGAGTCTGGCTGCTTGCAGGTGAAAGTGTCTTCAATCAGAGTTCCAACGAAGAGATTTTAGCTGCATCGCTGAAGGAGAATTAATTGATTTGCCATGGTGAAACGACCGCTTTTTTAGCCAGAGTCTCCGCCCATTTTGGCGGGCTCGCTCACCATCAATTTCTTCAACTTTTTGAACCAAAAAACTAAAAAATGGCGCATACCAACATGCTAAAATCCATAGATTATATTTATAGATGTATATTATCTGTATGAATGTAATCCAGTCTACATTCATACTACACACATTCATACTATGTAGAACATAGTTTTTTAGCGGTCGTGATATAATTACTTATTCAAAATAAGTACCTACTCAGAGTATGCGATTTTGCAGCCCTTGTCTCTATGAACTAATTGTGGAAAATATGAACTATTTATAAGTATTATTGATCATAATTTCATTAATAGACAAATAAAATAAATATCACATCAACAAATTACATGTTTTTAATTACTAGTTTTTGTGTGGTAATGGTAAATGATAAATGGACTGCATTTATATAGCGCTTTTTAACAGACCTACGGCCATCCAAAGCGCTTTACATTTTGCATCACATTCACCCATTCATACACTCATTCACACACAGAAGGTGGTGTCAGCCTTGCAAGGCGCCATCCAGCTCGTCGAGAGCAGCTGGGGTTAGGTGTCTTGCTCATGGACACCTCGGAACTTGTTCAGGTGGAACCGTGGATTGAACCACCAACCTTCCAGTTTGTAGATAACCTCCATGAACCACTGAGCCACTGCCGCCCCAATGTACAAAGTGTACCATGGTCTACCCTACAAATGTCTCCTCAATGATGCTAGTTTGTGGATAGTTGCCAGGGTGTTACTATGTGGTTTTTGGTATGTTGCTATGTGGTTGTTATGGCTATGCAGCTGATAATAGATATGTATACGTAGATGGCACATTCGACCGCTCCAGACACGTCGGAGCATCCGCCATTTTGGAACGGTCAGCGTCTTGTCACTCACAGTAAGACTCAATGATGCCCTTTCACAGATGAGAATGTGTTGGTTCTGGGGTTTATATACTTTATATTAAATACAATTATTATAGTGTCCATTTTACATGTTACATGTAGTTACTATAGTAATAACTACAGATTATGCATAATTACATGCAACTAACCCTACAACAAACCAAATCCTATAGTAAGCACAAGTAATAAATTAATATTACTCAGTACTTAAATGAATAATTACACTGTAACAAGGACACCTTCAAATAAAAAGTTTTTTTATTTTTCAAATAAAATTTTTTTTATATTTCTGTGGTACTTTTAATATTTTTACTTTTACTATGGTTTAATGTTGTGTTTTACTTTTACTTTTTAATGTTGTGTTAGCTGACACCTTCGTCTTGTTGTATTGTGTTACTTTAGCAAAATCATCTGCTGAAGTCTATAGCAGATACAGTTATTCATACATTTCAGACACTCAGTCAACTTGCTCTTGCATGTTCACAGACCGGCTTTGAGTGTTCCAATATGGCGGACGGATTAGCTATGTATAGCATAGAAACAATTTTAGTCCACAGTTCATCAGTAAATCACTAACCAATTAAAATTAAGAGTTCACATTAGGAACAGTTCCTTTTTAAAATGTTGAACAACAGTTTTAAATGACAAAAATATTAAATGATTAAAAAAAGCTCATTGTACAACTGTATAAACAAAACAAATAACACTAATTTAGTCAGTAAGAGTAATAAACTTACTCTATTCAGTTACTCAATGTGATGTCAGATGCAGTTGTTCATCCCAAATGTCTAGGCCTTGACAGCGTCCCATACAGGTAAACGTGAAGAACACGAACATCTTTGTTGATCCTGGAACAACATTCCAATCAACCGATCAGATTTGAGGGACAAGTTTACAGTTTATGTCAAGTTTAGACTTACAACCAGGGTTAGGTGCTTCTACATCAGTGTTATTCATCCATCATTTCCCTCTGATTTTAGGGACAACTAATGGGGTTAGGTTTAGGGGTAGGGATATAGGGTTGACACTAATTTTTCAGAAGTTGTTGTTCCTGGATCAACAAAATAAAATGTCTTACTTGGCAAAATCACAGTGACTGCCCGAGACAATAGGATTTTACAGCAGTTGATAATGTGTTTAACCTGTACCCTGCTGACCACCCGCATGTCCTGATTTTGACCGTTCACACCAAAGCATGATAACTATATAGATAAAGATATAGTTCTAAAAATCATATAAAGTAAAGAATAGAAGAGTTCACACCACAGCTATAAGATAACGGCACAGAGAAACAATATCATTAGAATCACTTTCAGAACGATTTTATCCAGTTGATGAACGATAAAAACAATGACAGATCAGAATCCACCCTGCTGTAATGAGCTTGAGCACTTAAAGCTAAGGTTTAGAATAAACAGAACAATATCGTCTGCTGGTGTGGACGCTAATAATATAGTTATCTTATCGTTTTTGGTGTGAACGGGCCTTTAGGCGCGTTCCTGGGTCGACATATTTTATTTATTGTCTGTCCCAAGATTTTGTCCTAACCATATTCCTACCCCTAACCCTAACCCTACACATAAGTTATCCATAAAATCCAAGGAAAATGATAGGTGAAAATGACATAAACTGTAAACTAGTCCCTCAAATCTGATTGGTTGATTGGAATGTTATTGATCTACGAACATGTTGCACCTTGTAAAATAATAACTAAAATAATAACGACAACACTATAGCTACGATAGCACTGAAAGAAATCATGTTATGAAAGGCAGACTAAATATCACAAACATCAAAATTCAGTTGTTCAGTCATAAAAAGACAAGAAGCTCTACAATGTTAAAGGGAGGTGCTGAAGTGAAAATATTACCCCTTAAAATGTAAAAATATAACTACTTCAGATTAGAGAACTGTATGTCCTTTAAATTTTCCCCAGTTGAATGGGACACTACTATGCATGTATGTAATAAATATCATGGGTCAGTCATTTAATGTATTTCAACTGTCCCCCTACCAGTGAACACCACTCACATTATTTCAAATATAATTCCAAATCTGTTATTGTTCAGATTTCCACAGGTCATTTCGTTTCTGTTTGAGGAAGACAGCGTGAACTTGTCAAGCTGACAAATGAATGTCCATACATGCATGCAAATACACACAGAGTCTTAAGGCAAAACTGTAACAGATACTCGAGTCTTTGCTGTACAAAACAAACGAGACACTGGCGTGTGTTCAAGCGCTTATTGCATGTTGTGTGTGTGTGTGTGTTTGTGCATGCTACCGCGATCTCTAGAAGTGATATGCCTGTTGTTCTTTTGCAGTCATGATTGGTAGTGCTGTAACTGTGATGACATGTGCTGCTGATATTTACTGAAGACCTCAGGGGCCGCTGCGCACATCTGGAGTCTAGACTCAGCGGCTCTACGGCCTGAGACTCCCTCACTCTCTTCCTCTCTCTCGCCGCTGTCCACTGTTTGCATAGCTGCTTGTGTTTAATTTAAATTAAAGTTGCCCCCCTTCAAGTGGTTAATTGATTCTAGCGATGAGGGACAAAGTAACTGGAGCTGAGTGTCCTCAAAACACAGAGAGAAATATTATTGTGAAGACTTACGCAAACCAGCCTGCAAGCATCTGTGTTTGCGAGAGAGAAACAATATGATTATCGCTGGAATTGTTGGACTGAGAGGAGCCATATATTTTACTTAAAGCATCCTTGTGTTTACTGAAACACTCACACAAAGGCTCTTGTTAGCTGCAGTGTATGATGAATGCCGTGTCATTGTGGGTCGGTGCGGTTGCAGAGGTCTGTTTTACCTGTTAATCTCTTTATCCCCTCCCACCCGCTCTATAGCTCACACACCGAGGGCTCCAAAACTTGACAGTAGTTTATTTTACAGACGCTCTCCGCCTTCTTCTGTCCTCCTTTTGAATTTGTGTTGAACACTAAAATCATCATGCATCATACAGCATCAGAATGGAATATAATGGAGTGAAACTTTTATCCACTGCATATTCAAACTGCAATTGTTTTTATAATATTTTTGCAATTATATTTATTTTGTCTTGTTTTCCACAAAAAATATCTCTCCTTAGACTTTTTTTTTCTTTTTCTTATTGTATTTTCTTTTATTTTATATGAACCCAAATTATCTAAATAGTTATTTATTAATTAATAATAAAAAAATATATATATTTTTTAACCAAACAGATAACCTGCTTTTCACAAAATTGTAATGAGGTTTAAACAAACAAATAAATAAATATTTAATGAATTAATGAAGTAATGAAGTAAGTTTAATGAAGTAACTATTTGCCATTTGGATCAATTGAGCTCATATAATAAATAAATAAAGAGTTTTTAAGAAAGTATCTTATGCTCTCACTTATTTGATCAAAAATAATTTTAATTGAAAATATTATTGTAAACTATTATTACAAATTAAAATAGCTGTTATATATATATATATATATATATATATATATATATATATATATATATATATATATATATATATATATATATATATATATATATATATATATATATATATATTCCTGTGGCAGAATTTTCAGGACAATTTTTTCCCAGAATTTTTTATATGAAAATGTAAGTCTTTACTATGACTTTTGATCAATTTAATGCATCATTGCATCCTTTAACTTAAAAATGTTAACTGACTCAAAACATTTTAAACGCATAAAAAAGATTTTATATATATCAAGAATATATCAGAAGATCTCAAATGACCTAATTTTTTAATAAGTTTATATATATATATATATATATATAATACTTATTAAAAATTAAGTCATTTGAGAAAATATCAATCTAATTTGCTGTTTGTACATTTTTGTATATAATAAAAGTGCACACCTTTGCAGTTTAAAACCCCTCATAAGCCTACTAGTTTTTACTTTGGTTTATTTTTTCAAATGGCCCTCATTTCTGCATTCAAACCCTCAAAATAATGGAAAATCTGGTTGAAATTATCTTTGTGTGTTTGTGAGCAAAAGAGAGAGTGAGAGAGAAGGTATAAATGAACCCCTGATTTACAGCACGTCTTTAGGTACAGCCCCTCCTTGTTCCATGTTCACCCCTTCTCTCCTTTCTCAGCCCATAATAATGGACACGGTGTTTTTACGAGAGTACCAGACCAAACCCTATTCACACTGCAGCACTGAGTCGGCACTAAATGGCTCCGTTCAGCTCACTGCTATTAAACAGCTCATAAAAACTGGCCACACAACCGCTTGAGTCACACAGATGCAACTACACGGCTCCTGATCCCAGCATGATGTGGTTTGAGACAACTATAGCTTTGCCTATTTGCCATCTAATGCATGATGCTTAGGTATCTAAAATGACCTGAATTAACCATAACCAGGTCACAATTACACTTGGGTATTAAAATCAGTCACATGAATGAAAGCGGCCTGCACACTGATAATAAAAAGATTGCCAGACTTCAAAGCTTATCACTACATGACTCCTTAACAAATAAATAAATGCAATACTGATTTGAGTTTCAATTATTTTATTATATGAGAAGAAAGACATACAAGATCCAATAAAGTACCCAACTGTGAGAAAGGTCACGTAAAAAATATTTGACCAATCAGAATCAAGTAGGCCTTTCCTAGAGAACCATGCAATGATAATAATTATTAGCACCTTCTTTGAGGGTCGTGGCAATTCAGGTTCTTTCCCACCCTGCTTGCTTTCTCTTTCTTTGCTTTTTCTTTCAGTCTGACACACTGTGAGTGAAGGATATCAAATTCCCCTGAAAGCTCTCGGACAGGTGAGCGCTGCTTTGGGTGACCTCCATCTCTCACATTACGGTGCTAAACTGCAACTCCCTGCTGTTCTCGATTACATGCGCGCACACGCACACACACACAGGTGTGATTCTTACACATCATTCTGTTTTTGTTGTCACTGAGTATCATACATCACTAAGGCCAAGAGTATTAAATTCCAGTGCCTGATCATACAAAAAGTGTTTTGTATGATCATTCATATATATATACAGTGAGGAAAATAAGTATTTGAACCAGGCCCGGTTCTAAGCACCTATAGAAGGGTGGGCTGGCAGATATCCTGGATGGGCATTTTTTTTTTTTCGCGACCCATAAACTATAGGCCTACAGCCATTTACATTCAAACAAGTCAAGCCAAGCATAAGAAAAGCCTACTTGTATACAATTGGTCATTTGACTCTATTCTCTAGATGGCACAAATTCATCTCAGCACTTTTCCACACAAACGCTTTTGATTATTGATGCGTATTCGCAACATTCTGCACTAATTTGATAGCTAGATCTATATATGGGAGGCTAATTAACTGGTTAACCAACCAACAAGAATTTTAACCAAATAATCGTTTGGTTGAAAAAACCCCCCACAAAACCCAGGTAAGTCATGTATAAGTCACATTTGATTGCATTCAGAAATAATACCTGTAAAAGTACTACAAACATTATAAACACTACAAACATAGCTATAGGTTCTTTTATTTCCCCTCACTCCACAACAAATTGTAACGAGTAGGAATATGGTGTGGCCCCTTTAAGAGCTGCGCTCCCTGTTGAACTGCCTGCGCTGTATGTGCGCTCTGCGCCTCCAGCACTCCCATGTATGCGGGTTATTTTCTGTTGCTCAAATCAAGTTGTTTTGTTGATTAAGTAATGCTAGCGTTTGTGACGGACTGTTACTCGAGTTTCACGGGGAATAAAGTGGAGCTGAGAAATGTCCATCGCCTCCATGTCTACAATAGCCTAACTCCAGTTAAGTGAGCCATCTCGATTTTCCTCTGGACACAATGCGTTACAACATCCTTTAAATGTAGGCCTAATGGTATTCAGAACAGATCAATAATTAAAAAATATAAGTATATATATACAGTGCCCTCCACAATTATTGGCACCCCTGTTAAAGATGTGGTCGTGGACTTCTAAAAATTCTCCTTTTTTTTAAACAACATAGAACCCAAATGCAAAAAAAGACAAAAATCCAACCTTTCATTTTATTACATTACTTTGGTGGTAAAAAAAAAAAATCACACATTTAGAAAAAAAAAAACTTGAAATCATGTGTCCCACAATTATTGGCACCCCTGATGTTAATACTTTGTACAACCCCCTTTTGCCAACAAGACAGCACTTAATCTCCTCCTATAACATTTCACAAGATTGGAGAACACAGAGAGAGGGATCTTTGACCATTCTTCTTTGCACAATCTTTCTAGATCATCCAGTGTCCTGGGTCCTCTCTTATGCACTCTCCTCTTTAGCTCGCCCCACAGGTTTTCAATTGGATTGAGGTCTGGGGACTGAGATGGCCATGGGAGGACCTTGAGTTTGTGACTGCTGAACCATTTTTGTGTAGATTTTGCCACATGTTTTGGATCATTATCCTGCTGAAAGACCCAATGACGACCCATCTTCAGCTTTCTGGCAGAGGCCATCAGGTTTTTATTTAAAATGTCCTGGTAGTGCAAAGCGTTCAGAATGCCATGCACCCTAACAAGGTTCCCAGGGCCTTTGGAAGAGAAACAGGCCCACAGCATCACAGATCCTCCACCATACTTCACGGTGGGCATGAGGTGCTTTTCGGCATACTCATCTTTTGTCTTACGCCAGACCCACTTAGAGTGTTTGTTGCCAAAAAGCTCAATCTTAGTCTCATCTGACCAAAGCACACGATCCCAGTTGAAGTCCCAGTACCGCTTAGCAAACTCCAGACGTTTACGTTTGTGAGTGTTAGTGAGAAAAGGCTTTTTTCTTGCATGCCTCCCAAACAGCTTGTTGGCATGTAGAGAGCGTCTGATGGTTGTTTTGGAGACTTTGTGACCCCAAGATGCCACTCTTTGATGCAATTCTGTGACAGTGAGCTTAGGACATTTTTTTACTTCTCTTACCATCCTCCTCACTGTGCGTTGTGGCAAGATAAACTTGGGACCTCTTCCAGCCTTGTTTGTCACTGTTCCAGTTGTTTTAAACTTCTTAATGATTCCTCTGACTGTAGATACGGGTAAGTTAAGGCGAGTGGCTATTTTCTTGTAGCCATTGCCTGACTTATGAAGGTCGACACACATCTGCCTTACTTGAATGGTGTGTTCTCTTGTCTTTGCCATGTTGACAAATGGGTAAGAGAATTAGGCCTCTGTGTCACGTAATATTTATACCCCAGGGAAACAGGAAGTCATGAATTACTAATTAAAAGTTCCTAGATACCCTGACCAACTTTAGCAACTACAGAAAAATATATTTAAAAAAAAATCAATAAAAATTTTCAGAGGAATTGTTAGGGGTGCCAATAATTGTGGGACACATGATTTCAAGTTTTTTTTTTTTTTCTAAATGTGTGATTTTTTTTACCACCAAAGTAATGTAGTTAATGTAACTTGTACTTTTTCTCTTTTTTTTGCATTTGGGTTCTATGTTGTTTAAAAAAAAAGGAGAATTTTTAGAAGTCCACAACCACATCTTAAACAGGGGTGCCAATAATTGTGGAGGGCACTGTATATATATAAAACCAAAACGAAATTAATGAGAATCTGAAAGTAACCAGCGCTCACGATTATTTATTATAGGCTTTGTTCACTCATGTCCCAATACTGATGGAAAAATCATCCTCTTCACATGCGCACAAATGTGAAAACATAAAATAGCCTACTCCGTCATTTTGGTCATCCAGATAATAAGAGTAGGACATCGTTCAAAACTGCAAAGTGTTTACTTACATTGTGCTATTGTAAAATAAAGAAAACATGCACTGTTGCAGTTTTTCTTTCTTTTTGTTAATCTGTTAATTATTTAAGTCAAATATATTTCGCGAATTTATTCCTTTTATATGCCTAGACTGATTTAATGAAAACAAAATGATTATTTTTTATTTTTAATGTAGGCCCTAACTCTAATGTAGCTCCTTTTTTAAAATCATCCTGGCGACCCGCCCAAGACCGGTGCGCACGCATCTCTTCCATACTTCTGCAGAGTTCGTGCATGACGCGGCTTTATAAACGCGGCACTCATTTAAAAAAAGAAAGAAAGAAAGAAAACATTTTTAAAAAACTTGTCTCTATACCTGCATCGCGTTTTTAACCGCACAAAGGCGTCCTGCGTGAATGGCCCTAAACTGATTAAAAGATAAACAGCGCATTTTTATTTCAGTGCTGTTATTTAAACAGTCAGCTTGCCTCGTAGCCTACATTCAGTTTAACAGCATCAACAGAAGCCCAAGAGGGCAAGGGTTCAACTGAACTATGCACTTGCATTTGAAACACTTACCGGTAGCTACATTATGTTCTAGCTCTGTCCATGCAATAAATATGCAATAAATGCACGTTCTTAAATGAGCGTGCATTTCAACTTGGCATGAATAAATAAATAAAATCAGAGATGCATATTAATATTTACATGATACATATTCACGAATACAACATCTCGTAATTACCTTAATACCACGCAAATATTTCTGCGCGTTTTCGTTCGTGTGACTGCAGCCTCTGCTTTTCTGCTACAGACTGAAGCGCGTGCGCAACGCTTATTTTCAGTTAATAAAGTAAAAATATCTGGTGTTATTTTTGTGATTGTTTGGGGCATTCTACAGCCCTTCATCAAAACTTTCAACACCGAGCCCATCTCAGATTGTTTTAATCAATGCACAAATAGTAAAAACAAATGAACACTATCAGTTCCTAAATTCTGATTGGGTGGGGAAGGCAGACGTTTGGGTGGGCTCAGCCCACCCCTGCCCATGCCTAGAGCCGGCCCCGATTTGAACTCCCTGCTATTTTGCAAGTTCTCCCACTTAGAAATCATGGAGGGGTCTGAAATTGTCATCGTAGGTGCATGTCCACTGTGAGAGACATAATCTAAAAAAAAAAATCCAGAAATCACAATGTATGATTTTTTAACTATTTATTTGTATGATACAGCTGCAAATAAGTATTTGAACACCTGAGAAAATCAATGTTAATATTTGGTACAGTAGCCTTTGTTTGCAATTACAGAGGTCAAACGTTTCCTGTAGTTTTTCACCAGGTTTGCACACACTGCAGGAGGGATTTTGGCCCACTCCTCCACACAGATCTTCTCTAGATCAGTCAAGTTTCTGGCCTGTCGCTGAGAAACACAGAGTTTGAGCTTCCTCCAAAGATTCTCTATTGGGTTTAGGTCTGGAGACTGGCTAGGCCACGCCAGAACCTTGATAAGCTTCTTACAGAGCCACTCCTTGGTTATCCTGGCTGTGTGCTTCGGGTCATTGTCATGTTGGAAGGCCCAGCTTCGACCCATCTTCAATGCTCTAACTGAAGGAAGGAGGTTGTTCCCCAAAATCTCGCAATACATGGCCCCGGTCATCCTCTCCTTAATACAGTGCAGTCGCCCTGTCCCATGTGCAGAAAAACACCCCCAAAGCATGATGCTACCACCCCCATGCTTCACAGTAGGGATGGTGTTCTTGGGATGGTACTCATCATTCTTCTTCCTCCAAACATGTTTAGTGGAATTATGACCAAAAAGTTATATTTTGGTCTCATCTGACCACATGACTTTCTCCCATGACTCCTCTGGATCATCCAAATGGTCATTGGCAAACTTAAGACGGGCCTTGACATGTGCTGGTTTAAGCAGGAGAACCTTCCGTGCCATGCATGATTTCAAACCATGATGTCTTAGTGTATTACCAACAGTAACCTTGGAAACGGTGGTCCCAGCTCTTTTCAGGTCATTGACCAGCTCCTCCCGTGTAGTTCTGTGCTGATTTCTCACCTTTCTTAGGATCATTGAGACCCCACGAGGTGAGATCTTGCATGGAGCCCCAGTCCGAGGGAGATTGACTGTCACGTTTAGCTTCTTCCATTTTCTAATGATTGCTCCAACAGTGGACCTTTTTTCACCAAGCTGCTTGGCAATTTCCCCGTAGCCCTTTCCAGCCTTGTGGAGGTGTACAATTTTGTCTCTAGTGTCTTTGGACAGCTCTTTGGTCTTGGCCATGTTAGTAGTTGGATTTATACTGATTGTATGGGGTGGACAGGTGTCTTTTATGCAGCTAACGACCTCAAACAGGTGCATCTAATTTAGGATAATAAATGGAGTGGAGGTGGACATTTTAAAGTTCTTTGAGGGTCAGAATTCTAGCTGATAGACAGGTGTTCAAATACTTATTTGCAGCTGTATCATACAAATAAATAATTAAAAAATCATACATTGTGATTTCTGGATTTTTTGTTTACTTTATGTCTCTCACAGTGGACATGCACCTACGATGACAATTGCAGACCCTTCCATGATTTCTAAGTGGGAGAACTTGCAAAATAGCAGGGTGTTCAAATACTTATTTTCCTCACTGTATATATAGTGTTTTGTATGATATATACATTTTTTTTATGATCATTCATATATATACAAATATATACCAAGCATGGGGTTGGCAAGATTTTTTAATGCTTTAAAAGAATAAAAAAACACAGAAAAACTAATATTGTGTTTATTAAGTATTACTACAATTCAAAAGAACTGTTTTCTATCTGAATATATATTAAAATGTAATTTATTCCTGCAATGACAAAGCTGAATTTTAAGCATCACTACTCCAGTCTTCAGTTTCACATGATCCTTCAGAAATCATTCTAATATGCTGATTTGCTGCTCAAAAACATTTCTTATTTCAATGATGAAAACAGTTGTGCTGCTTTTTTTGTTGTTGAAACTATTTGTTAGGCTTATTTGATGACTAAAATGTGCAAAACACCACCATCAACATCATGCGTACTTGCTAAATAAAATAACTAATTTCTATTAAACCAATCAATGATACTGTATAATCTTAACATTTTAAGCACTTTTTGTAAATGTGCCTTGTTTTAATTGTCATTTTTTCAATGTTATCACTTTCTGTGCATTTTATATTATTAATATAAAACTTAAAGACCTCATGGTGCCAATATTTTGATCAATAATATTAAATATTTTCACTGACAATATATTTCACTCTTCTCACTCCAGATGCTTTAGTAGTAATTTGATACTAGCTTCATTGTGAGCCAATGTAAAGAGGTACTGATATAATAATATTATTTTTATATCACATAATCTAAAGGACACATTGAGCAAAACCAGTCCTGTTGGACTCTCGGTGGGTAGTTGAGAGAGTAAAATACCTACTACTACACACAAAAGACCAACAAAAGATTCTAATGTGCTCCTCAAGGAACCAGTATATAATTACCTGTCTGCAACAACCACACATTTGAAAGACAACAGAAGTTTTACAAAGTGATGGAAAAACAAATCAGAGGGAAAGCAGAGAAAGAGTAAGTGGGGGAAAAGAGAGGAAAAATAAATAACATAAAGTTGATCTATGTAATCATCCTAGATAGGACAACCATGCTATTGTGGTCAGACTGGAACACTTGTGCTGAGGAAAAACCTCAAACAGTTTTCATGGGCTTTTTAACGTGCTCTTATGAAGCACCTGAACTTTTCAGGTCTCACTGATGCATGAAATGATACTGACACATTCATTTTAAAGAGAGTCAAAGGATTGTTTTTTTTGTGCCACATTCAAAAGTCAATACGTTTAAGCAGACAAACGAGGAATAGTAGGTTGCATTGTAAATGGCAGTTTTAATCACTTCAGAGATTAGATATTTCTTCCTTCACCTGCAGTGACTCAGAAGTTAATACTTCTCTTGTGGTTTTCCTCTATCTCCATCAGGGTTATGTAACACCGAGAGGGCAGTGTGTGCGTGTGTGTGTGTTCCAACCAGGTGCAACCATTCATTTCTGTCAGTCACACTATTTGTGATATATGTGCAATGGCCAGGCTGGATATCACTAGCAAATGTTATCTAGTACAGATCATTTACAACAAAGACTTGAGTATAATGGAACAACATTCTATTAGAACTAAGGTTCTGTTCCTGGCTTCTGATTGGCTAATACAGTTTTCCAGCAGTCACCTGTTCATCGTTATTTTTGTTGTGTAGTAACGCCCTGTCAGGGATTTCACTTTCAGCAGAATACATTTTCTCCATACAATAACGTGTTAAATCTGTGTTCTTATTATTTTATTAAGCACCAAATAAGGTATTTGAGGTTGCGCTATTTAACCAAAACATTTGCAGGCTACAACCACTGAACCGACAAAATTATATACAATATAGCGCAATTTCTAGTGTCGTATTGCTTAAATATAATGCAACAAATCCTTATCCGTTTTTCCACCATGAAGAGACTTTATAACTGGTCTCCCGCTATAAAGTAAAGTCTTTTGGCGCCATCTGGTGGCACATAGGTAGCGTTTTCATGTTTTATGGGGACTTTCCATAGATATAATAATTTTAATACTGAACAAACTCTATACTCTATCCCCTAACACCTTAACCTACCAATCACAGAAAACTTTCAGCATTTTTACAAAAACAAAACAAAAAAACAATCGAATTTAGTATGATTTATAAGCGGTTTTCTTCATGGGGACAAAAGAAAATCCTCATAAGGTCCAAAAAATTTCATAAAGTAGGGTTTACCAGGACACACACACACACACCTGGTTTACAATCTTTGTGGGGACTCTCCATAGACATAATGGTTTTATACTGTTCAAACTGTATATTCCATCCACTTTAACTCTACCCCGAGACCTACCCATCACACAAAACTGTCTACATTTTTCCTCATGGGGACCTCAATTTAGGTCCCCACGGTGACACGAGTCCCCATGACTCTGTGTGCATTTAGGTTGAAGTCCCTACCGGGATAGAAAAACATACACATGCGCACACACACTAAGACGCACATTAATGGAAGTTTGAAATAACAGTTGTTTAATTGTATGTATTTGAAAAAAAGCAATGTTCCAGGTAACTTTCTATGGTCTGAATATAATATTTTTATATTCTGTGCCATTGCAACATCACATATAATTTATAACAGTTGAAAGTCACATTGTGTGCAATATGTACTGTGCCATCACAGCAGTCACTAGTGGTGATGCATGCTTGGATTGTATGCACCTTGGTTGTAGTGAAAACTGCTAGTTTTATGCAGGAGGGTCGAACAAACATAAACATAAACAAGTGCTGATGGTCTTAATGTCCAGGACACTGATCATCATGGGTAATTGACATTACATTTAAAAATAAATTTGTCACACCTTCATTTCAAATGATGTAGTGAGGCAAAATGTGATCAAACACAATAAAGTAAAATAAAAATGAAAAATTGTTAGTGAACAGTTTCATGACATTTTTTCCTTAAACATTCAACCATGAAATGTCTATGGGCATTTTATGCATCAACTATTTTATCCAGTGTCATTGGTTGACATGCTGAGAATAGTGCAGCTCCTCACACTGAAATATAAACGACATGTAAGCTAGTAATTCCAGTTTTAACAAACACTTAACCAGAGAAAACATTCCTATCTTAAAGCGCTGTTCAGGTCTGTTAAGAGTACATTCCAAACCTTAATAAAAACTATATTTCCTAGCATCATCAGCAGTGACCTGACTTATAAAATATACTTCATTTACACACTGTATCCTACAAATCCCTGTCATTTTGATATAATGCGACACACAAATACATTTCTATAAAAATACCACATGAATAGCTAACTTAAATAGCATTCTTATTAAGAAAATGTGCAAGACAAAAAAATATTTCATTGTACTTTCACTGTCTCAGTTAGTGCATTCCTTGAAGAAACAATCTGTTATAATATACAATCCTTTCCTCTATCTGTGTCAAATCTCAATTCCATTAATTCCCTGAATAAGGCTCGTCTTCTTTCTGATGACTGACTATGGTATATATGAAGATGTTGTAATAGTTATGATTGTGAAAATGCATAATTGCAAACAACATTATGCTGCAACACAGACTCTGTGTGGAGGTCATCATCATTTACACAACCCATGTTTGTGTTCAAGTTCTATCAGAGAACATTCAGGTCATAGAGGGGATCTCACTGTTTAATCTTCAATAAGGCATCGTCGTCTAAAATAAATGTTTTATATATATATATATGTTTTGGCCCATATTGTTTTGGCCCTTTTTTTGCTGCCAAAACAGCCCTGACCCGTCGAGGCATGGACTCCACTAGACCCCTGAAGAAGTGCTGTGGTATCTGGCACCGAGATGTTAGCAGCAGATCCGTTAAGTCTAATAACGAATGGTTCAGGAATGGTTTGAGGAGCACAACCACGAGTTTGAAGTGTTGACTTGGCCTCCAAATTCCCCAAATCAACAATCCAATCGAGCATCATGTGCTGAACAAACAAGTCCGAACCAATGGAGGCACCACCTCGCAACTTACAGGATTTAAAAGATCTGCTGCTAACATCTTGGTGCAAGATACCACAGCACTTCTTCAGGGGTCTAGTGGAGTCCATTCCTCGACGGGTCAGGGCTGTTTTGGCAGCAAAAGGGGGACCAACACAATATTAGAAGCAATACTTGAGCGGTGTATATATTGTATATATGTTATATATAGTGATGATAAATGATGAATTCATTTTAGTCATATCAGTGGTGATTTGTCATGCAGGGGGTTGATGGGAAATGTAGTCACAACACTGATAAAGCAAGCAGGAGGTTGGGAGTCAGGGGGAGATTCTAAAAGAAAAGTTTCAGTGTCATGCAGGATTTTGGAAATTCTCCCATCTCACTCAGAAGCGGAAACAGTCATTAGCTTCGTCTGGGCAGTCATAGTTGATTCCTTCACACAATGATTCCTCAAAAAAAAAAAAAAAAAGAGATGAAGTTAAACTTCAATATAAGGAGTATCTGTATCTTTAAGTATCAGACTGCCTTCAGAACCTATATAGGCCCCTTTAGATTTAATTTAAAACACAATTCAAACTACTTTTTTTTTTTTTAAGAAAAAAGAAAAGAAAAAAAGAAAAACAATTGTCTTAAGGCATGACTTTCCTTTGAACTTTAAGTGATCACTTTATAAAGGCACTCTACAGGGAGTGCAGAATTATTAGGCAAATGAGTATTTTGACCACATCATCCTCGTTATGCATGTTGTCTTACTCCAAGCTGTATAGGCTGGAAAGCCTACTACCAATTAAGCATATTAGGTGATGTGCATCTCTGTAATGAGAAGGGGTGTGGTCTAATGACATCAACACCCTATATCAGGTGTGCATAATTATTAGGCAACTTCCTTTCCTTTGGCAAAATGGGTCAAAAGAAGGACTTGACAGGCTCAGAAAAGTAAAAAATAGTGAGATATATTGCAGAGGGATGCAGCAGTCTTAAAATAGCCAAGCTTCTGAAGCGTGATCATCGAACAATCAAGCGTTTCATTCAAAATAGTCAACAGGGTCGCAAGAAGCGTGTGGAAAAACCAAGGCGCAAAATAACTGCCCGTGAACTGAGAAAAGTCAAGCGTGCAGCTGCCAAGATGCCACTTGCCACCAGTTTGGCCATATTTCAGAGCTGCAACATCACTGGAGTGCCCAAAAGCACAAGGTGTGCAATACTCAGAGACATGGCCAAGGTAAGAAAGGCAGAAAGTCGACCACCACTGAACAAGACACACAAGCTGAAACGTCAAGACTGGGCCAAGAAATATCTCAAGACTGATTTTTCTAAGGTTTTATAGACTGATGAAATGAGAGTGAGTCTTGATGGGCCAGATGGATGGGCCCGTGGCTGGATTGGTAAAGGGCAGAGAGCTCCAGTCCGACTCAGACGCCAGCAAGGTGGAGGTGGAGTACTGGTTTGGGCTGATATCATCAAAGATGAGCTTGTGGGGCCTTTTCGGGTTGAGGATGGAGTCAAGCTCAACTCCCAGTCCTACTGCCAGTTTCTGGAAGACACCTTCTTCAAGCAGTGGTACAGGAAGAAGTCTGCATCCTTCAAGAAAAACATGATTTTCATGCAGGACAATGCTCCATCACACGCGTCCAAGTACTCCACAGCGTGGCTGGCAAGAAAGGGTATAAAAGAAGAAAATCTAATGATATGGCCTCCTTGTTCACCTGATCTGAACCCCATTGAGAACCTGTGGTCCATCATCAAATGTGCGATTTACAAGGAGGGAAAACAGTACACCTCTCTGAACAGTGTCTGGGAGGCTGTGGTTGCTGCTGCACGCAATGTTGATGGTGAACAGATCAAAACACTGACAGAATCCATGGATGGCAGGCTTTTGAGTGTCCTTGCAAAGAAAGGTGGCTATATTGGTCACTGATTTGTTTTTGTTTGGTTTTTGAATGTCAGAAATGTATATTTGTGAATGTTTCACTGGTAAAAATAAATAATTGAAATGGGTATAAATTTGTTTTTTGTTAAGTTGCCTAATAATTATGCACAGTAATAGTCACCTGCACACACAGATATCCCCCTAAAATAGCTAAAACTAAAAACCACTTCCAAAAATATTCAGCTTTGATATTAATGAGTTTTTTGTGTTAATTGACAACATGGTTGTTGTTTAATTATTAATGTTGTAAAATTAATCCTCAAAAATACAACTTGCCTAATAATTCTGCACTCCCTGTATAAAACTGCACAATTTGAAAGGTGGATTTGACTAAACAACTCAATATGCTCATCCTGGAACTATATGATTGCAGTGTATTAATAATACTTTTACTTGTTGTAATAACTTATTAAAGCGTTTGAAAAGGTAAACTGAATTCTCTAACAAGACATGTCACGACACAAGACAACTGGAAAACCTGATTCTGTTGCGTTCTGAACATTTGCACAATTCAACTCATAACAAACATGCATATAAAAACAAGAGATTGTGATCAAATCTTCCAACATAAATGCAGGTTATAAGAAAGTTGGCAGAAAAGACAACCAAGAATCAACATAAAAATCAAAAAATGTTTGTGATATCACACGTATACCAAAAAAAGAAAAAACGTTTTAAAAATGCTATGGAGTACTCACAGATGACTGCCAACCACACGAGACTGTGAGAACAGAGAGAGAAGGATGAAGTGGAAAGAGGAGAGACAAATATGGAGAAGACAACTGAAGCGTAAGGACAAGTTTGCATGTTCAGAGTAAAACATGGACATGGATCGTTGATTACTGAAGCATAACATCAGTTTGAAGACAGAGTTCACCCAAAAACGAATATTCAGTCATCATTTACTCACCCTCATGTCATTCCAAAGACTTTCCTTCTTCTGCAGGACATAAAATATGTTACACTGCTCGCTTCCATACAATGAAAGCTAATGGTGACCAGGGTAAGCATGGGATTTAAAAATTACTTATATTTTATGCAAGTAATTTTTGGTCACCATTCACTTTCGTTGTGTGGAAAAAAGCAGCTAAATTTATTCTATACTTTTTATGTTCCACGGAAGAAAGAAAGCCATACAAGTTTGGAACAAGAAGTTCCAAATAAATGATGACACAATTTTCATTTTTGGGAGAACTATTCCTGTAAGCACATGAAATAAATTGGCAACTGATTTTCTTAGGGAAACGAAGTAAACCGATTAGAAGAAAACGATTCGATTTGTACATGTTGCTGCTACAAAGACAAGTAGGATTAATGCCAATTAGAACTGTTAGCTGGTAAGTTATGAATATTGTATGATCTGTGGCATGTACCCATACAGGAAAACAAAAAAGAAGCTCAAGCTGAACAAAGAGTTAAGAACATGCGGTTACATAAAAACAAGGAACAGAAATAGAGGAGACTGCCAAACTGAAATTATTTCATGCGTTTAGCACAATCAGTACTGGTTGTGACATTCACAGGTGATTCAGAACACCAGGGTGAGGGTGGATTCATGTCAGGACATCACTGAGTCAATCGAGCCCATTTAATATTACAGGGCTTTAGAGTCTGACACTAACTTGGCTTTGCTGAAGCAGCAGTGCCCCATCTGGCGTGTCAGAGAAGTGCAGGGCAGTGGGGGAGGGGGCGAGGGGCAGCCAGGACCGGTTGTCAGCGCTGTAGAGGCGGGGTCGCTTAACCTGGTCATGACTGGAAAGTGGGGTGTAACTATTCCGCCTTAGCAGCAGAGGGGCAGAGTCTCGTCTGACTTTCCCCTGGTTTGAGATAGGAGAGACTGGCTGGGTTAAAAAGAGAGACTGCCTACACCAAGGATGTCCAATCCTGCTCCTGGAGGACCACTGTCCTGAAGAGTTAAGCTGAGCAGCTAATCAAGCTAATCTTACTAGGCATACTATAAACTTTCAGGCAGGCATGTTGGAGCTAACCTCTGCAGGGCAGTGGCCCTCCAGGACCGAGTTTGGACACCACTGGCCTACACATAGCTCATAGCATATCTTAGCACACATCTCAATAGCGAACAAGACACTGCAGTCTTCAGTCACCACAAAACAATGCAAGTAACATGCTAGCTCCAAGTAGGATAATTCCAAAGATAATCCACATTAATCAATATAAACAGACTAAAAAGTATGATAAAGGATTCCGGATTAACATTATAAAACATCAAACGTGTCTACAGCGATGAAAAACACGCCACTAAAGCACAATGTCGTTCAATGGAGCGTTCAAGCTAAGCATAACTCACAACACAAACCCACAGTTACAGTACAACCACAGGCTGCTGAGACGGTGACGAACACACAAAACTGTAGGCTACATCACAACTGTACAAATATTCTTGTAAAGCAACAACATATAGAGGGGAAGGTTGAACCTCACTCTGATGAGGTGAATAATCACAAGAGGAAGAACATTTTTAATCAAACCATTTGACTGACAGTTTGATTAAGCAACAGAGAACATAGCTTAAAGAGTGTTATAGATTAACAGGTTAACATAGATAACAATTTTGACCCATCATTCAGTTAAAAAGAACAAAAATTACATTTACAGAGATGCGCTTCGAATCGGTGTCATTTTAGAATTCTTTATATACTATTATAGTATTTATTGATATTTTGAAATAGCTTTTTAAAGTGAGATTTATACATAATCTGTAAAAAATATATAAATTTGCTTTCCATTAATGTATGGTCTGTTAGGATAGGACAATATTTGGTCAAGATACAACTATCTTGAAATTCTGAGGGTGCAAAAAAATCTAAATATTGAGAAAAATCGCCTTTAAAGTCCAAATGAAGTCCTTAGCAATGCATACTACTAATAATACATGTTTGATATATTTACAGTAGGATATTTACAAAATATCTTCACGGAACATGATTTTTACTTAATATCCTAATGATTTTTGGCATAAAAGAAAAAACAATCATTTTGACCCATACAATGCATTGTTGGCTATTACCACAAATATACACGTGAGACTTATGACTTATGGGCGACTTATGGCCCAGGGTCACATTTTATTAATTTATGTTTTATGTTATTTTACCATTTTATTTCAGTTAGTATATATAACATTTCTATTTTATACATTTTCATCTGATATTTATATTTCATTTTACTTAATTTCAGTTTTTTATTATTTTTTTTATTAACGGAAACCATTTTTAACAATTTTACACTGCTTAGAGAAGATGTCTATGTTTTTAAACCATATACGCCTTCCCTCACAGATGTGTTTTTTGCATCAGATTTTCTTCAAATGTGTTGCAATTCTGAAATTTTCTTTATGTAAACAGCCTCTTTTTGGTATCCTTGCACACTGAATGTGAAAGTTGATGTGTTACCAGTTTTACAGTTGACATATTAAAGTAAGCAATTTAACCTCTTTCCCACTGCAATGTCCACCTAAATACTTTTTGAGTCAAAATTATTTTGTGTGTTAATTGACAGCACATCACAGATGCTGTGGACAGAGTTTAAGTTGTATTAAACCCAGAAAATTGCTTTAACCAATGTTCTCAAAGAAAAACCACAAGCCTCACAGACGGCAAACATGCAGTGCTGAAATTGCGATTCCCAATCAAAAGCCTATAAGATATCAAAAGCTTTACTGTAAGAAATATAGCATGCTTGTTGTGAAGCTTCCAAAAAAATACTGGAGAAAAATCCAAATCTGAGAGATAAATGTGGCACTAATTATTTTAAAATGAATATTTAATATCCTCCATTAATATTTCATACTGCAAGAGAGAACACCACAGAAACAGATGTGGACTCACCAGTGGTCGGTCCCGATGTGTATTCACTGCCTCCACATTCAGATAAAACATTTCCACTTTGCAACCTAAAATATCATACAACATTTTCTGTGAGCAATATTTTCATGTGTATGCCTGCAAAAGTGAGGAAACAACTGTTCAACCCACCATAGGCAACAGGAGTGAGCTTCATGATAGTGTGAAGGGGACATTTCAAATAGGGGAGATCATCTGAGACCAAAGAAAAAAATAGTTTTTAGTTGATGTACATTTCTGTGATGCTAATCACTGTTGTTGCATATTCTGCTCAGTTATCTAGTTGGTTGATATATATACGATCTTGGTAAAAAATTATAAACCAATAGACAGTTTATATATGAAGCCAGGTACAGGTTTAGCATTCTTTTCAAAATGCAAATGCATCTTGCCTGCACTCTTGTCCAAGAAATAAGCTAGTAGGCAGCGCATAACCGCCTGATGGCAGACGACTAGTACATTGCCTTGTCTCTCAAGCTCCATAATCACAGGTTCCAGTCGCTGAACCAGGTCCATATACGACTACAAGAAAAGAGAGCCTTTTAAAATAGTCAGACCTTCCCACAAAAAAACCAACAAACCTACAGAGAGTTAGAAGAGACATACTCTGAAGAACTGTAACAAAGTGAAAAGTTCATGACATGCTGTACCTCTCCTCCTGGATATCTGTAGTGGTACTTGTCCTGATCCCTTAAAGCAAACTCTTCTGGGAATGTGTTCTGGATCATTTCATAGGTCATCTCCTCACATACACCCTGTTTCAGAGCACACATTGCTTATGAATGAACATACAATACATAAAAACTGCATGTAATCTCCGCTGGGACCTGGCAATACTAACGGCATCTATCTCATTGAGGATTTTCCACTGTTCATAGGGAACACCCAGCTCCTCAGCTGTCTGGATGGTTCTCCTTAACTGGCTGGTCCAAACCTTCAAGTCGGACAGCTTATGCTCCTCAATAAACCCACGCAGGGACCTCGCAAACTACACGCGAAGGAGAGAGAAAGTCAAGCATCTTCTGATGAATAAGCACTATAAAGTCAGCAATGAATGAGTTCAGACCTGTCTCCCTTGGGGGGAGAGTTCAGAGTCTCCTCCGATGCGGCCCTGGACGTTGTGCTCACTTTCTCCGTGCCTGCAGAGGTAGATGGAGTGCGAGTGTACGTGGATGTTCATTAGGTAGTAGACAATCTTGCTCTGGATGTAGTCCTGAACACGGTTTACCAGGAACCGACGGCCAACATTCATTACCTTGATAAAGGACAGGTCCCTGGGAAAAAAAAAAATATCTTAAAATCTAAAGAGCCCCTCGGATATTACCTTTCATGTAGTGTGTAATACAGCTGTTTGTGAATGTAAAAGGTCTGCAAAGTTCCAAAGATCAAAGTGCATGATAAACGTTAGTTTATTGTCTCCCAAACTAAACTGAACTGCCTGAAACGAGAAATTAACATTAACTCCAGTCTTACTTCATGCACAAACCTATGTAGGTTTGTAACAAATTCGCATAATGACAGCCTATGGTCTTCATTGGCTGCCCGCAAACAATGTCTACTTTAACTTAGTTGAGACCTGGAAGAGTTTGGTTTGTGTTGTCTTGTCTTATCGTCGACATGTCGAGAAGACACTGTTTTCTGCTCTGCGAGAGGACTCAGGCTCGTATTGATACGGTAAAACCAATGGCAGTTACTGTTCGTATCACTGTGTGTACAAAGTGCTGAGGAAGCCTCTGGAGCTGAAATTCAAATATGGTAATGGGAGTTTCGCTTTAAACTGTAGGCTCGGGTAACTCCACTGCTTAAGAAACCCACATTAAACTCATCACTCATAGATAACTACAGACCTGTTTCTCTCCTACCATTCATAGCAAAAACCATTGAACGAGTTGTTTTCAACCAGGTTTCATCCTTCCTATCACAGAATAATCAGCTGGACATCAACCAATCAGGTTTCAAAAGGGTACACTCCACAGAGAATGCACTATTGTCGGTCACTGAAGCCCTGCGGATAGCTAAAGCTGACTTCAAATCATCAGTCCTCGTCCTGCTCGATCTATCTGCGGCCTTTGACACGGTCAATCATCAGATTCTTCTGTCCACCCTCTCATCACTGGGCATCACAGGGACTCCACTCCTTTGGTTTGAGTCCGATCTCACAGGTAGGTCTTTCAAGGTTGCCTGGAGAGGAAAGGAATCCCAAGGGTCCTCTCCTCTTCTCCATCTACACTACTTCATTGGGACCAATCATTCAGGCACATGGCTTCTCATACCACTGCTATGCTGATGACACTCAGCTCTACCTTTCATTTCACCCAGACGACCCCACAGTAGCTGCACGAATCTCCAGCTGTCTGGCTGACATCTCTGCATGGATGAGAAAACATCACCTGCAGCTCAACCTGGCAAAGACTGAATTTCTCATCTCCCCCGCCAGTCCCACCATACAACATGACTTCACCATCCAGTTAGGTACATCCTTGGTTTCCCCATCAAAGTCAGTCAGAAATCTTGGAGTAACATTTGATGACCAGCTGTCCTTCAGAGAACACATTTCTAAGACAGCTCCCTCATGCCGGTTTGCGCGCTACAACATCAGGAAGATTAGACCGTTCCTAACGCTTCTGCGCTTCTGGTTGGACTCCCCTCTTGTGCGATCCAAACACTTCGAATGATCCAGAATGCAGCAGCACATCTGGTCTTCAACGAGCCCAAAAGGACCCACGTCACACCTCTCTTCATCTCCCTGCACTGGCTACCACTCGCTGCTCGCATCAAGTTTAAGGCACTGACGCTTGCATACAGAGCCACCACGCGCTCAGCTCCTGCTTACTTTGACTCCATTCTACAAATCCACACCCCCACCAGAAGCCTTCGCTCAGCAAAGGAACGACGGCTTGTGGTACCATCACAGAGGGGAAAAAAGATCCCTTTCCAGAACATTTTCATTCAACGTTCCCAGCTGGTGGAACGATCTTCCCAACACCATCCGAAACGCAGAATCATTGACATCATTCCAAAGGCAACTTAAAACTCAGCTCTTCCGTGAGCACTTAACCTCATTAAAAAAAAACAAAAAAAAAACACTTTCCTTTCCTCTTTCTCTTCCTCCCTCCCTACTCTAGCCTGTGCTACACTGAGCAATGTACACGGTCTCAGGATTTCAGGCTCTTCATGACCAATTGCTTCATGTACCCCCAAGTTGTAAGTCGCTTTGGATAAAAGCGTCTGCTAAATGCATAAATGTAAATGTAGACCAATCAAAACAGATCTGACCAATCAGAGCAGAGTAGACTCTCGAAAAGGAGAGGTTTAGAGAGTCCATCTAACCATTTCAGACACTGTGAGAAAAGAAGTGATGTTGCATTGTATATTATGAGAAAATTTAAGTATTTTTTTTACCTTGGATGCATGTAAACCTATTGTAGGAGACCTCCAAAAACAAAATTAGGAACCTTTAAAATAGCATAATAGGGCACTTTGAAGCAAAAATAGATTTATTCCAAAGAAAATGCTGTGTCTATTTTCAAAACATTCTTACTTGTCATATTCATCAGGATCTAGTGGTTGGTAAGTGACTTTATAACATTCAATGCGTTTCAGGAAATCACCCATGACTCTCTCTCTGTGTCTTTCTGGATAATCTGGACTTGAAACCTTGACTTCCTGAAGAAAAGGCGCATAAGAGACAACTGTTGAGAAAATAATGAACAATGAATGAGCAAACCAAACAAAAATCACAACATACCAGAATGTTAGCGGCAATAACCTCTGGATCATCACATACAGACTCCACAAAAAACACCTGCAAAGATAAACACACAGATATAGGAAAATTATCATCACACATCACTTCCACACAAAGATAACTCATCTTATGAACATTTAAATTGCACATTTGGCTACCTTGTATGCATTGTCCTGTACAAAATTTAATATGAGATCCCGCCTCTCCCGGGTTGTGTTTGTGGCATCAAATACCTTAAAAGGGGGGACAGATTGATGAAAATGTCACATGATTATCTATATATTTATGAAATACTCATTACTATTCTTCAACACTCCAAACCACATTAAAGTAAATAATTGATGTAAACAGAGAAAAAGGGAACCCTTACAGCTATTTGTCCACATTCCTCATTAAAGTAGGTCTTGACATCTTGCAGAGCCACCAAGGCACACTGTCTATTTGGGATGCAAATATAGTCATTATGATTGATTAAAAATGGAAAAATGCAGCAGTTCTCAGGAAAAACACAAACTATCCTGTCAGATATCACTGATGTAACCTTCAGGAAATGTGTTGAAACATCTTTTATGTTTTCTGCCATCATATTAGTCTAACTGGTTAATGTTAGTTTCTAGTTATACATTATTATTACATATACACTATTATCACTGTAAAGAAAGAAAGTCGTACAGGTTTGGAACAACATGAGGGTGACACAATGACACAACTTTCATTATTTTGGGGAAACTCTTCCATTTAATCACACACAAAAGATATAATCCTACTTCCGTATCTTCATGGCTTCCTCATTGTCATGTCTGAAGAAATCATAGGACTTGTATGCTTTAACCGCTTCCCTCCGGTACACACCAAGATTAAACACTGCACAATGAACCAATAAACAAGAAATGATGGTTAATCTCTACATTGTCTTGTTTAGTTTTTGCACAACTGTACTGCATCAAGGTGAATCATTATGTATGAAAAGATGGAACAGGTCAAGTCAAAACCGCTGACTTCAGTTACAGTGATTAATACACTTGTATTGTGGGTCATGATGCATTCAAGAGAGATTGAGTTGAAAGAGGCCATATCACACCCGTTTTACAAAGTATTGATTTATGTACTAGAATAGGTCTTCATAATTGAATAAAAAAAAAAAAACATTATTTTTTAAATATATTATACATTGTTGCAGCACCTCTTTTCCCAGTCTGTCATTAAAGGGGTGGTTGATTATGATTTAACTTTTAGTTAGTTAGTTTTAGTTAGTGTGTAATATTGCTGTTTGAGCATAAACAACATCTGCTAAGTTACGACGCTCAAAATTCAAAGCAGAGGGAGATATTTTATTTTATAGAACTTACTTTTTAAGGACTACAACAAACGGCTGGTAGGGACTACAACGAGCTTCTTCACGGGTTAGTGACATCACTAACCCTAAACTAACCCGGGAACACGCAACAAAGGCCATGTTGAGAAGATGACAACATAAGTTATAACCATAATTAAACTAAACTACACCTGTTCTATCTTCATGCAGCATATAATTCTCTGCCTCCGCAGGCAACATTTCCAGACCATTTCATGACAGAACGTGCGAATCGAAGACTTGAAGAAAAGCTACATAAATTCATCAACTAACCATTCATAAACATCCTGTCTCAATCTACATGTTGTCACTTCTTCTCGAGTCTCTCCATTATTGTCCGACTCCGGTTTGATCATAAAAGGATGAAAAGTTTTGGACATTTTCAGTGCGTGTCTCTGTGAGGTAATCGGAGCTGCTAATATGAGCTCTTGAAGCTCCGCCCTCTTCCTGAATCAGCAACTAATTTGCATTTAAAAGGACACGCCCAAAAACAGCGCGTTTTTGCTCACCCTCAAAAAGTGATAATTTTAACATGCTATAAAAATTATCTGTGGGTTATTTTGAGCGAAAACTTCACATACACTTATTTTACATCTTGTAAAAAGGGACATAATAGGACGCCCTTAACACTGTTCAGTTCCTGTATTTACTGCTGCCTTCACATGCTATCGGAAATGTATTAATTCCCACTTCTGAAGTCGTGATTACAAGCTCGTTGCATTGAAGTGAGTGACTACAAATGCCGTTCATGCTCAATTTTTAATTAGGAAACTCGTATTTACGACACTTCCGACGTGAAGACAGCATGAGAAGCCCTACTACCAAAAAGCACAATGTGCTCTGATTGATTGGCAGGACAAGTTTGTTGTAACTGGTCAACCTCTTCCAGTGTGTTTCGGAAATGTTACACCACTTATTTTTTTGCGCATGCCTTGGGCTTTATTTAAATGAGGGATATTCTGATGTGTACATTCCTAGAAGAAAACTCAAGACTACAATCGAGGCATTTCAGGGAGTTCAGAAACAGTGCTTACTAATATAGAGAATAACTCTCTTTGCAGTGACTTTGTAACTCTACAGATCTTTTTCATGCTCAAACAGCAACATTACACACTAAAGAACATTGAAAATGTAAAAAAGCATAATAGGTCCTCTTTAAATGTGTTGGTTGCCAACGCAAGTTCAAATTTAACCTCTCTATATATATGGAGCTTTTAAAATTGGAGACATATGATATTTATAGTGAGTGTCATTTGATATGTTGCAACTGTCTAAATCCAGCTGCCCACTCACCCTTTGTGGGAACGCCTATCCAGTTGAGGTAGCGTGTGAGTTTCTTCGACATGTATGTCTTGCCTCTGGCAGGGAGGCCGATCATGACAATTAATGTGGGGGAGTTTGTCATGTAAGACGCCCATGCTGTGGTCAGACAAAACATGAAAAAAAAAAGACAGACAGTGACACGAGCTGCATCTTGGGCTGGAGGAAGTTACCGTCTCCAGTACTATCAATTATAATCTGCCAAATATAAAATACTAAAATTCACATACCAACACCAACAGCATCTGCACCAAAAATTACATAAAATCAAACAACACAATTACTTCATGCCTGATGCATGACAGAATGTATGAGTTTGCACTTTTTTTGGGGGGGTTTATTGTACTTTCCACAACTACAATACAAAATAAGACCTGAAACTGTGACTTTTGACACCTTGTATCAAGGTTGTAAAGATTTTTTTGAAAGTAGTCTCTTGTGGTCACTATTATTATTATATATACAGTAAAAACAATAATATTGTAGAATTATATTACAATTTAAAATGGCTGTTTTCTATTTTAATATATTTTAAAATGTAACTTATTCCTGTGACGGCAAAGTCAAATTTGATTCATTACTCCAGTCTTCAGTGTCACACGATCCTTCAGAACTAATTTTAATATGCTGATTTGGTGCTCAAGTTATTATTATTAACAATGTTGAAAACAGTTGTGCTGTCTAATATTTTTGTGGAAAATTTTTCTGAATTATTTGGTGAATAGAAAGTTCAAAAGAACAGCAATTTTGTAACATTTTAAATGTCTTTACTGTCACATTTGATCAATTTTAATGTGTCCTTTTTTAATAATATGGACCATTACATTTCTTTTTAGACTACTATTAAATATAAATGTTTCTATTAGATATTTCTAAGATCTAGGTATGCATTTTTTTCCCAAATGAAAATATTAGGTATAACATTACCTCAGCAATTTGATAATGACTGGGGAAAAAACCCTAAACAAATGTGTCTCCATCTTGATCTGCCATTTGAAACCAGCATAACAGACAATGCATATCTAAATAAAGGGAAGCACAGTAGGTAGGCCTATATTTCTAATCTAGTCTGACAGTGAACTTCTGTTTCGCAGCCTCAGTGACAGCTGACACTATAAGAAGGGCAACTGTTATATGACTCATGCCGTCGTTTAAATGTACTAGGCCAGGGACAAAACGGTTATGTGGGAAGCAATCTCAAAACCCCACTAAAACAGACCAGCCTAACCAGCTGACCACCTTAGGCTGGTTTAAACTGGGATTCAAAACAACATCTAGTGGAATGTGAAAGCATGTTGTGTACTTACAGCATTTCTTCTCTTGGCCTCTGGGCTCTGATTTCTTGGCTTCAGCAGAACTGGTTGAACCAGCCTCCTGCTGCAGCCATGCAGACATGCTGAATCTGACAGACTCTTCCTGGTGCAAAAACACAGTGCACCTGCAGAGAGGGGGAGAAACTGCGAAATAAAGACACTATACGCAACCTACGTTAGTGGAAACGACGTTATGGGTTTACTAAAATTAAAACGAATGAACATTTAAAACATTTCCCCTATACAATTACACTCTACTCAGTGACATGCATCTTTTATTCTTGCCACGTCGTCATTTTCTTAGTCATCCGCAGCGCAGTAACGAATGTCGCGCTACGTCATCACAGAGAAGAGGATGCTGAGGACAGGACACCATGTTTCGTCATAACCGTAAACAGAGGGTTTGTCAACAACCAGCCAATGGTCTAATCCACACGTCTTTTACATCATAGAATCAATACATTAAACAAACAAATTAAAGCACTGACTATTAATGAGATGCGTAAAACGTGAGACGGAGACCTTACTGCTTTCTAATCGTCACCCCTTCAACCTCGGGGGTCTGTTATCTGGTATCCGCCGGTCCAACCGGCAGGTTCAATGTCTTTGCGCAGGGTGTCGTTGCCTCAGCCGGTTTTGCACTTGATAACCTTCCATGGCAACCAGAGCCAAGCGCGTGAGTGAAGGTGTGTCTATACGTCACCGTTTACTTACCGTAATACATGCAGAAGGGTGACAGCCTGACAGCTCGCCCCCAAAAATGAAAAGCAGATCTCGGCCCTTATTGACTACCATAGTAGGGAAAAATACTATGGTACTTTACAGTTTAAAGTCAACTGAACTTGGAATGGGATCAGAGATCTGCTGGGTTACAAACATTCTTCCAAATATCTTCCTTTGGGTACAGCAGAACAAAGAAATGTATACAGGTTTGGAACAACTTTAGGGTGAGCTTTTTTGAACAACTTTTTTTGGCTAAACTATTCCTTTAACCAAACGTTAGCTTAGTCTGTGATTGTGATTTTGATTCTTCTCAGTGCCAACTCTTTTGACTCACCCATTTGTTCATTGGTGAACTAATTTGTTCATTGACCCTTTTTCGACACTTTCATAGTTAAAACGTTTAAGTCATAAGCTGCTTTTATAAAAGGTATAGAAAAAGACAGCCTAAATAAATATAAATAAAATAATAAATAAATAATAATAAAAAAGTTTCAATAACACACATTCGTAACTTACATATTCATAAGAATAACTTTTATGATTGGTTCATTTAAAAGATTCATTCACAAACAAAATACAGAATATAGGCTATAACACTTGCCAATGATTGCAGTATAAAAATTACAGCAGCAAAATCATTGAATTTACACATTTCCGTTTATGATAATTAAATTAAAGAAATATTTATTGGCAAGGAGTCCATTTTTATGAGTCATCAAAAACACTACATTGTAATTCAATGGTATTGAAGTTGTGTACAGTGCATCTGGAAAGTATTCACAGCGCTTTACTTTTTCCACATTTTGTTGTTACAGTCTTATTCCAATATGAATTTTCCTCAAAAATTCTAGAAACAATACCTCAAAGTTAACGTGAAATTTTGTTTGAAATCTTTCCATATATATATATATATATATATATATATATATATATATATATATATATATATATATATATATATATATATATATATATATATATATATATATATATATATATATATATATATATATATATATATATATATATATATATAAAAATTCACATGTACATAAGTATTCACAGCCTTTGCCATGACACTCAAAATTGAGGTGCATCCTGTTTCCACTGATCATCCTTGAGATGTTTCTACAACTTGATTGGAGTCCATCTGTGGTGAGTTCAGTTGATTGGACATGATTTAGAAAGGCACACACCTGCCTATATACTGTCCCACAGTTAACAGTGCATGGCAGAGCACAAACCAAGCCATGAAGTCCAAGAAATTGTCTGTAGACCTCCGAGACAGGATTGTATCGAAGCACAGATCTGTGGAAGGGTACAGAAAAATTTCTGCAGCATTGAAGGTCCCATTGAGCACAGTGGCCTCCATCATCCATAAATGGAAGAAGTTTGGAAACAGCAGGACTCTTCCTAGAGCCAAACTGAGCAATCGGGGGAGAAGGGCCTTATACCCCTTTTCCACCAAGGCAGTGCTGGTGCGGAGCCAGAGCCTAGTTTCAAATCGGTTCCTTGTCTTTCCACACCCAAAGCACCAGCTCTGAACCAGAAAAAGTGATGCTAAGTGATGAAAAGTAGCACCAAAACATTGCTGGTCTAGAAGTAAGAACCGCTTGCATCAGGGGCTAGGGGCTGGGGTTACCGTGACCAACAAGATGAACAAACTTGTGACCGCCATTTTTGAAATAGCAGCTAATGGAGCTAATAGTGGCTCGATTGTAATCTCCGTCTATACAAATCACGGTGAGCTGCGGAATGCGTTGGATTCGCTGTGTTTTGATGGCGATGTAGGACCGTAAAGCATCAATAGTAACGCAACATTCGCCATTGTTGATGAAGGCTTGTTCGAGATGCATCGGTGCTGTGCAGACCAATCGCCATATGACACCAAAGTACAAAGGGAGCATACGACTCCTTATGCTTTTTAATCGCTCATGCGGTATTTTGATGTCATGCACAGATCGGTCTGCGCATCGCCGATGCATCTCGAACAAGCCTGGTGTGTTTCAGTGTTTGTGTTTCCTGCTGCTTCGCTAGCGTTGCTGAGAAAGATGAGACGTTTACAGTGACGTAAGACCTGGCTCTATGGTGACTCTCTAGCATGTGGAAAGGTAAAACGGTTCTTAGAAGGCTCGTCAGTCGAACCAACTCCGAACTGGCACTAGCACTGGCTCTGAACTAGCACCCGGTTCATTCTGGTGGAAAAGGGGTATTTGTCAGGGAGGTGGACCAAGAACCAGATGGTCACTCTGACAGAGCACCAGCGTTTTTCTGTGGAGAGAGGAGAACCTTCCAGTAAAACAACCATCTCTGCAGTACCAATTAGGCCTGTATGGTAAAGTGGCCAGACCGGAGACACTCCTCAGTAAAAGACACATGACAGCCCACCTGGAGTTTGCCAAAAGGCACCTGAAGTACTCTCAAACAAAATTATCATGAAACAAAGATTAAACTCTTTGGCCTGAATGGTAAGCGTCATATCTGCAGGAAACCAGGAACCACTCATCACCTGGCCAATACCATCCCTACAGTTAAGCATGGTGGTGGCAGCATCATGCTGTGGGGATGTTTTTCAGTGGCTGGAACTGAGAGACTAGTCAGGATCGAAGGAAAGATGAATGCAGCAATGTACAGATACATCCTTGCTGAAAACCTGTTCCAGAGTGCTCTGAACCTCAGACTGGGGTGAAGGTTCATCTTCCAACAGACAACGACCCTATAAGCACACAGTCAAGATAACAAAGGCGTGGCTACAGGATAACTCTGTGAATGTCCTTGAGTGGCCCAGCCAGAGCCCAGACTTGAATGGAGCGAGTGATTTCCATGTTAAGTCAATATAAAGATGCTTAACCGTTGTAGCCTACTAGCGCTGAGTTTGTTTGACTGAATTATTTGCTTTATTTATTGTATAGCTTATTATACCTTACTTTTATAATGGCTATTATTGATCACACATAAACTGACATTTACCAAAAAGAGACTGGGTTGTGTTTGTCATTTTTAATTCTGCACGTTCTGCACATGGTACAGGGCGACTGCACTGTATTAAGGAGAGGATGACCGGGGCCATGTATTGCGAGATTTTGGGGAACAACCTCCTTCCCTCAGTTAGAGCATTGAAGATGGGTCGAGGCTGGGTCTTCCAACATAACAATGACCCGAAGCACACAGCCAGGATAACCAAGGAGTGGCTCTGTAAGAAGCATATCAAGGTTCTGGAGTGGCCTAGCCAGTCTCCAGACCTAAACCCAATAGAGAATCTTTAGAGGGAGCTCAAACTCTGTGTTTCTCAGCGACAGGCCAGAAACCTGACTGATCTAGAGAAGATCTGTTTGGAGGAGTGGGCCAAAATCCCTCCTGCAGTGCAAACCTGGTGAAAAACTACAGGAAACGTTTGACCTCTGTAATTGAAAACAAAGGCTTCGCACGATTGAGGCGGCGCGAATGACGCGAATTGAGCGTTTTGAATGCGCGATTCGCACGAATCGCTCAAGTTGAAAAATCTGAACTTTGGCGGATATTTCGCGCCGCGTTAACCAATCACGAGCTTGCTCTAGTAGTGACGCATTTACAAGCGGAGGCAGAAATCCGAACAACAATGGAGGACAAGATAATCGTGGCCGTATGTGGATACCCGGAGCTGTATGATACATCATCCTATCACTACAGGAACAGGAATAAAAGGAATAAAAAAGATCTTGCTTGGAAGAAAGCAAGTTATTGTGAGCCATTGTGAGCCAAGTGAGCCATTTCACAACGAGACAGGAGCAGAAAAAAAGAGCCAGAGCCAGCGGCAAATGTGAGAAGGACTAGCCGAGGAAAGGCGGGTCTCGCCGGGTAAACGAGCGCTGAGCGCCGCTGATCCCCTGGATCTCACAACTCCGAAAACGCCAGATAAAATGCTCAAATAGGCACTCTTTTTATAAAATAACCACAGATTTGAGCTTTAAACAACTATATTATCGCCTGAAAAAGTCTTTAAACTACGTTTTGTCACACATTAATAGTAGTATTTTTTACAAAAAAGACGAGCTGGCTCATATAGGGCAGAAGCCCCTCACTTGACGCGAATTCGCGTCTGTTGTGTAGTTGTCACATGCGAATTTCACGCGCGAATGAAGCGAGTAAACTCAAAATGTTCACGCGTCCACCTTCGCGCGATTAGCGCGAATTATTCGCGCGAATCGCATCCGGTGTGAACGCACCATAAGTGGGAGAACTTGCAAAATAGCAGGGTGTTCAAATTTATACAAATGTATTTATATTTACGCTCAATTTATACGTGCATCCAATTCGCTGTAGATTCGTATTGGATTCAAAATGTTCAAGCGTCCGTTTGGTGTGAACGCAGCATTATACATTTGCAAAGATTTCCAAACAAACTTCTTTCACGTTGACATTATGGGGTATTGTTTGTAGAATTGAGGAAAATAATGAATTTACTACATTTTGGAATAAGGCTGTAACACAACAAAATGTGGAAAAAGTGAAGCACTGTGAATACTTTCCGGATGCACTGTATAACACTTTCCAATGATTGCAGTATAAAACGTACAGCAGTAAAATCACTGAATCCTCACTTTTCCGATTATGATAATTACATAAAAAATGCTTTTATATGTGCTCCCCAAACTCACACATTTGGTTAAGGATTGATGATTACAAAAGACTCTCAAGAGAAAGGTTTGTTTATTTTAATACAATGCCAGTAAAAAGTGCTTCCTCCAAGAACTTCAGTGTGCAAGTTTCTCAGTACCCTTTTCTGAAAACTTAAGACTTTCATTTAATTGCTTTTTAGCAGTTGACAAATCCATGTCTCATAAATAGCTTATCTAAAAGTACTGTTAAATGCAATTAATAATCCACAAGGCACATAGTGGTTTTGATTTAAGTGGTTGCTTCCAGACCAGACAATACATTTACGAGAAACAGCGAGCATTGGTTGTATATAACAGCTGTATATAACAGCAAGCTGTTAAGTAGTTACAGTAAGCAAGTGCATCAAGAAAAGCCACTGCAGTCTGGTTGTGCTTAATGACTCTACAATTCAAATATGAGGGAAAACTCAACAACAAAGTTGAGCTGAACACAGGTTTGCTCAGTGAGGGAATGCATACGTTTGGTCAGTAGATTTGCACAGTTTTTAATAGATAACTTGGTCATCTAGTAGGTTGTGCACAAGCACACTAAAGAGTCTCTCTGGCCCCAGTGTTAAGACGCTGGCAGTGTATAGGCATCACATTAAGGTTTAATCTTCCAGAGCTGTAAAAAAAAAAAAACACATGACGGACATTGTTAAACCTGTTAGTTAAAGATTGCTTGTGTATTTTGTACTGCTTAAACACCGGTATGATAAAAGTCAAACAAAGAGTGTCCTGATAACAGGAAGTAGTACAATTACATTTATGAGTTAAGTCATAAAAAAAGATAATTAAGATCAATAATTCCAGACGTGGAGTTCAGAGGGACAATAAAACAGACCCAGGAAACAGGTGCAGAAAAGCACTGTAGAGTGCAAATGTTCCCCTCACCCGGATGTTGAACCCTAGTAAATCGCTGACAGCAGCTGAGATGGCTGACAGGATGACCACTCTTGTGATATTGTAGACGAGCGGATTCACCGTCAGACCCAGCAGACGAAATGGAGTGTCCAATTCCTGAAAGCAGCAAATGATGGTCAATGCAATGCAAAGCAAAGCATATTTTATTTTTCTTATCTAATGGTCTTACTTTTAATAATTTTGTGGCCAGCCTCAGTACGTTGTTCACTATGTTCAGCTGGTCCTTTTTGTTTGGTTTCTTCTCCATCTTAAGATACAAGTTTATCTGAAGCAGAAAATGTAACAGCAAACACACTAAGCTGTAAGCCATGTCCCATTTATTTGCGCCTGCGTAGTGTGTACGGTGTGAATGGTTCACTTGTTTCTGAACAATACTGCCTCTTTGTTCTGTGCGGCTGAGATTTTTATCTCACCTGTTCAGTCAGAAGCACAGAAGCATTGCTATATTTTCGGTTGGTCTCTGCTCCGAGGGTAGCGAGGCGTAGGAGGAAAACCATGAGAGCAGCACACCAGACCATCAGCTCCCAGTTGGTCTCAGAGTCCAGAAATGTGTGATGACTATGCAAAAGCTGAAACACAACAAGTGTTATCTTCCCGTTTCCTTCGCTATATTAGACTGTCACACCTTCAAACAGTGAATAGATTAAACAAGCACAGAAATATGATACTTAACCTAATATAAACACCTGATATCACTTCAATTGTCTCTGAAGATGACAACTAGTCAGGACCATTTATACTCACTACTGTACTTACTAAATCAAAATGACAAAAAATACACTATATCGCCAAAAGTATTGGGACACCCCTCTAAATCTCCACAGGTTGCCACCTGTGCAATAAGTCCATTCGTGAAATTTCCTCACTACTAAATATTCGACAGTCAACTGCAATTGGGAACAAAAGCAACTCAGCCACGAAGTGGTAGGCCATGTAAAATCACAGAGCGGGGTCAGCACATGCTGAGGTGCACAGTGTGCAGAAGTCGCCAACTTTCTGCAGAGTCAATAGCTACAGACCTCCAAACTTCATGTGGCCTTCAGATTAGCTCAAGAACAGTGCGTAGAGAGCTTCATGGAATGGGTTTACCATGGCCGAGCAGCTGCATCCAAGCCTTACATCACTAAGTGCAGTGCAAAGCGTTGGATGCTCTGGTGTAAAGCACGCCACCACTGGACTCTAGAGCAGTGGAGATGTGTTCTCTGAAGTGACAAATCACGCTTCACTGTCTGGCAATCCGATAGACGAGTCTGGGTTTGGCGTTGCCAGGAGAGCGGTACTTGCCTGACTGTATTGTGCAAGTGTAAAGTTTGGTGGAGGGGGGATTATGGTGTGGGGGTTGTTTTTCAGGGGTTGGGCTTGGCCCCCGGCCCCTTAGTTCCAGTGAAAGGAACTCTTAATGCTTCAGCATACCAAGACATTTTGGATCATTTCATGCTCCCAACTTTGCGGGATCAGTTTGAGGATGGCCCCTTCCTGTTCCATGACTACATAACTGCGCACCAGTGCACAAAGCAAGGTCCATAAAGACATGGATGAGCGAGTTTGGTGTGGATGAACTTGACTAGCCTGCACAGAGTCCTGACCTCAACACCGATAGAACACCTTTGGGATGAATTAGAATAGAGACTCCTTCTCGTCCAACATCAGTACCTGACCTCACAAATGTGCTTCTAGAAGAATGTTTCTCATAAACACACTCCTAAACTTTGTGGAAAGTCTTCCCAGAAGAGTTGAAGTTGTTATAGCTGCAAAGGCTTGGCCAATTCCATATTAAACCCTACGGATTAAGAATAGGATGTCATAAAATTGTAAAGGCAGGTGTCCCAAAACTTTTGGCAATATAGTGTATATATTAAGGAGGTGACAGTGATATTGTATTATTATTTATAAACTTTTATAGTATTTATAAATATTTTGGAGTTAGCTTTTAATTTAATTTGTCAGTTTTTAGTATATTTTAAGTTTTAGTAATTTTGTTGTGTTTTTGTAATTGTATTTAAAAAAAATAAAAAAATAAATAAAAATAATTATAATATATATATATATATATATATATATATATATATATATATAACTTTTTAGCTTTCATTTACTTTTTTTATCTCGCTTAGTTTTTGTAATTTTAGACTGAATTTTAGGCTTTTATTCACATTTAAACATTCACAAGACGATATGATAACTACACGGTGGATTCCCAATTTAAAAATGTCAACATTTGTGAGAAAGAAAAGCAGACATGTATACATTTCACATTTGATGTCAAGGAAAACAAGACCATTTGCAAACCGTGTGGAGTGACGTAACAATCTCCGGGGAAACACAAAGGGTGTAAATGCCCCCCGAAAAGCTTTCGAGACGGATTTAAAAACGATCATTCAAACCACTTCAGTAGGTGGTTAGAGACACAATCCAAACTAAACTGGACGTGTAAATCGCAGCGGATGAGGACTGAGTATCTCTTCAGCAAGGCAAGGCGCAAACTGCCGCAAATTAATCTGAAAGTAAGTCGCATACGGTCAACACACAATCATCTTTATTAAAGTAGTGAGACTAAATTATCTTACCAGTGCTGATGGCGCGCTCTCTCCTATTGCTGTCTTTGATCTTGAAATTCGCTGATGATAAATAAAATGCAGCTCATATTTGTTGCTTTAGTTGCCGTGAAATCCATTAACATTTGCATATAGTGCGGAAATTGAAGATCAGATAATTTTGTGAAAACGCATTTATATGGCTACGTGTAAATGGAATCGTATTAACAAATCAGATAGCTATTCGATCAGTTAAAACACATGAAGTGACCAGGTATAAACAGGCCCAAAGAAAGTTACAATACAGGGATCGACAATAAGGACTGCACTGAGTTGCTGAATTGAGTTCTCTTTCACATCGTATCATGCATGAAATGATAAATACACACAACAAAATATATCAAACTGCCTGTTTTGGTGAGTATGCAATTAAACAGTCAGTTACTTCTTAAGTGAAGGTTAACAGCTGGGAGAAAATTGTATTTGGATCCGTGCATTAGTTCTTAAAGTGACAGAAGCCTAAACTTGCTGCTAAGTCCTTAAAGAAGTAGTTTACTTTAAAATGAAAATTATCCCAAGATTAATTCACCCTCAAGCCGTCAACGGGTTGTGAATGGGGATATTTTTCTTACACAAGTGCATCGCTTTGCTTCAGAAGGCCTTTATTAACCGCCTGGAGCACGTTTATAATGGATGGATGCACTTTTTTCAGCTTCAAACTCGTGGGACCTGTTCACTGCGATTATAAAGCTTGGAAACGTCAGGATATTTATTAATATAACTGATTGTGTTCATCAGAAAAAAGAAAGTCATACACACCAAGGATGGCTTGAGGGTGAGTAAATATTGGGGTAATTTTCATTTTAAAGTGAACTAATCCTTTAATGTTAACACAACAAAAGATAAAGAGAAATTCACAGACTGCTCGACTGAGTGGCTTTAGAAGCTTTAATAAGGGTTTATAAAAGGAAAACTATGCACTGCTATTTTATATTTGATTACTTTATTCCATTTCTGTAGGTAGTATTTCTTACCGGAATACTACTGTAAGACCTTACTCACCAACTTAAAGCACCGTTTATTTCAGTTCTATTGTTCTTATTTTTGTTTCTTATTTACTGACTGTTAGATTTTAATAGATTTAGTTGACTGAAACTAAACTAAGGGTCAGATATACTAAAAAGGGCAAAGTAGCATGATAGCGCAATTCCATAAAAGTGCCGATGGGAGTGGATAGTTCGGTGTGTGATCTACTGACAACGCACAAATAAATGAACACAGCCAGCCGAATCATTTCCATAATGACCAGCGCAATCTACCCGGTTTAAGACACACTTTTTTGGGCAGTAAATAATGGCGCAAACACCAGTATCTTGACAAGTGCGTACCTTAGTAAATCATCTTGCATGATTCATTTAAATACTCTCCTCCCATGAATTTTGCACCTGGAAGGGAAACTCCTACAAATACATATGCAATAAGGTCAGCCGCAAAAATAACTCATAATAATTTATCATCGCACGTCTTCAGTTAATCCTGAAAGTAGTTTTTTTTATGCCAAAAGAGGGTTTGCGCTGGCGCAAGCTGTTAGTAAAACAGATGACTAAAATACGACTCAAACGAAATGGCATTTTAGTCAAAAGACTGACTAAAACAAAATCATAATTTGTTGACAAAATGAACATCTAATAGCGCAAGTATATATTTTTTCTGTGCATCAACAGTTTAATCTCTGATGACTTAAGTGCAATTCATCTTTATTCCTCAAAGTAGAAATGTCTGATACACAATGATGACATGATGTTTCACAATTACAGCAGGCATAAAACAAAAGAATACGCAAATACTATCAGCAAAAATTGAAATGGCTCAGCAATTTACTGCAGAGAAAGTGCTGTGCGCAAATATTAGTGTCACGGTCAATTGATGGTGGATCTGGGGGGTATTCCAGAAAGCTATATACCTTGTATATATATACCTTGAACTCTCGGTTGATTAACCCAAACCTTGCTTACTCGCGGTATGCTGGTTTCAAAAACGAGTCCAAAAACTCAGAGTATGTTCCCGGGTAACTAGACATTTTCAACAGAGCGACGAATCGATGATTCACCATGGAAACAGGCGCTAAGAAAAAGCACGGCATTCTAATTCCTCTTCTTCTTTTGCTTAATGGCGATTTACATAACCGACTTAGTGCACATTGCCACCTATTTGGTGGTTATGCAATCATTTTTTCAATGTCTTTGTGTAATAAGTAATCTTTATTCACTAAGCATAAGGATTATATTGTTTGTTTGATGCCAATTATTTGAATGCAGATCCATGTGTGAGATGACAATAAATAAATAATAAATATATTTGAATTTAATTAACATTACCTTGTTATAATTTTTTATTCTAATTCTTTAGAATATATAATATTGTATATTATATAACTGAAACAAATTTGGTTATATTAATAATTATATAAAAAACATCTGAATACTTCTTAGGCAAACTAACCCTGGAACATAACCTGCTCTGGAGCAGATTATGAGAGTGAGTTGTTATGGCTACTTACATAACCTGAAAGTTACCCCTGTTTTTGGAACCGAAAGTTGAGGTTATCCGCTTACTTAACTCTTCAACCTGCTTTCTGGAATACACCCCTGGTGAAGAAGCTGTCAGCGATCAAAATATTGATTTTGAAGACTATGGTTGAGAACACTAATATGAGCCAGATGCTGAAAGTCCTGGGGAAATGAGCTCTGATGAGGACAGTGATGATGGTAAAAAGCATCTGCTCAAATTGAACTCTTCTAAGTTCCAAAAGGTAACGAAAATGCTTTTATTTTTTTGTAATTCATATTAAATATCAGGAGTTTGCAGCAGTTAGAGAGCCATCTGCGTTAGATATAGATACGGGTCGGTAAAGACACAAATATGTAATAATGATTGGCGAAACATTCATGCATTTAAGGGTTGAAGGTACAGAAGGATCAGGATTAGTGACAAAACCTTACAAAAACATGCCTAAAGGGTGTGTCAAAAACATTGTGGAGTAGAACAATAGCTGACCTGGGCACATATGATGAAGGCAATAGACAAGGCCAGGAGGAAAATCGATGATACAATGACATCAACAGATCGCTGAGGGCCTCGTCTCTGTTAAATAGAACAAAGAAATTATTAAACTGATCTTCATATAAGATGAACATGATATCTTTACCAGGACTACACAAATGTCACTGCCAGCAGAAACACTCAATCAATGTCATTTGTGCTTTTATAAACAGACCGGTTAAACAAGTTGGTTTAACATTGTAAAAGCAACCAGAAAGCTTTTATCCCTCAGTCTATAAAGTTAAAGACAAAAATAATTTTCATTATATGGCTGAAATTAAAATTCTATGCTATTTTGTCTATATAAATTAAAACTCAAATCAATCATTATAAATGCTACAAGTGAATTTAGGCAAAACATTATACTGTACAGAATAAAACAAAAACAAAGATTTTTATTTAGAGATTTGATTACATTTAAAATGGTTAATCAATTATTATTAATAGATTAAAGCTGCTGTCTGTAACTTTTTTTGTGTTCTAGATTCACAAAAATTATATAATGAGACTGTACAACATGAATCCATTTTCCAATCCGTGTTTTTGTCTTACCCTGAATCATTATGGTACACTTATTATAAGTGTTTATATTGGGACTATTTCAGACCGGCCTGGTAGGAACTGCTGCAGTGGAGCACAGTCCCTGTGTGACTCGCCATCAGTGTTGGGCACGTTACTTTAAAAAAGTAATTAGTTATAGTTACTAGTTACTTCTTACAAATAGTAACTGACTAAGTAACTTTCCTGTACCTCAAACAGTAAAGAGCATGGCGCTAGCAACGCCAAGGTCATGGGTTCGATTCCCAGGGAAAGCAAGAATTGACAAAAATGTAAAATGTGTACCTTGAATGCAATGTAAGTCGCTTTGGATAAAAGCATCTGCCAAATGCATAAATGTAAATATAAATGTAGTAACTGAGTTACATCATTATAAAAGTAACTAATTACCAGGGAAAGTAACTACTGTGTTACTTTTTTTTTTCTTCAAATGTTCAAATAACTTGGATGCCCCCAATATTAAATATGTTAAATGAATGAATTGGACAATGAATAGAATAAATTATTATTATTATAAAACATTGTACATTAATGTACACTATTATAATGCTGCTGTGGGACACCTATCAAATTCAATACTTCAATTATTGTAAATAATATCAGTAGGCCTACTATAGTGTAAATATAGTGTAAATATTATCAGTAGGCCTACTATAGTGTAAATATTGTGTAAATATTATCAGTAGACCTACTATAGTGTAAATATTGTGTAAATATTATCAGTAGGCCTACTATAGTGTTAATATTGTGTAAATATGATCAGTACTATACTACTCCTTTGGTATCACCTCGTTATCACCTGGGTTTTTAGCCACTAATTTTGTGGCGGCATGTGATGATGTGAGGCGCTTCATTAGATTAGAATTACTTGCCACCGTCGCGGAGAGACTCTTTCTTCCTGGGCATAAGTTGCACGTTACATAAACATTATTACCTTTCACCTCAACGAGGGAAAAGTAGCGCTTATACTTCCAGCTTGCGAAAGCTACCTTTGAAGTCGACTTGCCATCGCTGACTCCTACTGGTCGTTGATGTGTGTGACCGTGCATATGCGTGTGTCACCGTGTGTGTGTGTGTGTGTGTGTGAACTCAACCTATCAACCTCAACCTTGTCTCCCACCCACCAATCATCATCAGTTATGTGTACCAAAAACACGCATTGCATGCACGCACGCACGCCTGCACACACACACACCAACCAGAGTAAAAAAAAAAGCGTTGCAGGTCTGACTGACAGAGAGCCTGTTTGGATGAAAACCGCTTCAGTAAGCTCAATTATAGTAACGCCGCATTTTATTCTCAGCAATGCTAACGGCGTTGTAACGGGAGAAATAGCAATTCATTTGATTACTCGTTACTGAAAAAAATAATTCCGTTAGTAACGCCGTTTATCTATAACGCCGTTATTCCCATCACTGCTCGCCATAGACATAAACAGAGAGAAGTAGCTCCGGCTGCAATGTTCTTCCGCAAGACGCATGCAGTTCTGTTTATTAACCGCTAGAGCGCAAAAAGTTACGGACTGCAGCTTTAACATCATGTGAACAATAGATGACAGGAAGGTAAAACTAGATATATAAAAATAAAAATATATTAATATCAGTTACATTTCAGTTTCTTAATATATTTGATAAATTAAAGAATTATTGCTAATATCAGTACATGATATGGTACGGATATATTGAGTATCCCTACATGTAAACTGTAGAAGGAAGAGGATACCTTCAGGAATGATCGAAGTGAAAGCCACATCTTGATATTCTGTACTTTCTTCAGCCGAAAGTGAGGAATCTCCGATTTTTTGGCTTTGCGTGCAGATGTGAGATGGCTGAAAAGTTTTGCAAATAAAAGGCGCTGTGGAGGACATCACATTTGTTGAGAACAAAAATCCTGTCTGGCTTTATACAGATTTTGTGGCACTAAGGGGGCATTTACACGACACCATTTTCAACTAAAAACATATGCATTTTGGACATTCATTTACACGACTACAGTGTTTTGGGGGCCTGAAAATGGAAACTTGGAATGGAAAATGGAAAACGGGTATCAAAGTACAAGTTTTTGAATACGATACAGTTATCAAATTTGGAAAAACTGTGACGGCATGCGCATGCATATTACGTATTCAGTCTATAGGCACGTTGTGTTAATTTACAGCGACATTGCCAACAACTGGCATGGCCTGCAGAATACAGCATTTCAGTCGTTTTCACGGATCAGTGTGAACGGGGATCCTTTTTGACAAAGTTGTTGCACGTGTACACATAAAAACGCAAGGGAAAAACTTTGTGTTCAGTACATCGATGTTGTGTAAATGTACTTGAGCTGCACGATTCATTGTTAAAATATTATTATAATATCTTATTCCTAAATGACAACGACTCTCCTCGGTCTATTAAACCTTTGACAAAAGGACACTGGAACATTCAGATCTTTTCAACCACACAGTATCGTTATTATCTCGTTATTATTACAGAAGTACTAGGATAAACGTTTATAGTAGGAGCGGTTCTAGGATTTCACCCTTAGGGGGGCTTAGCCCTCACTGCTGATAACACTACTGAGTGCTATGGCTGTGTATTGCAGAATGTCGATAGCACAAATATAAAGGATAGCACAAATGTGCTCATAGTCGAATTACATTAGTTTAAATAAACCTAAAACTACACATTTTGCAGTCTTTGTTTTATTGCTTATGAAGTGTTACTTTTAATCTTTTCAATCATATTTACTTTTGCTTAATTGTACTTTTTATTTGGGGTTAAGTATCACGTTAAAGGATGTATCATGACTATTTAACTGTCATAAAAACATCAAATAGTTTATGGAAATAGAAAGCAAGAAAACATTTTCTGGAATACAGCTGAATTGTGGGCACAGAAACACAAGAAAATGTTCAGTCTATTCTTGACTATTTCTTTACCTGGCTCTAACTCTCTGTCTCCTGTGACCCCTTCAGTCTCTGTAACTTTTTCTCCACCAATTTGCTCTCCCTGTCTTTCAGCATTTTTTTTTTTTTTAAAAGTGTCGTATAGCCATCTAAAAAAAAGCAATTATGCCGTTTAAAATGCATAAATGGAAACATAAGTCACCATCCCTGGTAAAAAAATAAAAAGTACACTTCCATAATGTACTTAAAGTCCTCTATTTCCGTACACTAATTTTATACTTAATATACTAAAAATCCTTCTTTAGTATTTCTTAAGATAATCTTAAGAACATCTAAGGTGTACTCAACTGTGAACTAAAATGTGCTTTTAACATACTATGTATAAAAAAAAAAATTAGTGCTGGGAATCGGAAAAAAACAACTAATTAAATCGCATTTATTTCTGTAATTAATTGCGATTAATCGCAAGTTTTTAATATTTTAAGTTTTTCATATTTTGATATTGTAATAATTTCAGTTACTCTCCAAATTAATGTAGAAACAATTTAAAGACAGCATATTTTAAATATGTGTTGTAATGGCATCTTTTTATGAATGAAGATCAGTATTACTGATACTAATGTCTCTATGAAACATTAATGACGTTACATTACAGTATAACTGAAAGCTCCCAATTTCAACATTTATTAGGCTTTAAAAAAACAACTTTTTTTTAGAATTTTTTATTTTTATTTAAGTGAACTTAAAACAATCTTTACATAAACCCATTATAATAAATGTTATTTTTACCTGTTGCCTTCCCTGTTAGACATATACAGAAATGTAATAGTTATCAAACAGCTTTTTTAACTGCATAAATAATACATGAAATATAGATTAATCATCATTAAAGCTACAATTTTCTCTGTTCCCGTTGTTCTTTGATGAACATTAATGACAGGCATCATCAGTGCTCCTGTCACTTTAAGAACGGCCGCTGACGAACATGACGCGGATCTTGTCGCGCTTGGAAGCATTTACATGTATAGGAGCGTGATCATGTAGCGCTGGGCAAAAATGGATATAAAAACGGACGCTGCGTTATTCGCGTTAAATATTTTTTATGCATTCAGCTGAAAAAATTAAACGCCCGTGTTAATGCGTTAATTTGTCCTGCCCTAAAAAAATATTTAGTTACCACTTGTAGTACACTTGAACCTGTGTATGAAAATAAAGTGTTTAAAAGATGGGTTCACTTGATGAGTACACTTAGATGTTCTTAAAGGAGAAGTTCATGGGTGAGTTCACCCAAAAATTTAAATAATGTAATTTATTCCTCACCCTCATGCCGTTCCACACCCGTAAGACCTCCGTTAATCTTCGGAACACAAATTTAGATATTTTTGTTGAAATCTGAAGGCTCAGTGAGGCCTCCACAGGGAGCAAAGCAATTTACACTATCAAGATCCATTAATGTATTAAAAATATATTTAAATCAGTTCATGTGAGTACAGTGGTTCAATATTAATATTATAAAGCGACGATAATATTTTTGGTGCGCAAAAATAACTAAACGACTTATATAGGGATGGCCGATTTAAAAAAACTGCTTCATGAAGCTTCGGAGTGTATCGAATCAGTGAGTCGATTCAGTGGTTCGGAGCGCCAAAGTCACGTGATTTCAGCAGTTTGGGACATGCGATCCGAATCATGATTCGACTTGCTGATTCGATACACTCCGAAGCTTCATGAAGCATTGTTTTGAAATCGGTTACCACTATGCAAGTTATTTTGTTTCTTTTGGCGCACCAAAAATAATAGTCGCTTTATAATATTAATATTGAATCACTGTACTCACACAGATTTAAATATGTTTTTAGTTCATTACTGGATCTTGAGAGTGTAAATTGCTTTTCTCCCTATGGAGGCCTCACTGAGCCTTCAGATTTTTAACAAAAAAATAATTTAATCTTAATTTGTGTTCCGAAGATGAACGGAGGTTTTACGGGTGTGGAACGGCATGAGAGTGAGGAATAAATTACATTATTTTCATTTTTGGGTGAACTAACCCTTTCACTTTAAAATTAAAACCAGCCCATGACTTACTCACCCTCAAGCCATTCTAGATGAAGGAAGTCATATACACCTAGGATGGCTTGAGGGTAAGTCATGGACTGGTTTTAATTTGAAAGTGAACTTCTCCTTTAAAATGATCTTAAAGGTGCCCTAGAATGATTTGAAACAACATTGGTATCTACATAGAGGGTATATGACTTATTTAAGATCAATAATTGTCCAGATACGATTTTACAGGTCCATTTACAACTCTAGAAATCTTCCCCAGGATGAAATGGTCTGTTTTTGCCTTATTTGGAAGGGTCATGAATATTAATGCAGAGTTCTACTCTGATTGGCTGTTTCACTGCGCGGCTCAATGATAGCAGGCACATCTATATTACTGACCCTCATGATGATGGAGAGATTAGGCATTCAACCTTACAGTGAGGAAAATAAGTATTTGAACACCCTGCTATACTATTGCTATTATGCAAGTTCTCCCACTTGGAAATCATGGAGGGGTCTGAAATTGTCATCGTAGGTGCATGTCCACTGTGAGAAACATAATCTAAAAAATATATATCCAGAAATCACAATATATGATTTTTTTAAACTATTTATTTGTATGATACAGCTGCAAAAAAATATTTGAACACCTGTCTATCAGCTAGAATTCTGACCCTCAAAGACCTGTTAGTCTGCCTTTAAAATGTCCACCTCCACTCCATTTATTATCCTAAATTAGATGCACCTGTTTGAGGTCGTTAGCTGCATAAAGACACCTGTCCACCACATACAATCAGTAAGAATCCAACTACTAACATGGCCAAGACCAAAGAGCTGTCCAAAGCCACTAGAGACAAAATTGTACACCTCCACAAGGCTGGAAAGGGCTACGGGGAAATTGCCAAGCAGCTTGGTGAAAAAAGGTCCACTGTTGGAGCAATCATTCGAAAATGGAAGAAGCTAAACATGACTCCAATCAATCTCCCTCGGACTGGGGCTCCATGCAAGATCTCACCTCGTGGGGTCTCAATGATCCTAAGAAAAGTGAGAAATCAGCCCAGAACTACACGGGAGGAGCTGGTCAATGACCTGAAAAGAGCTGGGACCACCGTTTCCAAGTTTACTGTTGGTAATACACTAAGACGTCATGGTTTGAAATCATGCATGGCACGGAAGGCTCCCCTGCTTAAACCAGCACATGTCAAGGCCCGTCTTAAGTTTGCTAATGACCATTTGGATGATCCAGAGGAGTCATGAGAGAAAGTCATGTGGTCGGATGAGACCAAAATATAACTTTTTGGTCATAATTCCACTAAACGTGTTGGGAGGAAGAAGAATGATGAGTACCATCCCAAGAACACCATCCCTACTGTGAAGCATGGGGGTGGTAGAATCATGCTTTGGGGGTGTTTTTCTGCACATGGGACAGGGCAACTGCACTGTATTAAGGAGAGGATGACCGGGGCCATGTATTGCGAGATTATGGGGAACAACCTCCTTCCCTCAGTTAGAGCATTGAAGATGGGTTGAGGCTGGGTCTTCCAACATGACAATGACCCGAAGCACACAGCCAGGATAACCAAGGAGTGGCTCTGTAAGAAGCATATCAAGGTTCTGGCGTGGCCTAGCCAGTCTCCAGACCTAAACCCAATAGAGAATCTTTGGAGAGAGCTCAAACTCTGTGTTTCTCAGCGACAGGCCAGAAACCTGACTGATCTAGAGAAGATCTGTGTGGAGGAGTGGGCCAAAATCCCTCCTGCAGTGTGTGCAAACCTGCTGAAAAACTACAGGAAACGTTTGACCTCTGTAATTGCAAACAAAGGCTACTGTACCAAATATTAACATTGATTTTCTCAGGTGTTCAAATACTTATTTGCAGCTGTATCATACAAATAAATAGTTAAAAAATCATACATTGTGATTTCTGGATTTTTTTTTTTTAGATTATGTCTCTCATAGTGGACATGCACCTACGATGACAATTTCAGACCCCTCCATGATTTCTAAGTGGGAGAACTTGCAAAATAGCAGGGTGTTCAAATACTTATTTTCCTCACTATATATGTTTGAGCCTGTTTCTGACGAAGATGCAGATTTTGAGGAACAACAGCATGTTTTGAGATTGGAAATGGACGCTTCTGAATGGTAAGTTAAGTCTTTATCTTAATTAGGAACCTGCAAAATCATTACGTCCATACCAGAACTTCATCCTAAATGATAACTAGCATATTGACTAGAAGCCTTATCAAATTACTATCGTTTCAACTTAAATGGTGGAGAAGGTGACACTAGCTAGAAGGATCGAGTGAGCTATGTGTAAGCAACTAAACTAACGTAGTACGTTACGCATCTACGGTTGTATTTTGTAATTTATGACAACACTGGCATGAAATAATATTAACCTTTGTCATTAGACATACTATTTAGTTATGTAAGCTACTTGGATTATCCTATTGTTACTGTACTAGCATCTTGCATTAGATCTGGACAACAACGGGGATATATTATCGTTAATGTTGTCATTAACGTTAATCAGAAATTTTTTAAACAGTCAAGAAGTGGATAAAATCACTTACTGCTTGCAGGTATATGGTTGGAATTGCCCCTTTCTTCAGGTTTGAAAAACTGTCCGTGGTGAAATGGGCGGAGCAATCTATCAACTTTGAATTAAAATGTTGCGGTATCCGATTATAAATAAACATCAACCATGCCTGTTGACATGTTTTATCTAATGGGTATGAGTATGAAACGTCTTCACATCCCCTGCATAGCCTGGAACATAACATTTGTTTCCATGATCTGCCATGTTCGCTATCTTCGCGTGACGCTTGTTTACCTGCAGAACGCCAGATGATATGGCTGCGCAGTTTCGCCTGACAGTGAACATGTGCTTGCATATGCAAATGTTGGGGCCGTACATATTAATGATCCCGTCGATTGCATCATTCTCGTGTTTCGTTGAGATTTGCCTATTTTTTTGTGGTGTTTTTCAATGGCAATGGTGTTTGAGACTCGCTGTATGTGATTTACATGTACTGAACTCCTGTTATTTAACTATGGCAAGGTTCATTAAATTTTTCATTCTAGAGCACCTTTAAGACGTACTAAAGAATAATTTTAGCATATAAAATAGCCTACAAAAATAGTTCTCGAAAATAGAGCACTTTAAGTACATTATTGAAGTGTTGTGTACTTTTTTAACCAGAGATCTCATTACTATCATACTGTTTTAAGCTAGGTAAATGAAAATAAAATTGTCAACAAAAAACTCAATTGCTTAGTTTGCAATAGCGTGACGTCATGAAAGTAATTTATTTTACATCGTCTCCCGCCTCCGGCTGACATGCAGCACAAGCGTTGCACTTCTGACAAAGAGAGCTATCACGACACACATGCACAGAAAAGCAAAGAGAATAAAAAAAAAAACTTAAATCGAAGTCTTTATTTAATCGACATGCCCTGCATTTCTTATTGTCATTTTTATTTTAAAAAGTAAAAATTACACTTTCAATACATTTTGATAACATGATAGTTGATAGTCTAAAGCCCCCCTAAAAAGGGTCTAGAACCGCCCCTGGTTTATAGTATGCATATAAACACTGATGCCTATGGTAGCGATCAAAATAAAGCAAAACAACTTTTAAAAGTTGCATCGTTATGCCACTAGGTGGCGACAAATGAATGTAAAAAAAAAAATTTTTGTCATTGAATCATTCATTCAAGAGATTAGTTCAAAAACGCTGATTCAACAAGTAATGAAACAAGTGAAGTATTTGAGTAAGTCATTGAATCATTCTTTCAAACTGATTTTATAAAATAATTCATTCAAATTAATGAAACATTTTTTAAATACTTTTGAAATACTAGTTATCTGTTCAGAATTGTGGGATTCTTAATTGATCTAGAATCGTGCAGCTCTAAAACATACCCCAAAACTTTACACTTTACAATAAAATAAAAAAAATTAACATCAGTTAATGCATGTTAGCTCATAATACATCAGCTAATGCCCATTTATATCACTTGAAATGTAAAAAAACTAAACAAAAAATGCATTAGAATATAGAACTGAACAATGTAGCATAACAGAAATTTGCGTTTTAGTCAAATGGTGGCCTCAAACATAAACCTTAATAATGCTAACATTCCAGAGCGCAATAATTAAATGTAATTTTTTTTTTACCTGTTTATATGTCCTCTCAGCCACACACATCATGAAGAAGAAGAGTCCAGAGAGGAAAACCCTTTCCATTGTGGTGATGATGAAGAACGCGTAAGACAAAGCACAAGGCGGCCCGATGGCCACTGCTGGAAGTTCCTCGAGGGAAACAGAATTGAGATTGGCCACATCCAGTTTCTGTGCCAGTCTGAAGCAGTAGGGCAGCAGAGCCAGTGAGGCCGTGACCAAGCTGCCGAAGATCAGATAACCCATCCCTTGCTCAACCACCTTCACCTGGAAACAGAAGTCATTCAGAGTAAGTCAACAGCAACAGCACTGATCTGTTACTTCTGATATGCAAATACCAATGCAAATCTCTAAAACAGTCAGTGTCCAAAGGCTTATAAGGAGGTGTTTAATTTGAATAAAATTTACTTTTAGAGAGAAAGTCAACAGTTCTCTTCCCTTTCCAGGCAATTTAAACTACTAAAGTAGAAATAAACAAAGCAGAGAGGTAAAGAAGGACTTTACTCGTGTGAGAATGATACCACTGATCTCCAGCACGGACATGTCAGCTTTCTTACACTCTCCTTGCTCCCAGATTATGGCACTGACACGGTCTTTGGAGGGGTGACAAGCCTGGAGCCATGAAAACTGGTGCTAAAGGGAGATTCAATAAAGAACAAAATTAATAATTCAGTCAGAGTCCATTCTATGCCACTTATATGCCGTTTGACGTTGTTGTTAAAACTAGTAAAGAAATTAAGGCCAGTTCTGATTTCCACACTTTAAATGTTTTTTGAAATATAACAAAATGTTGACATTCTTGGGGGACGTCAAGTTTTGTCAAAATTGTCACAGTGGTGCAATTGGTGCAAAATTTTAACTTAATCTTGGGCAGTCAGATTTACAAATTTCACACTGCACATTAATAAACCCTGGGTTAACATTATTATTTGAATATTCATGAGATTAATAATATGGATATGCACAGAATGCAAGGAGCACACAGTGTGTTTCACATGCAGTGTGAAAATGTATAACAGCAAAACAGTTCACACCACAATCTTGGTGTGCGAGAATAAACCTCATTGGTTCTTATGGAAGCTCAAATGTGTTGCGTAACACACGAGAATGAAGCTCATTGCTTCTCGCACGTCAAGCGAACATGCTTGAGCTGCCGTTTATTATAACTGATGTGTGCATTTATGAATGATTATGTGAATAAAAGCCTAAATTCAGTCTATTCATTATATAAAGCAATCGTGTCTCTTCAGAAAATTTGGACTAATTTTTTATTAAAATATCTTCATCTGTGTTCCGAAGATGAACAAAAGTTTGTAACGACATGAGTAAATGATAACAGAATTTTTATTTTTGGGTGAATTAACCCTTTAAGCAAATTAAATTGATTAAAATAAAACTGCAGCCCACCTGCGGTAAGGCCTCATCCTCATCACTAGTCAGAATGATGTTGGGCAGAGGGAGGGAGTGGCTATGAATGTGATGCTCCTCCTCCCCACTGTCACTGCTTCCTGTGGAGACGGAGTCAGGATCATGTAGAAGCTCCTCCCATAACATATCATCTGTGTCAGAGGCTGGACGCGAGCCCTCTGAAGGCCGCAGAAGCTCAACGTCACGTGGCAGAGCTGGGGTGTCTTTTGGCATCCCATTACTGTCTCCCTGCATGCAATCACACAATGGTGATGAATATTCGGAACTATTTCACAGACCTTTGCCTTTGGTTTTAGTCAGATACTCACCTGATTCTGTGGTGGCGAAATGTTCTTGGGGACTTTGTGAAGTCTATTCCGGAGCGCTCTAGCATATTTTGGAGGTGCTGATGAGAAAAGTCTCTCTCTTTGCAGCTCTGCTTCATCTGCCTCCTCTTCCTCACTGGAGAGGTCTTCAGAAGCCCCATACGGAGGCCTCCTTGGGGAGTCCTGCAAAACCCACAGGATCTCATCCAAGACAAACAGAAATGTTCATGACTCTTCAAATAGTGCAGTTCAAAGAAAAAGTGTTTTACCAGTCTCTTCTCTGTTCTGTAGAGCCGGTTGTTGTCTTCAAGTTGTCGAGGTTTGAGTTCTACTATCCCTCCCCCTCTGCTGCCCTCATCCTCAGACCTCTTTGCTATTCTACTCTTCCTCTGTCTATGAATAAACAACAAAAATAATTTAAACATGACACAAATGGATCAAAAGAATGCGGCATTGACCAAACAGAAGCCAGGACCTATCTGTTTTATAATAAAAGTAATGTAATGGTGCCTGTTTTGACACTAGGGTCAATGACAGTGCAATTTGTTATTAAAAAATAAATTAAAATGAAATCCATTTTCAAATAAAAATAATTTGGGGGGCATAGAGTACCCCCCGCCCCACCCCTGATATTTTGTCATTGAAAAGTAGTGTAGCCTAATGTTATATCTTCTTTTTTTTATAACGGTTTTACTGTTTATTCATATTTAAAAAATAAAAATGTATCTGCCAAGCCGAAGTCATGTAGTTCATGCAAAAACAGGATATGAAAAGAGGAACCCTGCAGATATTCGTGACTGTGTGTAAGGGTCAATAAGTCTCTACAAATATCAGCTCATTTTACATTTTTATGACATGGCAAGGTTAGTTCAGGTTGTAAAAATTAAATTGGTGTGAGAAAAACACCCAAATCACATTTATGAATAACTCTTGACATTTATAAAATACAATATTTACTTTGAAAAAAATATTTTAAATGTATTATATTATTTAAAATATTTTAATGTCATTGATTTGTACTTGATTATGACACCACAACATGTACACTTTTCATGAAAATGGTATGAAGTTTTCCAAAACCACATGACATCAACATGAATACAAAGAGTACATTTTTAAGAACTTGGCACATGTGTTTTAAACTAGATTTTTCCCTTCTCTTTAGTTGTCATTGACCCACTAGTGTCAGCTGAACACTGGCACTGCTGATTAAACTGCCAGCCTTGTGGAAGATTAGATGTATTGGACATTTGATGAGAGCGAGAAAAAAAAACACTCGGTCCTTTATGGCTCAGAGTCAGTCTCTCACAAATCTGACACAGCAGTAGCTTAACCTTTTCCTGCGAACAGGGCTGGCTGTCCGGCTGGGGACAGGGCTGTTGTCTGGGCTTCTGGAAGATTCTGTGGATACTATTTGGCAGTGTACTGTACCCATCAACAGCATGAGACACAATGGACCCACAACCTCACTGGCACAGGCTACCGGTACCTCAAAATACAACACAGCTCCTGCCACTGCAATGAACAAAGATCATGATAGCATTCATTTCCAATTGACTTAGAATGCATCATCACTAAGCCACATGTATAATCTTTCAAAGAAATCTGAAATATTCTAAGAATGACTAACGAAACTAGGATAAAACAGTTCAATGCACATTTTATGTCCATGTGACGGTTTTGCTGATAAGAAGAAAAACTGAATACCTTGAAGGAAATACAGAACCAAGATGAGGGTGGAGATGCATTTAGATGTGACTTGGATCCACCACTGAAAGAAGAAAGGGAAGAAAAGGACCCTGACCAAGCCTTTACGAGTCAGAGCGGTCCAAGGGCTCTCTGGTTTGGCCTTGCTAAACGTGGAACCTGCAGTTGTAAAGACACTAGTTCAAAAAGGGCATCATACTGTAAAACAGTACTCATTTTTAATAGAAAAAGAATGCAACAATGTAAAAGTAAAACCATGTTAATTATTTACCTGTTAGTTGCCGTAATCTATACAGTGACATTCTTTTAAACATTCAAAAGTTTGCGATTGGTAAGAATTTTTTAATGTTTCATGCTCACAAAGGCTGCATTTATTTAATCAAATATACATTGATATTGGTAAACAATTTAAAATAGCTGTTTTCTATTTTAATATATTTTAAAATGTAATTTATTCCTGTGATTGTAAAGCTGAATTTTCAGCATCATTACTCCAGGCTTCAGTGTCACATGATCCTTCAGAAATCATTCTGATATGCGGATTTGGTGCTCAATTAACATTTATTATTATTATTATTATTATTATTATTAATGTTAAAAACAGCTGTGCTGCTTAACATTTTTATGGAAACCGTGATGCATTTTTTTCAGGACACTTTGATGGATAGGTTCAAAAGAACAGCATTTATTTGAAATAGAAATCTTTTGTACATTATAAATGTCTTTACTGACAGTTTTGATAAATGTGCTTTAAGCGCTTGCTGAATAAAAGTATTAATTTCTTCCATAAAAATGAGTGTAATTTTACAGTAAATTATTGCAATAAATAATATAAATTACCTTATAATTTTTGGAAATTGGAATTTATACTTTACATTAATACACTATTAGTAAGTTAAAACTATGATTTACAGTGAAAATCAAAACAGGATGTTCCCAGAAGCCCCTGTGTGACACACACCTGTGTGATTACATTTGATTATCTTTAGTTAACTTAGTAGTTCAAATAAGTTGGTACATTACCATTATATAATTTAATTAATACGTGATTATAATTAAACTGTAAAACATACAGGCATGAAAATGTCATCCTGCAATGCCTGAAACAATGTCACTTTTTTGCAGTGAATTTCTAGCAACTTTTGCTGTTTGTTTTACTGTACATTTTTTACAGCGTAGGCATGTGATCTTATCTGATCTGACAACCTACAACAATTATAGGTATAGATTCAGATGCTGAACTTGATGATAACTCACCTCTCACCAGGTCAACATCAATAAGGTCTGACTTGATATAGCCTGTCTTTTTAGGTTTGTTTCCAAAGCCCTGTTCAAAAGGAACAAAGTTTCACAAGTCTGATTGCATACATTTTACGCAATATTCAAGAACCACATATATGCTGCAAACACAAACTGCCACATTACCTTGAGCTCATTCTGTTCCAGTGATTTTTCCCAAATCTGCTGATCATATGCTCCAATCTTTGACACAAGATCATTAGAGAACTTGTAACCACTTTATAATAACAACAATCTGTATTTACATGACAGATGTAAAAAGGCTCACCTTTTTCTGATACCATGCTATTCCTGCCATGTTAGAAAAACATTCGGTCATGTCATCTCAGGCAGTAGATGTCAATCACAGAATATTTAATTCCTCGAAAGAGTCAGATATCCGCGTTATGTCATTGTAAAAAATGAGACTCCTGCTCGCAGTTGAAGGTAACTTACAAACATAGGAAGCGACTCGAGTGCAAATAATGAGAGCGGCTCTTATACTGCATTTGATACATATCTCTCTACAGGTAAAGTTGCTGGCTATTAGTTCAATAAAAAAGATGATACAATATTAAACTTACCCGAAGCCCAATAAACGGTATCTAGCTGAGGTTCCTCAGAAGTGCGTGTTGAGTCTTGTCAACATTTTCAGATATTTATGGGAGCTGAAACAAACCTCGCCCCCTACTTATTTACAGCAAAACTAACTGACGCTATCATAAACATCTCATTAAAATGTAAAAACAGCCGTCTAAAGTTATGAACTAACTATATTTACTGTCAAAACACCCTGGCATCAGTTCGGTTAAATAACTTTTTGTAAAAGAGAAGTGATTGTTAAAGTTCCCACTCTCATCAGCGCCTACAAGTGTGTGAAGCAAGCGACCAACGCCAACCAACTGCACATCAAACGTAAATGGCGGAACTACGTTGTACAAAATAAACTTTAGTAAATAATAAATACAATTAATTAAAATACAATAATTGTCAATGAAAATTCTTCAGTTCAGTTTAAGGTCGAATGTTCACAGAGCAATGTGACAGTGTTTGTAATAATTAGAAGGCCTAAGTTATATGTCTGATTCGTAAACGAATCGTTCTTTTGAGTGGAATATTTACGACGAATCTTAGAAATCACCATTTTATTTTTATTTTTACATGTACTCAAGTTAACCTGTATGAGTTTTGTTCTTCTGTTGAGCACAAAATAATATTTTAAAGAATGTTGGTCACCAGACAGCCACTGACTTCCAATATTAAAACAACCACGAATTAAAATCCATATTCGTTTCCAATGTTTGTAAAGTATCTTCAGTTCGGTGAACTAGACTGTAAAAAAAAAAAAAAAAAATCGCATTTTGTAGGGAGTGTTGTAGTTGATCGTGAGAGGACTCCCTACAAAATGCGATCATATGTCTATTTTTTATTTTTATTTTTCTTAACCTTTTTTTCTTCTTCCCCACAATGTGATTAGGTTACGCTCTTCATCTCTGGATGTTTCTTATATTTTCATGCTGTTTAAGCAAATGGATTACTTACCGTCTCAGCAACAGTTTTTCATAAACTGAAGATATATCTTTATATATAAAGCGCTATTTGGGGTATTATATATATATATATATATATATATATATATATATATATATATATATATATAGGGGAGAGCGGGGCACAATCTTTCCCACATTAATATATAGTACAATTATGTGATTTTGTTTCATTAATACAGTGTATACTTTTTTCTTGATTTATCCCGAAAGAATGGAAGTGAAACAGTTATTTATGCAGCATAGTTAAAAAATTAAGCATTTCTGAACATTGACTCTCAGTCTTAATTCACATTTTGCTCATGGTTTCTCAACAATTAGTAAATACACTAAGTTTCGTCATCCTGGCATGTGTGGAAATGTGTGTTACAACCACTGATCTATATAAATGATTTATATAGATCAGTGGTTACTAGGGGTGTAACGGTACACAAAACTGACGGTTCGGTACATACCTCGGTTTTGAAGTCCCGGTTCGGTATGGATTCGGTACAGCAGTTTTACAAAATTGCTTTTTATTCATTTTTATTCAACAGTGGTTTAATGAGAAAAATTGTGTCTGTCCTTAAATGAATTAAATTATAACTAAAAGTTTCTTAAAGATAATGCTGTAAACTATATATAGGGAGCCCTTACTTACATATAGCTATTAAAGATTAACAACAGAGCCCAAACTATTAGCCTAAATTCAGTTGCTATTTATTTTTAGATATAATAATCAACACTCATAAGATTCACATAGGGCAGTTTTTGCATTAACTTCTAAATCTAATTATTTTTATTCGTTGTTGAAATATAATCATTTAGTGGCTGTAATTTGCATGACAGGTTTATTTAAACATACATTAAATAAACAAGACATCACTAACATGCTTAGTAGTATATAATGAATATATATAGGCTAATATAATGAATATAATGGCTAATATAGTGCATGTATTCAGTGAAAGAGTTGATTTCTCTAGTGAGCTAACAGCTGTGGACACTGAATGACTTCTGAGTCAACGTGATTCTGCATAACATTGTTTACAAGCAGTTTTATTGTCTTTCCGCGGTTGAAACACAGAGCGATTACACGACATATGATACATTTCCATTCGGCTACCAGACGCTCCAAGACACAACTATAAACAAAACAAGAGTCCAGGAGGGAGGTGGAATGGTGGAGGATCAGGGGGAGGGATGGTGGGCCAGGTCCCTGAAGGGGAACAGGGGGTGACGGCTTAACCGACGGCCAGGGTGAAGACTCCCGTTTGGGAGGCCAGGGCGGCCCGCAGAGTTCGGGAGGCCAGGGCGGCGCGGACACGGCAGGAACCGGCGGGATGGTCTCTGGCCTTGAGACCACCGAAATCGGGACCACCGGACTCGGGACCACCGGAACAGGAACCACCGGAACTAGGACCACCGGGACTGGGACCACCGGAACACGATCCACCGGAACTGGAATCACTGGAACACGATCCACCGGAACAGGGACCACCGGAGCAGGGACCACCAGAGCAGGAATCACCGGAGCAGGGACCACCGGAACTGGGTCCACCGGAACTGGGTCCACCGGAGCAGGGACCACTGGAGCAGGGACAACGCCAGAGGAAACCCTGTGCTTCTCCCAGGCACGCAGAACTGCCGCCATGAAGAACCCCATCACAGCCCTCCAGGCCATGTCAGGACTCGGGTCCACCGGAACAGGGACCACCGGCACTGGGTCCACCGGCACTGGGTCCACCAGATTCGGGACCACCGGAACTGGGTCCACCGGAACTGGGACCACCGGAACTCGATCCACCGGAACTCGATCCACCGGAACTGGGATCACCGGAACAGGGACCACCGGAACTCGATCCACCGGAACTCGATCCACCGGCCCTGGCATGGAGGGAACCTTTCTCCTCCTCCTCCGTTTCGGAACCCCTGAGCTCGGGACCACCAGAACAGGATCCACCGGAACTGGGACCACCGGAACAGGGTCCGCCGGAACAGTCACAGAGGGAGTCTTCCTTCTCCCCCGCTGTTTTCGAGAGTGCGTCGACGCTGCTGTCTCTTTGGAATTCACGGGGAGCCTAGTGGTCTCCTCCGTGATTCGAGCCCACAACGCGAAACACTCGAAAATGTTCATACGAGGCGGAACTTCTCTATACTGAGCATGCCTCCCCTTCTTCTTCTTGGTGGCTGGGGACAAGAGATGAATACCCACACTGCTGGACCTATTCATGATGGAGTCCTTCTGTCACGATCACACACAGGAAACAGTAAGATCCATTTGCAGTATCTTTAATAGGGTAATCCGTACTCACATCCAGTCCAGGCAAGGGTCAAACTCCAAATAGACCATCCAAAACATGAAAACAAACACAGGGAAACAGAGAACAGACCTTGAAAGTGACGTGACATAAAACAAGGACTCCATGACAACACAGAACCAAACAGGGTATATATACACACAGATACTAACAAGGTGACGGGAAACAGCTGTGTGCAATGATCAAATGAGTGACAGACAGGATGATGGGAAATGTAGTTTAAGAGTGAATGACACCGTGGGGAAGGAGGACCTCTAGTGGCTACCCGGGGAAACACAAACCCGACACTGTGACAGCTTTAAGTTGAACTGATACGCGTCTATGATCACATTGACTCGCGCGCCGCGCACTGCCGCTTTAAGTTGAACTGATACGGATCTATCAGTCACGTCACATTAAAGATCGTTAAAACGGCATTTATCGTTTGAATTTCGTGATAAAATGGACTGAATACTTAATATGTTCGTGTGGGAACTCGGATTGAAGTGTGTTCCGCGCTTACAACAAGTCGACTGTTAACTGTTAAAGATTACATTCATAACCGTTTGGTACACGCGTGCACCGTACCGGAAGCCCTGTACCGAAACTGTTCAATACGAATACGTGTACCGTTACACCCCTAGTGGTTACAACTAACCCCGCTTTAGGTTATTATTTAACCTATTTATTTAGCGTGGTTGAGAGACAACAGGAATGTACTGTTAGCACATGGTAAGTGAGAGGAAAGGAAGTGGGAGAGGAAGGTGGAGGAGGAAACGAAAAAGAAGATACTTAGTTCCTTACCGGTGTCCTTGCTCTGTGGAGTCACGCAGGTAGAGTTGCAGGTCTTTACAAGAGAAGGCTGAACACGAGGGCTAAATGGCTCAAATCAAAACGAAACTATGGTTGAATAGGACAGCTTAAGTGCAAAAAGTCAGCAATAAAAATTGAGTTCAGTACAATGTGGCTGTTCCTTTAAACAGCCACAGTTATAATTCAAATACAATTTACTATGACAGTATAAATTATAAATAAAGTAGAAAATCAAAAAAAGTCCTCCTACTAGCAAGTAATACACTAAGCAACACAACAGAACTGAGTATTCACAAAAACTCTTACGCGCTTACGCTTCTTCACTGCCCAGATGCTTCTCCATCGTATAGCACCCACCAAAATTTTCTTGGTAGAAGCCATGGGGTTTTGAACAACCGGAGCAGATTCATGAGTCCTCGCTGGATGCTGGTCAGAGGCAGGAGCCATCATTGGACGCTGGTCAGGGGCTGGAGCCATCACTGAATGCTGGTCAGGGGCATGAGTCATCTCGGGACTCTGGACGGGAGACAAAGACTTCCCTGGACTCTGGATAGGGACGGAAGTTCTCCCTGGACTCTGGACAGGGACGGAAGTCCTATCTGGACTCTGGACAAGGGCAGGAGACTCAGGCACAGCAGCAGTTATCTTGGCGGGAGACTCAGGCGCAGCAACGGTCATCTTGGCTGGAGACTCAAGCATGGCAGTGGCAAACTTGGCTGGAGACTCAAGCGTGGAGGCGGCCATTTTGGTGGGAGACTCAGGTGTGGCGGACATCTTGGCTGAGGGCTCAGGCGTGGTGGCCATCTTGGCTGGAGTGGACAAGGGTGACTGTGGCTAAGTGGTGGTTGTGGTGTCTTCATCCACCTCACCAACTGTGAGGTGGATGAACCACTCAACCACAGCACATATTCCATATAATGGACATGGGGACATGTGGTAGCTGCTGCCGGTACCTGTCTGAAGATATGGTCATCGAGTCGACCAAGATGGTCTTTAGGGTCCCATCATTCCAGGGCACCAGGTGGGCAAGGTTGAACTCCTCAACATAATCTTCGATGGGCCAGTCATCTTGCAACAAGGAGAGTAGCAGATCGGCCGGGTTAATCGGGGGTAAGAAGAATGCAACAGTGCCCATCACATCCTCTGAGGAAGCACCAGTGCCCATCCATGATAATATAAGACTGCATCTGACAAGGCCCCTCAAGGGACCACAAACACTTGCCAGGACACCAAATGGAGCACCAGTGCCCATCACATCCCCAGACAAAGCACCTGTGCTTGCCTCATCCTAAGAGGAAGCATCAGTACCCACTGTGTGCCCAAAGGAACCACCTGCGTTCAACTCATTCCAAGAGGATGTAGCTGTGCCAACTACCTCCCTGGAAGAAGCAACAGTGCCCACCACATCCTCTGAGGAAGCATCTGTGCCTGTCTCATCCTCAGAGGAAGCATCAGTGCCCACTGTGTCCCCTAAGGAAGCACCTGTGCCCAACTCGTCCCAAGAGGATGCACCTGTGTCCACTGCCTCTCTGGAGGAAGTACCAGTACCCACCACATCCTCTGAGGAAGCACCTGTGCCTGCCTCATCCTCAGAGGAAGCACCAGTGCCCACCATATCCTCTGAGGAAGCACCAGTGCCCACTGCATCACCACAGGGAGCACCTGTACCTGCCAGGCCCAGATTCATGAGAAAAGTGAGGATCCCTGATAATATAAGACTGCATCTGACAAGGGATGTCATCTCAAGACCCTTGCCCTTAAGGTCCCTCAAGGGACCACCTACGCTTGCCAGGACACCAAATGGAGCACCAGTGCCCACCACATCCCCAGAGGAAGCACCGGTGCCTGTCTCATCCTCAGAGGAATCATCAGTGCCCACTGTGTCCCCTAAGGAATCACCTGTGCTCAATTCATCCCAAGAGGATGCACCCATGTCAACTGCCTCCCCACAGGGAGCACCTGGACCTGCCAGGCCTAGATTAATTAGAAAGGTGAGGATCCCTGATAATATGAGACTGCATCTGACAAGGGATGTCATCTTGAGACCCTCGTCCTTAAGACCGCCCAAAGGATCATCTACACTTGCCTGGAGACCAAAAGCTCATTAAACCTGATTATGTCTATGTCCTCAACAGGAAGATGTAGGTGCATTTCATGTAAAAAGTGGAGCATGACTAAGGATACCAGCAAATTAACGAGGGAACAAAGCATCACTAACATACAATGTACTTTGTATCAGTATTTTATATTGTATACAAAATGTACTAAATAAAAATGTAAACTATTTATTTATTTATTAAATAACAATGGTATTAAATACATTTTACATGTTAAGCTAACATAGCTAATTTTCATGTATAAATGCTCTGTATTATAAATATGCATTGAAGATAAACAGAGTATGAATGTGTTGCCTGATTCAAATATTAATATTTTTTTTAACTGAAAATGGGATGTGATTTATATCATATTTAGTTTAATTATAAATATGCCTATACAGTGAAAATAATCATAGTACTATGTACATGTTGCCTGAACAACATAGTCACCATGAAATGGACATGTTTTTTATTGAGTATAATATAATAACATAGTAATATAATAATAATAACTATTAATAAAAATAGCAAATAAAAAAAGAGAGTAGTGAATAGTACATTCATATACTAGTATCGTAGTCGTATAATAAGTTAATAGGCAGAAGAGGTGCAGTCTCTTGGAAATGCAGAGAACAGTCCACTGATGACAGGCTTTTGTTGTCCTGGTTCCACTGGCTAAAATGGGGAAAAAATATAAATGAGCCACTATTAGACGACGAGCAACCAAATCACCTGTTCTTCGCAGAGATGAGTCTCTTTAGCTTTGTCTGCAAGTCCTCTGGCACACTGCATTGCACGAAAGACACACTTGCTATTTAGATTTGTTTTTATTATAAACTAATATAAGCTCAGACTTCATAAAAATCATGTAAAATTTATATTATTTCTTATAAAGTCTCAGTTTTCATAGCAAACTAGCGTGGTCGCTAGTTTGGTGGCCAACTAGTTGTCAACAATATAATGTAATAAAACCAAAAACAAGTGTTCAGACTTACAGGTGAAAGGTAATTACCCGATAAATAGTTTGGATGGTACGATGGTTTGTAAAACCTAAAAATAGTCATGTTTTCTTCAGTCCACGTTTGAGAGTAACGGCAAGTTGCCCGGTCCAATATGGCGGGGATGTTGATGTACCAGCGGCCAACGAGGTGTCTATGTAGTTTGTCTATGCTGCAAATGGCTAGTTCTTTGACATCATAGTATTTTTTTCCCCATCAACTGTTTGGATATCCATAGTCTTCCAAATGTGTTCCACATAAGAAAGAAATTCATACAGGTTTGGAACAACTTGAGGGTAAGTGTTGACAGAATTGTCATTTTTGGGTGAACCATCCCTTTAATCAACATTGAACCAAGCTACAGCATTTTGTGAGGATACATCATTTTTAACATTTTAAACTAATTTAAAAATTTTAAATAAATAAAGTTTATAAATAAGTTAGCAGAAAGTTAATAGATAGTTGGTGTGGTTTTTTATGTGTTGAACAATGCAGAGTGTGTTTAACAATGTGCTAAACTATGTTGGTTAATTTAAGTCTCGTTAGATGTCTCTGTAAAGTAACTAAATAACATGCCTTCTCAGTAATCACAAATGACTGATTGGTCCATTGTGGACAGCGCTGAGAAAAGTAGCCTAACAATACCACTGCCACAAGAATGTAGTCTCACAAGAATGTACTGCCAGATTTTTACCATTAGATGTCAGCATTTTAATTATATTAGATCACATCACAACGCAACAGATTACTGGGAATATTAAGTCTTTGTCTATTGACATCTGATACGAGAAGATCATTTACAGAACTGTTGCACTTTTTAAACTTGAATCTGGCTCTTCATTTCCTATTTATATAGTATTGTCACTATTCAAGCAAAAAATGAACTCCTCATTTCTATAATTAAATTCATATGCTTGCTCCTCTCTCTGACAAAATTATTGAAGTAATCAAATGTAATCTTTTGACCCTAACTAACAACATAAATAGTAAGATGGGTGTTGACTTTTATTTGAAACATATTTGTTCACTGAAAAATATCCAAGTAATATGTCTGTGATCATACAAACAGGCCTTTCACAGCTTAATGGATAAAAAAGACTGCAGCTAACAATAATGTTATGTGAATATTGTTAGTTACTGATTACAGCAAGTTTCTTGAGTGACTTTCTACGGAAGTTTCTAAATAAATATACATCTACACCCACACTCTTTTGGATGGGTTATGTCACTTCCCTTGAACAATGCTTTGAATAGTTTCACAGCAACTTATAATGAAGGACATTGAAAATAATCACTGTAATCAGCACAAGTACTAGTTTGACATCATAATGTCACCCTATGAACAAAAAGAAATTACGTGAAGCAGTTATGACAGACACATTGCTGACAGTGATTATTATCTGGACCATGCTGCAAGTCTGTAGTCCCCAAAAGTCAATGTTTAAGGATTAATAAAATGGACAAAATACATAAACAGAAATAGCTTTCACTTACCAAGTCATGGATGTGTTGGTTACTGCATGGAGTCAGTATAACAATAAAGTGATAAGAATTAATGTTGGCTGTGACTCTGTGACAGTACCCCCTCCTCCACGGGTTTCTCCTGATGACACATCAGTCCTCCCAGTCCATGAGGTATTCGATACGGGGACCCCATCGTCGGGAGTCAAGGATCGCCCACACCCGGTAGATGGCTTCCTCTTCGATGACGTCGGGAGGAGGCAGTACCGCAACGTCACCAGGTTCAGTGTGAGGTTTCAACAATGATACGTGGAATGATGGTGAGATGCGGTACTGTGCTGGGAGGTTGAGTCGGTAGGTGACCTCGTTGAGCTGCCTCTGTATCGTGAATGGACCTATGTACCGGGGACTCAGCTTACGGCAGGACAGCCGGAGACAGATGTCCCGAGTTGAGAGCCACACCTTCTGGCCCAGTTGCTACTTGGTACTCAGACCAGTTTGCTGGTCTGAGCTTCCTAGGAGTGTTGGCAACGGCCGAAACTGAGCATCCCTTGACGTAACGGAAGACATCCTGAAGCAAGGAGGGCCATCAATATTGCTGTCGTAGGAGCGAGAGGGTACGTACGCTGTCTGGGTGTCCAGAGCCCGGCGATGTGTGAGCTAAGTCCATGAGGGGCTGATGGTGGGCTGGTGGAACATAGAGAAGCCCCTCAAGACCTCCCGGCGGAGCAGGCTCGGAGCGGTTGGCTTGAATGAGGCATTGGTTGATGGACCATTGGATGGGACTAATGATCATGGCTGGAGGGAGGACAGGTTCAGAATCTGAGCTTTCAGGATCTGGTTGATACAGACTGGGTAAGGCGTCTGCCTTGCAATTCTTGGTTCTGGGCCGGTAGGAAACCGTGAAGTTGAATCGAGTGAAGAAGAGGGCCCAGCGAGCTTGACGGGGGTTCAATCTTGCTGCGTTACGCAGGTACTCGAGGTTGCGATGATCCGTTATGACCTCAAATGGGTGATTTGCTCCCTCCAGCCAGTGTCTCCACTCCTCCAAGCGAGCTTGATGGCAAACAGTTATCTGTTCCCAATGTCATAGTTCTGCTCTGCCAGGGATAGCTTCTTGGAGAAGGCACATGGATGGAGATGTGAAGGGTCACCCAGCCGCTGGAATAAGACTGCCCCGACCCCTTTAGATGAGGCGCCAACTTAGACAACCAAGGGGAGATCCGGGTTAGGATGCACGAGGATCGGGGCAGTCTGGAAGCTACCATCAGCTCTCTTGGAGCTGATGGTAGACTTCTTGGGCAGATGGAATCCAGGACAGATACCTGTGTCAGCCCTTGAGGAGCGAGGTGAGGGGTGTACGAACCCCAGAAGACGTTGGAGCTCTTTAAATGTAGTGGGTAAGGGTTGATGACATACCCTAGGATCTGCACCGAGGGGATATGGAACTCGCACTTCTCCAGCTTGAGGTACAGCTGGTGTTGACAAAGCTTCTCTAGGACCTGGGAGACGTGTTGGCGGTGTTCGACCAGGTTCCGGGAGAAGATGAGGATATCATCGATGTAGACTATTACAAAGCGATCGAGGTACTCCTGGAACACCTCATTCATATTATTCAGGAACACAAAAGGAGAGTTGGACAGGCCATGCGGCATGACCCGGTATTCATAGTGGCCTGATGGTGTGATGAAGGCAGTCTTCCACTCGTCCTCAGCGAATACTAATGAGGTTGTACGCACTCCGCAGGTCTAGCTTGGAGAAGATACGAGCTCCTCGCAGCTGTTCCAGAGCTGCTGGGACCAGAGGAAGGGTATAACTGAACTTTACCGTCTGGGAGTTCAGATGACGATAATCAATGCACGGCCTCAAGCCTTGGCCACGAAGAAGCTGCCCGAAGCGGCAGGGGATGTTGATGGACGAATGAAACATTGTTTTAGGGCCTCTTGTACGTTCTCCTCCATGGCCTTCTGTTCCGGGATGGACAGGGGGTAGACCCTACCCTTGGGTGGAGTAGCCCCACACAGCAGGTCAATGGTGGTAGCTGCGTTGCCAACCGCTTGCTAAACACGTCCTGGAATACCCGGTAGTCAGGAGAGATCTTGACATGGTGACTGGTTTCAGGACTTTCTATGGAAGTGGAGAGGAGAGGAAGGTAGAAGAGGGACGGAAACTCTCAGAGGATTTCTTGATAGGAGACACAGTTTATTAAACACTCATCACTCCATTGGAGGATCTCACCCGTACTCCAGCAGATGTTAGGTTGGTGCTGTGTGAGCCAGGGGCATCCCTGGTTGATGTCCGCAGTGGAGCCCTCCAGCACCATGAACGTGATGTCCTCCGTGTGCAAGCAGCCTATTCGGAGCGTCAGTGTCGGGGAGTAATGCCGGATATGACCACAGCCCAGCGGTTTTCTTTGTATGTATACAGAGATCCTATTGGCAGCGTTTTCGACGAACGTTCAATTTGTGGAGAGTAGTTCTGGTGAGAGAGGCAATACGAGCTGGAAGTTGGATGGTACTCACCGCTGGGCGTGGTGGCCGGATGGGACAGATGACGATGACGTGATCCTCTCCCCCACAATACAGACAGAGATGATATGGAATTCTCCTCTGACGCTACGCATGAGTTAGGCGATTGAAGTCTACCTGCATAAGTGCTGGAAGGCTGACAGATGGTGTGGCGGGCAGAGAATTGGCAGTGGGCTGGTGAAGAATGCATACATAAAAGCGCTGAGCCACTCAAATAATTTTGTGGATCAGGCCTTCAAGACCCATGGTGTCATCGTACACAACCATTAACTGTTTCCCATGAGGATTAAGACCTTGTCGAATGGCTGTTATCAGCGCAGACTCATTCCAGCCACTAGCGGCCACTAGTGAAATCAGAGGGCTTACAGACTCACCTTGGCGAATGTGGTGTAGTTGATCGTGTACAGCGAGGTCAGCAGTGTTTTGAACAAAAATTTCCCGGAAGTGGGCAAAGAGGGCGGTGATGTTGGCGGTTACGGGAATGTTCGCCTCCCAGAGCGGTAGAGCCCATTGTAACGCTCTTGTGATTGGGCTTCTATGTAGAGCGAACTCTGCAGAAGGAACCCACCGCAATCCTTCACCGCACCTGAGAATGTCACTGGTCGGGCCATGGGACTGACAGAGGCAGCTAGCGAAGAAGCAGCGGGTGCTGGAGTGCGGTGCGAATGGTGTGCACGAGCTGAAGAGTGACTGCAGAAGAAATGCTAGTGATAGAGGACGGCAGATGCAGGGAAGATCGCACTGCCGCAACCAGGGTGGCAAATGGATCCGGGTGGACGATCTCCGCCTGTGTCCGTGGCACTCTGTATGAGGTCTGGTCTTCTGTCAGGACCCAAACGGAAGCAGAGGATGAGGTAAACAATAAGTGTTTATTTAAACAGAGACACGGACACAGGTTTAGGGGAATGCAGGTTATGATGAGAACTAGCACTTTGAATAGTCACTTAACTGAGGAATATTGTGGAATGTAGGGAATGGGAGAACACAAGAAATGAGGAATTGGAGACGATGGAATCTCAAGTGAGTAGCAGGTAAAGCCTAGTTCAGACTGCACGATTTTCAAACTCGTCGGATCACAGTTCTTTTCACATTGCATGACTATCTTGGGTAGGATTCAGTCACTGCTGTATTCACACTGACCGATGGATCGGCGACAGGGGGTTTCACACTGCATGACTGTACAAGAGGAAAAATCGCAGACAGCTCTGTCCCGTCCGCAAACTACGTTTCACAAGCAAACACAAGCAAGAAGTGAGAAGGAAACAACGCGAGACCACACATGCGTCAGACCGGAGTTCTCGCGCGAGACTGGAATTTTTATTTAAAAAAAAAATATAGACTGCAGTTCCGAAACTTGCTATCCAAAATGTCTGTGTGCTGATTTGCAGCAAAAAGGAGAAAAAGAAAAAAGATTATGGTGGAGGAAATGGTTGGGGAGACACAGGGAGCAAGGACTGTGTTCTGCAAAGAGAGTTTGAGGTAATTAAATCATTTGTGCTGCTGCTGCGGCTGGTCAAGCAAATGTTTGTGCTTTGTTTCTGCTTGATATAACTGTAAATATATATATTAAAAATACGGATATTCTGGTCTATAACTCCTCCCTGAACCTCCCGCTGCCCTGTATCTTGCTCTCTCATTGGCTGTCGGTCATTGCAGATGCATTTTTCAGTCAGAACTCATTTCACACAGCAGGAGTTTGAATCGCAGACAGGTCCAGATATTTAGCATGCCAAATATCTTGTGGGCGTCGGCGACTCATCAGTGATTATCTCTGATCGCGTCTTTGATCATTCACACTGAGTGATTGTCACTAGTGATGGGACATCTGAAGCGAGGCTCCGGAGCTTGTGTCGAGCAAAAAGGGGCGTTCCAGATGAAGCCCCGATTCGAGGCTTGTATCGTTTCCGTGAAAATCACGTGACGATGACAAACGAGGCCTCGGTTTCTGTTGAATACGTCATTGCTTCATTCGGAGTATCGCTTCCGGATAAAAGTGGTTCGAAATCTCGCGCCTCTTGTGGGGTTTGCAGTAGGCGTTTGCATTGGTGTTGAGGTGTTGGTACGTAGTAGCGAGTAGTAGCGTGTTTGTAGTAGCATAGTTATCATTATATATCATAGCTTGTATTATATATTATATTACATTATACTTAGTTTAGTAGATTATTAGAGTAAATTATACATAGTTCAGTAGATAATTAGAGTAAATTAGCCTATATCTAGTTGTAATAACTATAATACGTAATTTTATATATATATATATATATATATATATATATATATATATATATATATATATATATATATATATATATATATATATATATATATATAATATTATTATTATTATTATTATTATTATTATTATTATTATATATCCAAATTTATACAAGCTGGCACTGACGTTCTTATGTTGTCCAGCATCATCGGTGCATCAGGGTGTTTAAAAAGGCTGGAGAGGTGGTTTCCAAAAAGAGAAACCGTCTCAGTCCAAATACTGTTAAAAAATTGTTGTTTCTAAATAAAAACCAGTAAACACTTTTCCCATCCCTGTTGCAGTTTGCTGTTCCACAATTCCAGTCCCATAAGCACTGCACTATTGCACTCCCAGTTCCATAAGCACTGCACTATTGCACTCCCAGTTCCATAAGCACTACACTATTGCACTCCCAATCAGCACTGCACTCACAATAATTTCTTTACAATCATTTGGGGCATTCACTGTCAGCACTAACCCAAATAACTACTGAATAGTTGAACACAAAGTTGTGTGTTTGTGTGAGTTGTGTGTGCATAGGTTAATACAAGCAGAGTAAAATACTTTATTTAATACACAGGCAATAGAAAAAGGGGGTGCCCACACTATGACAATTTGGTTGCTCAGGATGAATAGATTTGTGTGCAATACATTGCTTTGCACAGCAGGTGTCACTAGGGAGCACACTGTTTCATGAGGCTTCGGGTAAATGAACCTTTTGGTGAACCAATGGGCTGGAAAGCCTCAGTGGTTCAGAAAGCCTCATTTGGCCATCACTAATTGTCACTCACGTTTACAGATTTGCCTATGATTTCAGGCATTTGTCGGCGATTTCCCAAAACCTGTCGGCGAGTCAAAATCAGGCCTAAAATCGGGCAGTGTGGCATAAGGAGTCCAGGTACGTGTAACGAGACCAGACAAGGATGTGCAGGGAGAGTGTGCTTATAAAGTGTCTGTGATGATGGGGTGCAGGTGCAGGTGATCAGTACTCTGGGGATTGTGAACGAGTGGGCGGAGCGTGGAGATCTGGTGACAATGCGAGCCTGTTGGTGGATGTTACACATTACATATTGACCCAATAAATGACTTCCAAATAATTATCCCCATGCAAAAAGATGCATTGTACTAATCATAGCTTAAGGTCTTCACTCAAAATTAAAATTGTATATTCACCGAACATATTTAATTGTGCTCAGACAATCTATGAAGTCGAAGTGAAAAATCCATGTTGGATGAGCAAGTCCTACGTCCGAAAAACTGTAGGCTATACGCATGCTCAAAATGTACTTGAGGAAAACCGTTCGTGTGGAGATTTCAAATATGCGGAGCGCGGGAGCGTGAGCAGACTGCAGAGCCAAACCAGCCGGTGCTGAAGACCGAAACAAACATTCCCAAGAGAATAGAGATATTCATCATCACAAAGCGTTGGTGAGTATTGAGCACTGAAATTATTCTCCAGAGTTTTGCTTCATGACGTAAATATACGAAAGTATAAAAGACATTTTTATAATCACGAGTTCATGCATTCATTGGTTTCATGACTGTGTTCTCGTTTACCACATAATTGTCAAATGGTAGCCAATAGTTTTATTTTCCTCATATCTTATGTCTAAAATAATAGGTAATAAGTAAATTAAGTCATTTGTGTGATATATGCGGCATGCGACCGTTGAACACTAATATCAAACACGTCAAGCTTGGGATTTTCCTATTCGTCCATTCATTTGTCTCATCCACATTATATAATGAAGTAACTTATGTTCTGCCATTTGCCAGATGTGATGCAGGGGAACTTTGTCATTAATGTTAAAGTTTTTATTTTTATTTGCAGGTTTTTAGCCTATGCAGTGCCGCGTTTTCTTCACCGCATTAAGACATCCTGTTATGCAAAAGACTTCTTGAATATTCAGAGTTTTTCCTTATTGAAAATAATGTATTTTCACCAAATATCCTGTAATATCAAGTAATATATTACTTGTTAATAAAGTAATGTGATAAAATGTCAACCCTGTTGTCTGTTTTTTGCTTAATATATTTATGTTTTTAGTCATTTTTGTCTTTTGTGACAGTGAGAAATAAACAATTGTTACTACAATTTAAAATATTGAATTGGACCATCCGCACAGTTTCACTGTAAAACATTTCTCCAATTCAAAATGTTATAGTGACTGGTCATATCTACATTTGGCTCAACATATTTCTAATTGAGCCCATGTTAACAGACTGTTGCCACAATGGATAAAATTCAATTCACAGAAATTCAATTTGGCCAATTGAAAAATTTCGATGTGATCGGTCACTAGAAAATTTTGAATTGGAGAGGCCTTACATTTTTAATAAGAATTCTTTATATATGTATTTATAAATATGAATTGTATTATTTGTTATTTTAATTTATAAGCAGTAGTATTAATACTTGAATTAATAGTAGTATGCCATTTATCAGTAGGGACAACCCCAATTTTAAAATACCTAACAACTGTTAATAAAAGTATGATTATTGTAAAAAAAAAAAAAAAACGAACTTGGCTGACATGCCATTCTTCTATCTGTGTAATTTAAATCGAGCAATGGAACTTTCACCATTAAATTACAGACAAAGTTCCAAGGAAATCTCAGATTGCTTACATGTGTTTTCTCATTTGAATGCACTAATGGTTTCTTACCTTCAATATACCCATAGATCACCTGCTATTTTGTCCAGGAGTATTAACCAGAGTGTATGCAAGTGCTGTGTATGCTTATAGATTTCATTTTGTGATGTTTCTCTCTGATTTCCCTTGCCTCAGTAAGAGGTTGCTATTGACTGGCATTATATGAAATGTCTCAGTCAATTTTTCAGTCCACTAATACTGGGACCTGGGGAACGTCTTGTGAGACCCCTCTTAATGAGACTCATATGCAAGCCAGATCTCACCTCCAGCGGTTGGAGAAGATAGATGATTTCACTGTATTTCCTAGTTCGCATGTATATCTATCCAGAGCTTTTAGACCTCATCATCAAAAGTTTTTTTTATTTTTTATTATTCATGGCATGGTGAAGTAAGAGGTGGGAATAGCGATTTTTAAACTCCATGTTTCTCTTACATTAATTAAAGCTACACTGTGTAACTTTTTTAGTTTATTCTTAGCTAAAAACACTTAGTTCTTTCAAAAATATATGTGCTCATTAATGTATATTTACTTATTTCAAGTTATAAAGTATTCTCGTAAGTTTATAATATGCCATTGAAAATACATACGGGTAAGGGGTTCGAATGGGGGTCGCCATGTTGCCCCTCCATCTTGAAAGTACATTATCCAAAGAGGGACATACCCGTAAATTCAAGCTTCGCCTTTCGCGTTTTAACACTCGATGGCACCGTGGCTGCGTTCGAAACCGCATACTTCCCTACTATATAGTATGTAAAAAGCAGTAGGCGAGCGAAGAGTATGCTCGAATCCTTTGTATTCATAAAAGAGTAGGCGAGAACTACCAGGGTTTTGGAGTATTTCTCGCGAGATTCGGACGTGCGTATACTGATGTTGCGTTCGAATATGCCTACTTACCTACTATATAGTAGGCGAAAACAGTACGTGAAAGGAGAAGTATGTTCGAAACCTCAGTAATCATAAATGAGTAGGCGAGAAGTTCCCGGATGGCCTACTGATTCCGCCCAGATTGTGAAGCACCCATCGTCGGATACTTTTCTATCCCTGCCTTCCCATGAGGCCACAGTAAAGGATACGTCAGGCGGAGAAAAGCGAATCAAATGTGAGTATTACAAACCAAAATCACGGTTCCTTGTGTTAAAATCGCATTTGTTGGACTACTGTAGAGTAACGTTAAACTGTTGAATTTGTTGAAAGTGTAAAGACGACAGACAGTATAGTGTAGTTGTGATTGGGCTGTAAAAACACGTTTGATGTATGAGCTCCAGTAGGCTAACACACACACACACACATCTCCAAAGTGGATTTACATAAACGATATACTTAAAGATAAAGATGCTCAATAAATGTTTATTTAACATCTGACAGGAACATTTTCGATAAGTATTGCAGATGACATCACAGCATGAAATAGACATCTGATCAGAGTGATGTGTGTGTGTGTGTGTGCTATAATGTAGAGTTCACTGTGGTCAACACTGCTTACTTTACATGAACGTGAGTAATGTTAATAGATCTACATAAAGTAACTAAACATAAGTTATCTTTTTTATTTGTCCATTATACTGTTGATGAATTGAGGAACATTAACACATCAGCAACTACCTCAACATTTAAGGCTATTGAGCACATAAACTTTTATGCTTTTATCAAGGTGTTGTTTAAGATACAGGTAACATGAATGTTGTCTGATGTTACAGGTGCAGAAGAGCACGTGTGTGTTTATCTGGTGGAGAGAGACTGGAGAGAGGGTGATGAAGGAAGGCTGTCATCAAAGGCTTTGAGTATACTACAGAAATGAATAAAACATACATTTAAATCTTAAGTTGTATTTTATTTTAATTTCAAACAGTTATTTAAGCACTTTTCTGATTCTTGATGTCTGTGCATTTGCTGCAGAGCTTCTGTGGTTGAGCCTTGCTCAAGGACACACTGGTGGTGACGGCTGCGGAGATCCAAGCAGAAACCTTCTGCTTATCAGTTCAGTGTTTAGCCCACTACACCACAAAAGTCATAAAGCTACAATACAAATAGCATGTAATTTTAAAAAATATTAAATCAAATATGGCAAGAAATGTGATGCGGACAACATGAATTGTAAAAGGTTTACAGTAGTCATGCTGATGGAGAGCAGGCACACGGATGTTTGGAGTAGACATCAGCAGTCAGATTGTCCCGCACATGTTCTCCACTCTTGCTTCAAGGTTGTGGGGTTCAGAAGGGACAGGAGGGACATGATGGACGGCTAGGACAGGCGAAGGTGTTTACGGTGGTCAACTGCTTCATCAAGCTGTGTTGAGATGGCAGCAGATGTGGGTTCACCGTCTGTAAATGCGTGATGGTTTGTTAGAACAATACGTTTGAATAAAGCTTTGTTTCATGGTGACTTATTCATTTGTGATGTTTACTTTTATTCATTCTTTTACTCATTAATTCATGTTTCCTATTGTTGTCAGTAAATAAAATATTTTATTAACTCATGCATTTATTCATTGCTTGACTGAAAATTGGTATTCACATCGGCTGCATTTGTTCTAGTGTATTTTCATGCATCGCTATGTCATATGACAACAAGTTGCATTTTGCTTGTTTTACTAAAACAATATAATTTTCAGTAAAAAAAAGTAATATAATTAAGTATTGGTCAGCATTTGTTATTATTATTATTGTAAGTGTTTTAGTGGGCAATTTTGAATAGTAATAACTTACATTTTAAGAGTATAAAATCAACAGTGTTCTCCCAAGGTGAGATCTTCGAGCAGCTGAAAGAGGTCCTCGTTGCAGACTCTGAGGGAAACCGCACAGGTCGGGCTGTGGAGTTATTGATGCTTTGAGCTGTTACTGCACCTGTCACTCATAGGCCTATCTTTTATTTTATAATTACATGGTTGTATCTTTAACAATCCTAATATAAAACAAATATCATGGGTTTGCATACATTATATACAAAGAAAAAACAATAACAAGGTTAGATATCTTTGAATAAGGGATTGAGGGATAAAACAGGAGTTAAATTTAAAAAGGAAAATATAAAGGAGATTTAGGCCAATTTTGCTTGTGGATGACATGTTTTGCATATAAAATAAAGAAATTAACAACATATTTAAGAGATCACGATTGTGGGGTTTGGTAAGGATAAAACTGGGTCAGATTAGTAGGGTTAATATCACAAAATAAATGGGCAGCTGTTTCTTCAACAAGCCCACACAATTAGCAAGTTTAATCAATATTAAGATATTTATAGATCGATTAATTAAACCTGTCACTCGTCTTTCAAGTTGTTGCGCTTCAGATAACGTCGTAAGGTCACATGATAACGTCAACATGGCGCATAAAGTGCGGATCGCATTCATACTTAACGAGATCAGGCAATATAGTACCTACTCTTTTAGAGCTCGTTAAGTAAATACTTAAGTAAGTATGCGGTTTCGAACGCAGCCCGTGTCTGGATTGAACTGGAAGCCATGTTAATCTTGGACTAAAACGGCCACCGTAGGAGTTAAAACGAAATCGGAATTGGGAGGAACAGAACCTAATATTTACTGGATGGTCATATACCTTTTCACCGCTAGATGGGGGAAAATATCACACAGTGTAGCTTTAAACATGACTGTCAGTTGTGGGTCGACCACAGGTCTGGTCATATCATCAGTATGTTACATACACACCTAAGCTTTCTTTCATCTCAGTCCAAGCCAAAGAAACAGTGTAGCCAAAAATTTTGAGGCTGGAGCCTGGAGTTTTTTTAAAACAGAAATAATGATATGATTTGTTTACATGCGTCTACAAATTTGACAAGCTGGCTATAAGTATTTATTTAGTGCATTTCACCTCTTAGTATTTTCTATATCTGCTTCTCAGGCACAGCTGACTTGACTTGCCTCAGGCACATACATACATTCACACACATATTCACAGATGATACAGAGGAGACGACAGGAAAACAGAATATTCTGCCACCCTTTGCTCTCTTTCTCTCTCACACATCATCCAACTCAGGAGAAGCACAGAGTGTTTTGTGCTGACAGCACCCTGGCCCACAAAGCTCACGCTTTACTAGCTGCTCGCTGACATGGATCACTTTGTTTCCTGGAGTTATATAAATGCTAGGAGTGTGTGCACGTGTATGCTCAATATAAATTGAAATACTTGATAAAATACCCTGACCTTTTTTCACCTGGAACTCCACTGTTAATCTTTTTTTTTTTTTTTTAAATAAGCTGAAACAATGTGGGCTGATGGCTTCAACAGAAGCAAATACACTCAAAAAAAGGTTCTATATGGCACCAAAAATGGTTTTTGGCTCGTAATCATAGGGGAACCTTTTTTAGTGCTACATAGCACCAATTTTGGTGCTTCATACCCCTTTTCCACCAAAGCAGAGCCAGAGCTAGATTGGAGCCAGAGCCTAGTTCCAAATCGGTTCTTATACCCCTTTTCCACCAAAGCAGAGCCAGAGCTAGATTGGAGCCAGAGCCTAGTTCCAAATCGGTTCTTTGTGTTTCCACACCCAAAGCTCCAGCTCCGAGCCAGGAAAAGTGGTTCTTAACCCCTTAAGCCCTGAAGGCATTTTTAGAGATTTTTTGTCTGAATGACATACACAGATTTAAAGACTCATAACTTCAAAACTACAACAAGGAGAGTCAAAAAGTATATATCATGTGTTAGCAAACTTTCTATATTTTTAGAAAATATAAATTATATTACATTTGGACAATCTATTGCTGAGAAACTGCTGATAAAAGACCATTTTTAAAAAAAATTTTTTTTTTATAATTTTTCATATTTTTCTTATTTTACATGCAATAACTCAGGAAGACAATACGGTAGCAGGTTAATTCTTTTTTGGTGATGTTCCCCTATATGTGGTGATAGCATAAAGTAGTCCAAAGTTACAGCATTTGGAACAAAGGTAGCCTTTTTGTTCAGACCTTGACTCCCGAAAGCATTTTTAAAACTGTTGTTTTCTGAGTGACATACACCAATTTAAGATCTAAAAGACGGAATATGGTATCATTGGTCTCTTTTTAATCGTGAGAGTCTGCTGTAAATAGGGATGTGTCATTTTTAACGATCGGGTCATGTTTCATGAAGTTATGAGTGAAAACGCCAAGTGTTAGCAACTGCTTTCTTTTACTCCGCTCATTGGCTTGGTGCTGTTTTGTTTGTGTTCTACTTTAACGAGGGATATTTTAAGATCTAAGAGATGGATTATGGTGTCATTGGTCTCTTTTTAATCGTGAGAGTCTGCTGTAAATAACGATGTGCCATTTTCCACGTTTCATGAAGAGACGAGTGAAAAACGCCACGTGAATGCCGCATCAGTATATTATTTACATATGGGTCTTGCAGGACTTAACTGACAAAAACTCGCTGAAAATTCAGTCAAAGCCCAAAACAATTAGGCTTGTTGTGTTCTACTCAGTGAGACCTTTCAAATGACATATGACACATGACTATCTGAGCTGTATGATGTTTTTGACACATTGAAGTACATAATAATCCCCCCCCCCCCCATAAATTATGATTTTTTTTTTTTCATTTTATCAGCAAATAACTCAACACTACTTTGGAGATAATCATAATGGCTACATTCATTTTAAAGTTTAGACTCTCAGCTTTCAAATGACACCTATTTTGTGTTGATCAATGCAGTAGTTTTGAAATATATGACAATTAATTTTTTCACAGCTAGGTGGCGCCCGCGGGCGGTACACTCCGATTTAGATGAATAACTCAGCGCTCGTTTAGAGTATCCCAAAATGGATAGATGCATTGAAAAGCTGAGATGCTAAGCTTTAAAATGATACCTATTTTATGTTATTACATTCAGTAGTTGCTTAGTAACCCCCCCGCGAATGTTTTTCGCGGGGGGGGGGGGGGGGGGGGGGGTGTCCCGGGCTGGGACACTTCGGGTTTAAGTTAAGTAGCACCAAAACATTGCTGGGCTAGAACAGGGATAGGAGTAAGAACCGATTACGTCAGGCACTGGGGGCGGGGTCAACAAGACGAACACAGACTTGAGATCCGCTATTGTTGAAATAGCAGCTAATGGAGCTAACAGCTGCTGCTCGTTTGTAATCTCCGTCTATACTAATTGAATGCGTTGGATTCGCTGTGTTTTCGTTGTGTTTTGATGCCGATGTAGGATCGTAAAGCCATGTGAATCAATAGTAACGCAACATTTGCAGTGTTGATGGAAGGCTTGTTGGCAGCGGTGCTGTGCAGAGACCGATCGCCGTATGATAACGAGTCCAGCGAGAGCACACGACTCCTTATGCTTTTGATTCACTCATGCGTTTTTTAAAATATTATACGTGGATGGGTCTGCGCAGCGCCGATGCATCTCAAACAAGCCTGTTGTGTGTGTGTGTTTCCCGCAAGCGTTGCTGAGAAAGATGAGACGTATACAGTGACGTAAGACCTGGCTCTGTTGTGGCTCTCTAGCCTGTGGAAATGCAAACGGTTCTTAGCAGGCTCCTCAGTTGAACCAACTATGAACTGGGACTAGCTCTGGCTCCGATCTAGCTCTAGCACTGCCTTGGTGGAAAAGGGGTATCGGTGGTTCTTCAGCGGTTCTTCAGAGGTGCTATATAGCACCTTAATCAAATAACCGGTGAAGAACCTCTGAAGAACCGCTGAAGATCCACTGAAGCACCAAAATTGGTGCTATATAGCACTAAAAAAGGTTCTCTTATGATTACGAGCCAAGAGCCAATTTTGGTGCCATATAGAACCTTTTTTTTTTTTTTTTAGAGAGTAGCACTGCCAACCTTGTATCTCACAGTAGGGCTGAATCCGAAATCACCCCCTAAACCCTCAATCACTATTTCCCATGTTAGTCCACTAATACAGTTCACTTAAACGAGTGTATAATATGAGTGAATTCGGACAGTCGTTGAGTGTACATAGGCTGAATGATAATGTCCACCATGGTTTAGGACACCACTACAAATGGCTGTCCCCTCGAATAATGGCCTATTTGAGAGTATAGGGGCGATTTCGGATTCAGCAGAGGTTGTGGTCTTTAAAGGGTTAGTTCACCAAAAAAATTAAATAAATAACGACTTTATTCAAGAATCTCCTCTCGTCTGTGCCAGTCTCCTACGCTGTTGACGTAGTAAATACAGTGAAGCAGTTTCTAAGCGCTAAGTCAGAACGCCGGCCGACACTGTTCGTGAGCACCACGACACATGTGTAGTGAATAACACTGATTATCTTCATCCCTGCACCTGTTAGCGGGTGGGATATATTAGGCAGCAAGTGAACATTTTGTCCTCAAAGTTGATGTGTTAGAAGCAGGAAAAATGGGCAAGCGTAAGGATTTGAGCGAGTTTGACAAGGGTCAAATTGTGACAGCTAGACGAAGTCAAAGCATCTCCAAAACTGCAGCTCTTGTAGGGTGTTCCCGGTCTGCAGTGGTCAGCATCTATCAAAAGTAGTCCAAGTGGTCATTGATGCATGTGGGGAGCGAATGCTGGCCAGTGTGGTCCGATCAAACAGATGAGCTACTGTTGCACCAGGATGCACTATGGGAAGAAGGCAAGCCGGCGGAGGCAGTGTGATGCTTTGGGCAATGTTCTGCTGGGAAACCTTGGGTCCATGCCATCCATGTCAATGTTACTTTGGCACGTACCACCTACCTAAGCATTGTTGTAGACCATGTACACCCTTTAATGGAAGCTGTATTCCCTGGTCTTTCAGCGGGAAAACAGCGGAGCACAACAATGAGTTTGAGGCCTCCAAATTCCCCAGATCTCAATCCAATCAAGCATCTGTGGGATGTGCTGAACAAATAAGTCTGATCCATGGAGGCCCCACCAGAGGGTAACACGGCAGTGGATTTTCAAACCTCGACCCGTCCCATCCCAATCCCACAAAAAACTGGTGGAAAAACCCATCCTGTCCCAATCCCAGAAGAATTACTCCCGTTCCCTCCCATTCCCATGTTGTTTTTTTGTCCGGAATCTGTCAGTTACAGTAAAAAGTTCAGTACAGTACACAGTACCACTTAGTTGAATAAAAATCCAAAATGTAGTTTTTATTATTTTATTGAACTGAAAGCAAGCTTAAACAACGCACTCACATTAAATTCCATGCAAACACACACAAACACAGGCACACATGCGCGCACACACACACACGTGCATTAAATGTCTTGCAGCTGGCGTATGGCATTTTCATGCCATCTTTTTGGTTACTTCAGACTGCCCAGAAATGTCGGCATAACTGAGGTATTATTTTACGACAGTAGTCGTTGCAATGTGGTTTTCATGTCTGACTCCATTTTGATTATGATTTTAATAATCAAAGTCTAGCGGTCAGGATTCCTGGTTTTCACCCTGGTGGCCCGGGTTCGACTCCCGGTATGGGAAGTTGGTCTTGTCTTTGCTTCCCTTATCGAACAGCCAGAGATTCTGTCTGCGCCAGATGCACTTTTAGCCAGCAGAGGAGCTGCAGCAACTCGATAGGTTGATGTTCTGTTCCTCACCTGTGTGCCTTCGATAGCTCAGCTGGTAGAGCGGAGGACTGTAGGTGGAATGTTGGCAATCCTTAGGTCGCTGGTTCGACTCTGGCTCGAAGGAGGTCCTTTTCACACGCAAACAAGTTGAAGCCTCCTTCTCTTATAGTATTGGTGGTTGGCATTGGCACACCAACTTGATGCATTACCGCCACCAACTGCGTAATATCATTGTGCCTGCTGCACCCATGGTACGGCAGCAAAGTTCCTTGATTATTATGCAGGAATGAGAGTATAGTTCCTAGCCATATCATCTAGAAAATCGCAACTTTTCATTTCAAGTTTTAAATAGGAAAAATATCTCTCTTTGGTAATTTTTTGAGCAAGATGCTAACGGTCTAATCAGATTCAATGATCTATGCTAAGCTATGCTAAAAGTGCTACTGCCAGACCCGGAGATCGGCTGAATGGATTCGAAAACGGTAAAGCTCAATTGTTTGGAGTTGGAAAATGAGCCTATTTTCCAAAAAATCGGAGTGTTCCTTTAAAGATGAAGCCTGTGTTTTTTGCCACTAGTGGCACCAAATATAATTGCAACTGTCTGAGCATTAAAAACTCATTCACCACCACAATTTTATTTCCATGATAATATAGTATATTTTAAATAATAATATAATAAAAGTTTAACAGGATTGCACCAATTAATCAAGTATAAGTATTAAAAAGTTTCTTTCATGTTGACTTTAACTGTCCCTGGGGTTTTCTTCAAAAGTAAAAGAACAGGTCCATATGGAAATTTTCCATAAGTATAATGGCGTACATGTACATTTAGTCGGTATCTATGCATATTTACAGCCTATATTTCACCCTGTACTCCTCAAATCATAGGATGAGCAGAAACTGACGTACTGTGGAGTGAGAGATGTTATTGAATGTGCCATGTTAAGCCTGAGGTAGAGAGTAAATGTAGCAAAGCAGAGCGAGAGAGAGAGAGAGAGAGAGAGAGAGAGAGAGAGAGAGAGAGAGAGAGAGAGAGAGAGAGAGAGAGAGAGAGAGAGAGAGAGAGAGAGAGAGAGAGAGAGAGAGAGAGCAAGGCTCTAAAAGGACTTCAACAATATTTTCCTTGTGAGTATATTGCCACATTCTGGTAACGCATGCATCTTCTGAAAGTTATTTTGGAAAGGTGCTGTTTTGAATTATTCTGGTCTTGCACTGCCTGAAACTTTATACATTTTAAATTGACCTATATACTTGTAGGCACTGTAACGATGAGCTATATGGCCCCTTATTCTGCTTGATACATGCTCACTTTCCTTATTTAAATCTGGATTGCAGCCAACACTGCATTATAGCATAGCACACATAAAGAAATGTAAAGACTTTGTGCCACACAGAGCCTCAGAGTGCACTTTAACACATGCAAGAGACATTAGCATAAATTAAAGTGCTAGCGTTAGCCCGGCTTATCCTTTATCCTGAATTAGCACTTATAAGGGCTCTGTCTCTGTTGTACAGGAAGACCTAATAAATGTGGGCCAGCAATTAGAGGTTATCTCCAAAAGTTATGTGAAAATTTTAACGCTTATTCAATCTGGACCTTTAATGGGTTATGAACAGAGCACCTAGCTCTTTTCATCTCAATTTTCATGGTATGCCCTATTATATTATTATATTATTAACAACAACAAAAACTTTCATCATTTAGGAAATAATGACAGTTTGTAAGTCCATGAGTCTTTGAAAGCCTGGAATATACCATGTGCAGATATCTCAGATATTTTTCCTCTTTCCTTCGCTCAACTATTTATAAAAGCTATTAAACATACTGTTCTGTTTTTATTTTATTACGCCTTAGAGCCAGTACAACCCATTTTGACCTTTCATTGCTATATACAGTATGTCAGGAACAATGTCATAATTTCAAATGATAAAATCCAGATACAGAATCAATGAGCACAAGCGGAAACCATTGGTGCATACAGTGCAATCTTAAATGAGGGCCCTTACTTTACAAACTGAACACCGGGGCCACTCTTAGAAGATTATTTGTCATCTAATGTTAGTCTGTTCCACAAATGTGCTTCATTATAGACACATTTGCTTCAGTGGGGCCTATATACACCGATTAGGCATAACATTATGAAGTCATATGTGACTGATATGTGAAGTGAATTACACTCATTATCTCTTCATCACAGCACCTGTTAGTTAGTGGGATATATTAGGCAGCAAGTAAACATTTTGTCCTCAAAGTTAAGTTGTTAGAAGCAGGAAAAATGGGCAAGTGTAAGGATTTGAGCGAGTTTGACAAGGGGCAAATTGTGATGGCTAGACGACTGGCTCAGAGCATCTCCAAAACTACAGCTCTTGTGGGGTGTTCCCGGTCTGCAGGGGTCAGTATCAAAAGTGGTCCAAGGAAGGAACAGTGGTGAACCGACGACAGGGTCATGGGTGGCCAAGGCTCATTGATGCATGTTGGGAGCGAAGGCTTGGCCGTGTGGTCCGATCAAATAGACGAGCTACTGTAGCTCAAATTGCTCAAGAAGTTAATGCTGGTTCTGATAGAATACACAGTGCATTGCAGTTTGTTGCGTATGGGGCTGCATAGCCGCAGACCAGTCAGAACCCCTGTCCACCACCGAAAACGCCAATAGTCGGTACGTGAGCATCAGAACTAGACCACGGAGCAATGGAAGAAGGTGGCCTGGTCTGATGAATCACATTCTCTTTTACATCATATGGATGGCCGGGTGCGTGTGCGTCACTTACCTGAGGAACACATGGCATCAGGATGGACTATGGGAAAAAGGCAAGCCAGCGGAGGCAGTGTGATGCTTTGGGCAATGTTCTGCTGGGAACCTTAGGTCCTGCCATCCATGTAGATGTTACTTTCGCACATACCACCTACCTAAGCATTGTATTCCGTGGTGGCTGTGGCCTCTTTCAGCAGGATAAAATGCACCCTGCCACAAAGCAAAAATGGTTCAGGAATGGTTTGAGGAGCACAACAACAAGTTTGAGGTGTTGACTTGGCCTCCAAATCCTCAATCCAATCGAGCATCTGTGGGACTTGCTGAACAAACAAGTCCGAACAATGGAGGCCCCACCTCACAACGACTTCAAGGATCTGCTGCTAACATCTTGGGACCAACACAATCATAATGTCATAATGTTATGCCTGATTGGTGTATATTATATTATGTGTGTGTGTGTGTGTGTGTGTGTGTGTGTGTGTGTGTGTGTGTGTGTGTGTGTGTGTGTGTGTGTGTGTGTGTGTGTGTGTGTGTGTGTGTGTGTGTGTGTGTGTGTGTGTGTAAAATATCCCATACCCTTTCATAAGGTTGCAAAATTCACATTTAAAGGTACAAAGTACTATTCTTGCATAATCACATTCAGCATATTGTGTCGAACTCGGGCCAATCGAGGTTATGCGCTTGCTGTAATTCACTCACCCACTCATGCAGGAAACGATCAAAAATGCAGTGTCATTTTTAGGTAATGTTGTTATTGAAACTGATCACACCAGAATGGAGCTCGTCCTTCCACATCACTTTCAAAGCATTCCTGCAGTCTCAGAGGAAGCTGACATTGGAACCATATAAAGAGATACTGGGGCCAAGCAGCATGGTATGTTTTGGAGCTTTTCCAGATAGGGGCTTGCTGGTTACATAGACACACATATAAGCCGCGTTTCCACCGCAGTAACTTTCTCCAGGAGGGACTTTGGGGTGGTACTCGGCAGTGGCGTGGATGAGGCGGGGGGTGCCCTTTTCAATCGCACCGCAGTGCCCCCGCGGACGCAATTTCTCATTTCTACCGGAGGCGATTTAAACAAACCCCCCACACAAATCTGTGCACACCACTCGTACTTTGTGTGTTTCGACTGCGGGGTCCAGGGTCTAAATGAAGTAAACATTTCCCCCTCAAAACGGCCCTGCTTACGAGGTAGTACTTTTTCAACGTTCAGGAACTTTCGGGGATGGGACTTGGGCGCTGAACATGCTGATTGGTTAAGCTCACCCAGCATTTTATTTCAACCTAAAAGTCTGTTGTGGTGCATGCAGTAAGAGTTATTTGCTATTCGAATCAACAGTGAAGTTTAAAAAATATACGACCGATGGACCAACAACGAGGTTAAGGCTTTATTAAGTGTATTTTTGCGGAAGACGAAATCCAGTGGGCTCTGAAAAGTCGTGTGCTAACTGACTGGATTAATCTTCACGGTACTTTCGACCACGATGGAAACGCAGACAGCAGCAGGTCTGGGGGGAAAAAGTTCCTGGGACAAATTGTTCCGGGTAATTTTGGTGGAAACGGGGCTATAGCCAAAGCTGAATTGAAGCATTGATGTAAGCAGATATACACTTATAGATACAGTTCACCATAAAAGTGCACCAATAATGTTTATATATATATATATATATATATATATATATATATATATATATATATATATATATATATATATATATATATATATATATATATATTACCGTTCATGTAGTCTGTAATAAAGCTGTTTGTGAATAAAAGATCCACAAAGTGTCAAAGATCAAAGTGCATGATAAATGGAGTTATTGTCTCCCAAACTAAATAACTGATTCTGAATTGCCTGAAACAAGGCGTCAGTAATTCCAGCATTACTAGGTTTGTAACAAATTTGTATAATGCCAGCCTATGGTCTTCATTGGTTGCCCGCAAATAACATCTACTTCAAAATGCCTTACACATTAAACATATGCTTTGTTTCTGACACACGTTGTAAGCTGTAGACCAATCACAACAGACTTGGTCTGACCAATCAGAGCAGAGTAGGCTCTTGGAAAAGAGAGGTTTAGAGAGACTTAATCTTTTATCAAACCATTTTAGACTCTGTGAGAAAAGAGGTGATGCTGCATTACTGGAAAATTAAAGTGTTTTTTGACCTTGGATGCATGTAAACCTATTGTAGGAGAACGAAGAAACAAAATTAGTAACCTTAAAAAAAAAAGCATAAGAGGGGCACTTTAAATCCTGTCAACATTTACATGCACAGGAACAAATTTCACCTGTTAATTTAATGTGTCATTCATACGGATGACAAAAAGTACAAAGCAGAACATCAAAATGGGATCATGAATAAATGAATACATGAATGGCATAAACAATCTGAGTTGATTATCAAAGAAATAGGGTGAATAGAGAATGTCACATGATTGAGCTTTACAAACTAAGCCACAGTAAACACACCCGCAAAATATTTTCTCATCTGTGCACATAAACACATTCTCAGGGTCAAAAGACTAAGCAAGGTCACAAAGTTCCCATCCAGGCATTTAACATTCCTCTTCAAACAGTCAAACAAGATCAAACATAGACAAGGACAGCAGTTCAATTAAAACAGAACAAAAGCCTTTTATTCATCTTATGCCTGGTAAGGCTGAATCCAATGTCCATTCATGCTTCGAGTGACAGTTTATTTAGAATACATGAGCATCACTGTGAAGGGACCATTTGGGTTTAATAGAGAGGTTTCGCATGTGCCTCTTTTCATCTAGTAGCCAATGAATTCCAGTAAGGTTTTGATTTAATGTTTTGGTAATGACTGTCAAAGAAGGATACATTTTACAGTGAAAACATTTCAAGCTAATCCAAAAATCAAACTGGATTAAAAAAAAAAAAAGATTATTTTAATCCACCCACTGAAGAGTTTTAAGGGATCATATTCTGACCAAAGGATGTTTGAAGGGTTTTATAGTACTTTCCAGCAATTGGATAGCACTCAGAGTGCATTTGTATTAAGCTAATGAACAGGATTGCAGCCACAGAGAAAGAAAGACAAAGTATAAGACGGAAAAAGAGCAAAGACAGAGAAATCTGAGCATCTAGTCAGCTGGTTTAGTTAACAAAGATTATGCAGCAAGAGTGAGGCTGACGCTTAAGAAAATACTGTAAATACAGTATCACATTAATGTTCCCTTATAGCTATATATTACTTAAATTAACCTACACTCTTAAAAATAAAGGTGCCAGGAAGAACCAAAAAGAGGTTTTCACGGGGATGCCATAGAAGAACCATTTTTGGATCCCTGAAGAACCGATTTGGGAAAGGTTCTTTTAAAGAACCATTTTTTTCTAACACTTTTATAGTCCAAAAAACCTTTCTATGCTATACTTTCTATGCTAGAACCTTTTGTGCAAAGGAAGGGTTCTTTGGATATTTACGGTTCTTCATGGAACCATACACCTCGCCAAAGAACCTTTATTTTTTTTAAAGGTCCCGTTCTTCGTGATCCCATTGTTCAAACTTTAGTTAGTGTGTAATGTTGCTGTTAGAGCATAAATAATACCTATAAAATTATAAAGCTCAAAGTTCAATGCCAAGCGAGATATTTTATTTAACAGAAGTTCCCTTTCAAAGCCTACAGCGAACGGCCGGCTTGGACTACATCCTGGTACTTCCTTCATTAATTACGTCAGTCAGTAGAACAGACTAACCTCCGCCCACAAGAATACACGAAAAAGGAGGCGTGGTCTTGTTGCTCTCCCACGTGGAGAAGAGTAAGTGTCTCGTGGAGAAAAGGAATTGTTGCGTTTGACTGTTTGTCGCCATGTCGTCGAGACGCTGTTATTTTCATCCCAGAGTCAAATCACCTTTGTTTGGCTTTCCCAGGGACGCTGTAGAGATCATTGAGCGCATTCATCTCCCGTTAAGAGGCGTGACCTTTCCATGCAAGTTACGTGCGCTAAGCTGCTGTCAAATCACAACACGGGAACCGCTGGCACAATCAGAACTCGTTACGTATTTCTGAAGGAGGGACTTCATAGAACAAGGAACTCATCAGGGCGTTTTTAGGAGAATGAAACCAGCGGTGTACAGATAAGTAAATTGTGTGAAAAATACAGTTTTTCTTACACGCGAAACATGAACACATGTTATATTGCACGCTGTAAACACAATCAAAGCTTCAAAAAAACACGAAGAACGGGACCTTTAAGAGTTTATTATGTCATTTAATGGAAATATGCAATTTACTTAATTTTCATATGATAGTATACTGTATAACCACACATTAAATAATAACCGACAATAATCATTGTGTCCTGTTTCTGGAAAAAGTAATTTACAAAAATCTATACATTGTTGTTTAAATATTTTATTAAATTACTCAGTTGCGCTCGTTGCATCATTGAACACACTATACCAGTGTCATTTTGTTTTAGCAGCCAGCCATTATTAATGTATTCAGTGAGCAAAAGTGTCCGATAAAAGAGGAGACACTGAAATAAAGCAACTATTCATCAGGTTCTGTGATCTCAACATGAGGTGAATCGCTACATGTAATATAACACTTCATTTATAAGGCCAATAATATGGCAAGATTCTCTTGTGTGTATGTATACGAGTTTGCAAGTCATCTATTTAGGGTTAAAACTTTGTAATGAGAGAATAATCAGTCAGTGTGCAAACATATGAAAAGAGTCGTAATCGCAGTCTTGATTTTGGATTTAGCTAAAATTTTCAATCAGCCAAGACAAAACAGCTTGTCCCCTCTATTAGTCAAAATTCTTTATTTATTAATTTCCTTGCATATTATGAGTATGAGAGATTTACTGAGTCAGGGGAAAAGAAGATTACACAAAATCAGTATGTGACCGTTTTATGTTTGTTTTCCCTCTTTATCTCTCTCTGCAAAAAAAGAGGTCAATAGGTCACGTGGTATTATAGATCAGGACATACGGCTCGCAATGCCAAAAACCTAAGCAATGAATAAACAGCACTGAACTAGTGCTGCATTCCAATTCGCCTACTTATACTAAGACCTAAAAGTATGTACTCTTTTTCTGAAGAAAAGTACATACTTTTGAGTGCAGCAAAAGATTATGCAAGCTTTTGGACATATACTCCGTCATCTTTAACAGACAGCTCTGTCGCTTAGTTACATGCATCCTGTCACCATTTAAACTGCCCTGTCAATCATCTTGTCACAATTAAAACCCTCCAAATTAAATTACATTTAATTTTCTACCGTATCTGCCATTCGTAGGTTTTTCATGCGGAGACTCCCCTCATGTGTTTGCGATTCAAATATAATAATGCATTTAAAAGTTAATGGCCAAACGTATCATTACAAAAGTTCACAATGCTGTTGCAGATGAAATTTAATGTGGATAATATTAAATAAATATATTTTCGTCAAGTTACTGTAGTTTGTAGTTTTTTTTACACGTTTTACTTATGTTTGTAGTTAGGGCTCAAGCCTGAAAGGGCGCAGAGCCCTATTGTTTTCCTTAGGATTATTATTATTATTAGGGCTCAAGCCTGAAAGGGCGCAGAGCCCTATTGTTTTCCTTAGGATTATTATTATTAGGGCTCAAGCCTGAAAGGGCGCAGAGCCCTATTGTTTTCCTTAGGATTATTATTATTAGGGCTCAAGCCTGAAAGGGCGCAGAGCCCTATTGTTTTCCTTAGGATTATTATTATTATTAGGGCTCAAGCCTGAAAGGGCGCAGAGCCCTATTGTTTTCCTTAGGATTATTATTAGGGCTCAAGCCTGAAAGGGCGCAGAGCCCTATTGTTTTCCTTAGGATTATTATTATTATTATTATTATTATTATTTTTTTTAGCGACTAAATGGGCACTTTTGGGGCCCTTACCATGCTCAAAAACTCTTGAAACTTTGCAGATACGTCAGAATCTGCGGCCATCAGGGCCGGGCTGAAGCTGATACCCGGGCGTGGCAGGGGGGCTCAACAGCGCCCCCTATTAAAATTTGGTCTATATATCAAACACACTTGCACGTACATGTATGAAACTCGGTACACATATAGACCTCATCGGGCCGAACAACTTTCGTGCTCTAAGTTACGTGGCAGCCCAACAGGAAGTGAGCTATAATGGGTTGTTCGGAAAACCCATGCTCTGGAATTTAATATACTCCTCCGAGGCCATTGTTTCGATCATCGCCAAACTCGGTCAGCATGAAGTGAACATATTCAGGATGCTAAATTGCGAGCGGATTTGTGATATCTCAAATGGTTTGGCCGTGGCGAAGCAACGAATTTATGGCGAGAAAAGGGAAACAGGAAGTGTGTTATAACTTGTGCAAACATTGAATGATTTGGATGAAACTTCAGCTGTGTGTTCGTTGTAAGAGGCCGATCACATGGATAGGACTTTTGTGAGTCAAAGTTATAGCGCCACCAACTGGCAGCAGGAAGTGTGTCACTTT